>LPNX010581517.1:572-26410 GCA_001517045.1 Pseudotsuga menziesii | reverse complement strand
TAAGGATATAACACCACTTCAAACTCTACAAACAATAAAAAGTTTTGTCAAACTCCCTATTACAGGACAATCAAACTATGCATAGAGCATCGCCACAAAATTTTTTCTCAAAATAGCAAAAAACAGAAAGTGACAAAAGGTGAAGGCCACAAGAAAACGAGCATTGGTGGCAATGATAGCACATTGACGACCTTTCCCTTCTTGGACATACAACCCCCAAAATGACCCAAACTACATGCTTTAGAAGTAAGGAAAATTTATGTTGCTCTTCATAGGTCCCCACAACCTTCTCGTCTTTGGAACACCACTGCAGAAACGGGAACACCAGTGAGCCCTAAGTAATGACTCCTGCCACAAGAACCATTTTCGCGTAGAATAGAGGTACCCCTCCACATACCAACTTCGACCCACAAGAAAAAGGCCCCACCATAGACTGGCACCCCTGCCATGCCACCATCATCGATCCACGTGAACCTTCCCCGCCAATAGGATCTTGTGTTGTGTCGTAGGATAGCACTATTAGATCCCATGCCACAAGAATTTTGCACCCAGGATCCACCACCACGCTCCAAGCAAAACCTTCACATCAGATATGCTCGTGATCTAGCTGTGACCAATCTCCACTTAAAGGAGAAGGGGGAGGTTATCTAGGGAAGGCACCCTAACCACCTGTAACATTTTTAAACGAGAATCTCAAACCCTAAGAGGATTATTGGAAAAAAAATATTCCCTTATGTCTATAAGGAGACGACTAACTCATTAGTGTTGAGACCAAGTGTCGTTGCATCTCTATGACATAGGAAATTTAATTACTTAGTGCTTAACAAATGAAAATCCCTAATAACCCTCACTAGATGATCATTTTTCCTATTTTCCTCTTTTACATTTTACCGAAAATGAATTGTTTTAAAAAAAAAATTCTTCATTTGAATACTTATAAATTGATTGATATTTCTTCATACTTATCTATAAATTAATTACAAAAAAATGGAATTATGGTGAAAAATTTAAATAGCATTTTATTTAGACATATTAAAAAAGATGCATGGCAACTAAGTTCACAATTTTAAAATATATATAAGTAATTCATTTCATTTAGTAAATTTAAAATTTTATATATGTGTGCAACATAAAGTTGGAGTTGGGATCCAAGGTTTCTAAGTTTGATTGCTAAGGTTTTTTGGACCTAGGGTAATGCTTTTTTTGGGTAGCATGGATTGATATAAATATTAGACTAGTCAAAAAATTATTTAGATGAACATGACATATTTTCTAATCCAATTGCATTAAATGTTTATAATGGTTTGTTGGGGGAAGACATTTTGTCACAATCAACGCTAGGGGTAGACTTCTTTTTTGCATGGGGTCATTTGACTCAATGATCTCGGTTGGGGGAGATATTACAATCATATCATGATAGATTATGTATCATGAGTTTTTAGATCACATGTGACCTTGAGGCTTCTCCATTGTTTATGACTCAAAAGGGGACTCCAGGATGTTTTGGGTGAACTATATGTAGTCGATTCACAACATATTAAGATTAATGATCTTGTTATTGGTAGGTGGGGTTATTTTACTTATCTTCAAAGTCTTATCTAGGTGTTATCTCATTGATATGTTCTCATTTGACCATCCGAGAGAAAGGTTTAGTAACATGTAGCTCTAGTGTGGTGGTTGGATGTGAAAACTATTAGGATTATGATTATTAATCCTCGCTTGTCCAATTTGGTCATATGTCTAAATCAGGAGTCATGTCTAAATCGGGAGTCCATCTAGTCTATTTTTAGTCACTAGAAGCATTGGGTCCACTTGGCCTAATTGGGGCACATGTTTCAGTTACTAAAGTGTGGGGAACACTAATTGAGGCCTACTGCCACTGATTGCACTTACATGCATCATTTTAGGAGTCTCCTATACCAATCCCTACAATTTAGGAGGCACTAGGAGTGCCGAAACCAACCAAGGTCAGTTGAGTTGAGTTGGTGACTAGTCAAGCTAAATTAGGAGTTAGTTACATTCAGCTCTAGTCCTCTACATTCAGTTAGTGCTAGGTTTGCATGGCTGCATGCAAGAGGGGTGCATTTCTCACCTACCACTGTCAATTAGCCTTAGTCAACATTGAATGTAACACTTGAATTTTGTTTTAGAACTCCGATGAACTCCGGTTATGGTTTAGACAAGGTCAGTTAACCATTGAATCCTGATAATTATTTAGACAAGGTATTAGTTACCTACAGTTAAGTAAAGTGTAATCAATTCGAATTTCCTCATGTGGATTCGAATTTCTTGTGGCTATTTAGCCATTTTACTTCATTGTAATTATTATCTAATTACTAAGTTTGATTAATGAAAGCATTCACAGTTGCAAGCCATTTTTGCACTGTTTCATTCTTCAATTGATGAGTAAATTGTGTGATATATTTTGTAAGTTGTGTGTTTGTCTACAGATCTATGTGCTCAATTTATATGGTATCAGAGCCTCGACGAAAAAGGAACCTCTTGTCCTCAGATCTCCAGCTGGATCATTTTTTTTGAGAAAAATTGCTCCTTTCAGTACTGCACCAGAAGCGAAGAATTTACCACTCAATATCCCAAGTTAGGAAATTGTTGATCAAGATTGCTTGATCAACTATGTTGGGTGTGAAGGAAATTCCAAAAGTGCAGACTGTCGACCTTACTTTGTATGTTTGATTGTGTGACATGCTATCAACTATTCTCGCAGCATTCGCTACAAGCATCCCTTTCTTCTCACTGCATTCGCTACAGCAACTCTATCCTCCTTACTGCTTTCAAAATGGTTCATCTAGTAGAGCCTCTCACTCCCTTCAACTATCACCAATGGAAGGAAGACATGGAGGCACTGCACCGCACCAAAGAGCTCTTTAGACTCATAGAAGAAGTAGAGGCAGTGCCAATTCTAAATCATGACAAAGAAAAGTACTTAAACAGGCTTGATAAGGCTTATGGATACTTATTCTCCTCAGTCTCTCGAGATCTTTGATTCCACATCCAAGGATTGAAGACTCCCAAGGAGATTTGGGACAAGCTTGCTTCCTTATTTGATAAGCAGGATGAGATGAGGGTCCATCAACTATGAAATGAACTAATCTCTCTTAATCCATCTAACTTTGAATCATTGAATGATTTTTTCACAAAATTCAAGAACTTGATATACCAGTTGAAGCAATGCAAGAAGGAGAAGGAGGAAGATCAGTGCATTCTTTCCATTCTCTCAAAACTCATTGCAAACTACTTAGTATTTGTGTCAAATTTTCAATCGGTGAGGATCACTACTCCAAATTGGAATATTCCCACTCTTGATTCTTTCATTGTATATCTCACTTATGAGCATGATAAGTTGAGCCAAATGGGGATCATTCGATCTTCCAAAGATCAAGCACTGGTTGTAGGAGGACCTAAGGGAGTGAATGATAAAGGAAAGAAAAGAGATAAGTCTCATGTGAAGAAAGAGCAGTCAAATGAGCCTTTAGCTTCAAAGAGAAGCAAGAAGAATGGCAAAGGAAAGGTCCTATGCTCTTATTGTGGAAGGGGCTTTCATTTAGAAATCTCCTGTATGAGAAGACAACTTGATGAAATGGCTCTTCTTTTGAAGAAACATAACATATCTGCACCTACTAGCACAAGGAATGATGATTATGAAGAAGAAGATGAAGAATACCAAATTAAAGGCAATGCACTGAAGGCTTGCTTCTCATCAACACATGTATTCGTCATTGATTATGGAGCTTCCAACCATATGGCTACATCCAGAGAATCATTCTCTTCTTTTCAGTCCCTTAATGGTCCTATTATTTAGATGGGAAATAACAGTAAAGTCCAAACAAAAGAGAAGGAATCTATCAAGATTGAACATGGAAGATTCAAAGATGTGCTATTTGTTCCCTCCCTAGCTTCAAACATATTATCTGTCTACCAGATGACCCATACTGGCTCTCCAAAGCGAGTGATCTTTGGTCCTGACTCAGTAGAGATCACATATATCTCTACTAGGGACATCATAGCGAAAGGTGTTACAAATCATTCTTCAAAAGCATATGAGTTCTCACATTTCATGCCTCCTTCAGAACCAGTGCACTCTCAGTAGCTACTTGCAAAGGAAGGTAAAATCATTTCATCTACTTCTTTTGCAGCTTCTACCAGTATTGTAGATCTATCTTTTTCAGTTTATGAGATTGAGATTCAGGGTGATTCAGATCTAGATTCAGTCCCTACTTCCAAAATAGAGGCTAGGAAGATGAGTGGAAATCGATCTGAGTCTCAGAAAGGAAAGACCCTTGCGATATGCCATGCAATCTTACCTCCTTCGGAGAGATGCAATAGACTCCCTGTAAGATACTACATAGAAAGGGATCAGTCTCACTACATTCAAAAGAATAGATGTGATCATACACCTATTCATCCAACAAGAGACAAAGGTTACATTCCTCCTACCTTCCATCATCAATTTTGGAGAAGAAGGAGAAGTCTACATGCCATGCCCCAGAATACATGTGCACAACACACCATCCATGCTACTTCGCTACCTCATGGAGATAAATATTGTAGCAACATATTTTCAAGTTTTTCAAACTTGAGACCTGATTCTACCTGCTTAGATAGAGGGGGGGATTTTTTCCCATGTGGTTTTTTCCCCAGCTCCTTATATTAAGTAGTTACTTTATTTTACTTGATGTAATGGGTGACCTATGGTCTTAGTTACCAGGGCCCATAGATTGTCCAAGTCAGCATTCAGGGGGGGTTTTAGGATTATCATAATCAATCCTCCCTTTTCCAATTTGGTCATATGTCTAAATCAAGAGTCATGTCTAAATTGGGAGTCCATCTAGTATAATTTTAGTCACTAGCACCATTGGGTCCACTTGGCCTAATTGGGGCACATGTTTCATTTACTAAAGTGTGGGGAACACTAATTGAGGCCTACTGCCACTTATTGCACTTACATGCATCAATTTAGGAGCCTCCTAGACCAATCCCTACAATTTAGGAGCCACTAGGAGTGCCAAAACCAACCAAGGTCAGTTGAGTTGAGTTGGTGACTAGTCAAGCTAAGTTAGGAGTCAGTCACATTCAAGTCTAGTCCTCTACATTTAGTTAGCGCTAGGTTTGCATGGCCTCATGTAGGAGGGGTGCATTTCTCACCTACCATAGTCAGTTAGACTTAGTCAACACTGAATGTATCACTTGAGTTGTGTTTTAGAACTCCGATGAACTCCGGTTATGGTTTAGACAAGGTTAATTAACCATTGAGTCCTGCGATAATGATTTAAACAAGGTCTTAGTTACCTACAGTCAAGTAAACTGTAATCAATTTGAATTTCCTCATGTGTATTTGAATTGCTTATGGCTATTTAGCCATTGTACTTCATTGTAATTATTATCTAATTACTTTTTTCTTAATGAAAGCATTCACAGTTGCAACCCATTTTTGCACTATTTCATTCTTCAATTGCTAAGTAAATTGTGTGATCTATTTTGTGAGTTGTGTGTTTGTCTATAGATATATGTGCTCACTCTATAATAACGAAGTGTCCTTAGACACACAAGTTTTCTTAATGAGAGAATAAATTACATCTAAGTATATATGTGAGGGATAAGGGACAAAATCCACCTCACATCACATGGAAGTGAATATAAATAAATCAAAGTTCGAGTTGTACAAGTAGTTTCTAAAACTAACATGGAAACCTAATCACATAATCACTTGAGTGTGATAAGTGACCATTTACATAAATAATTTTTTCCCTAAACTAGAGTCCTAAGTTGAAATTTAGGATCACATTTGCTAATAATACCCCGTTTGATCCAAAATTTCTCTTGAGAAAACACCAAGTTTAATTTTGAATTTAGTGAATTGATTATTCCAAGAGGTTTGATGAAAATTATTGAAGTTTGATATTCTATTAGACATTATTTTGGTTTGATGATTCCTTTTATTACAATCGCTCTAATGTAATGGTACTTTGTGTCATCATGCTTTGTATTTTTTTGAAACACCATATTTTCAGCTAGACGTATCGATGATTGATTACCTATCAATAATCAAGTAGTTTCATTTTAAAGAATACTAATATCCTGCAAAATTCATCACAACTGCTCTATTTCACACACTTTTTATTGAGCCAACATAAATATGCTTCTACTATTGAATTTGCAATTGTATCAAGTTTATTACAACTCCATGATATAATGATTGACCCCATATTCATTAAATACCCTAAGGTAGAATATGTGTCATCTAATTCTTTGAAAATTTTTGCATCTTAGTATCTAACAACTCTAAAAAAAATATTTATTTTGTACATAATCCCAAAATCCATTATTCCTTGAAAAAATTGAAGTTCCCTTTTAGTTGCATTCCAATGTAAAATATGAGTTCTTGGATATACTTGGAAAGTGTACTGATGACAAATGATAGGATTGAATCATTGTTTTTCAAGTAGATTAAACTTCCAATTAATTTTCAGTACTTAGTACTAATGACAAGTCCCCCCCCCCCGCCCTTCAAACTTTGAGAGTTTCAAGTTCTATTCCATGGGAGTAAGAGATATTTTCAATCCTCCATTTCAAATTGAATTGCTCACTTCCTTAAGAATTTGAATTGCTCACTTTGGAACCTTGTGTGCAACTTGTGATGTAGTTGTTGTACTAACTGAAGGAGTATTAACCAAGTTAACTTGAGTTGTATCTACTAATTCAACTTGTAAAGATTTTTGTAACTCTTATATTCCATTTTTTCCAAGTCCATATCAAGCCAATAATTATCACCTTATGTATGTATGTGTGTCATTCTTTGTTGCTCCACATTAACCTTTTTCTCTAATTGATTAAGTAGTTTAGCATTTTCTTTTGCACTGAGACTTTATGTTTCATTGAAGATAACCTCTTGACTAATAATAAATTTTCCTTCTGATAGAGGTTTGTATACCACTTTTTATTTTCATAATACTAGATCATCATTCTTTTCATACTCCTTGAACCTAACTTAGTTCTTTTCTCTTTTGGAATAATGGCATAGCATACTAAACCAAAAATTCTAAGATGTTTGTTTTTTGGTGTGAATCCATACCAAGCCTCAAAAGGAGTAATTCCATGCAAAGAAGAAGAAGGGAATCTATTCCTCAAATAAATAGATGTGTGGATAGGATCAACCAAAAAAATAGATTTCATGCATTTAAACAACATATTTTCTCTATCCATGCCCATAAATGTTTGGTTCATTCTTTCAATTATGTCATTTTGTTGAGGAGTGTAGGAGTTAGTCAATTGTCTCATAATTTTGTTGTCCTTGAAATATGCTTAGAATTTAGTTGAAGTGAATTTTATGTTGGAGCATGATTGTCATTAGACCAAAACCTGCATGTGTTAATCTATGATACACATCAAATTTAGGACCCGTGAGAGGGGGTTGACCCATGTCGCGAAACTCAGAGAGCACTAGATGCAAATTCCAACATCTCCCCCCCAATGATACCTAGGCAAGTTTCGAGCTCTAGACTTGTCACCCAGTTACCATTTGTTGGAGCATGATTTCCATTAGACCAAAACCTACATGCATTAATCTCTAATACAATCACCAAATTTAGGGTCCACGAGAAAGGGTTAACCCATGTCACAAAACTCGCGGGGAGCGCTGGACACAAATGCCAACATTCTCCACCACTATTAGTGTGTAAGGTGGTTTTTTTTTATTTGATTGTAGTTTCAACTAAATTCTTAAACATTTAAACTTATCAAATACCTATGATTTTTACTTTAAAATATACACCCAAACCATCTTGCTAAAATCATCAATGAAAATAAGAAATATTTACATCTCCCAAATGAAGTATCCACAAGTCCACAAATATCACACTGAGCAAGTTATAATCTCCTATTTTCCCTCCAATTATTGGTAGAAAATGACAGCCTACTTTTTTTTTCCAAAAATGCAAGCATGACACTTTGCATTCTCTTTCCAAATGTTGGCATTCCCTTCACCATTCATCGTTGTTGAATTTGAATGAGTCTATCAACATTTATGTTTCCAAAATGAATATGTCATAACCTAACAGATGTTATTCTAGTCTCAACTACCCCTGCAAATTCCTTCATTCGTGGAATGACTAATCCTCTCATCCTAATAAGTTTTCCATATTCGTATATTGTCATGACTATCTTTAATCCCTTATTTTCTGAATTGATCATAAGAATCCCTTTTTCCATCACAATTTGGTCCTAATAAGTTCCAACCTTAATAAGTCCAAAATAAATATTTTTGAGAAGGCATGTGTTCAATGTCCCATGTCTCTAAAATCCATGCATCCTCATAGTCACTTCGAAAAGAATAATTTGTTACGATTGAGATTGATTCCTTGGTATGATGAAGTGCTATGAAAACATACTCAAAATTATCATTTTCTTTTGTAGTTACATATTGTTCCAAAGATAAAGAAGAAGTGCTCTTTGCTACCTTTTCATAAGGACTTCTACAGTCTTAGGCATAGTGTCCAATTTTATTTCAATGAAAACAAGTTAGGATTTTCTTTCCTCTTCCTCTTCCATTAGACTGTGAATGTTGATTTTTTACTTCTTTTGTTGAACCTTTCTAATTGCAAGTCATATGTCCTATATCTCTAGCTCTTCCTTGACCCCAACCTTCACCTCAATGTTTATTAGATTTTGATTTTGTTGAGTTTCATTACCCTTGGTAGAAAAACCACCGTCATTTAAAGAAAAATTGGGGTCTAAAATGCCAGGCCTCCCAAGGAAAATAATAGTTATGAATTTTGGAGGAAGAGAAAAAAATTACTTTTTTTTATTTGTATTTTGAACATATCTCCCTATGGTTTTATTCAAATTTCACGCGGGAGTACTCATTGGAAAGAACATAGTGAAAAGTTTAGGTAGGGAAATATTTGGTTTCACTTGAGCAAAGAGAGGTTACATGGACCAAGAAAAACTATAAAGTTCCTCTCATATGATCATCTCTTCCAAGTGTTGGAATAAGTAAGAAACACTGCTTATGTGTAGAAATTACCAGCTTACATGTGTATGCATTCAGTACTCAAACATGGATAACTTAAAAATTTGAGTCATTTCAGCTTGATGAGCTAGAAGAAGGATAAGTTCTCACTGTTATAGCCTGTTTTTGTCTTCTATTTTTGAACCATTTGCTTGTCTTAAAAATATGATTTTTCTTATTGTTTTCAAGTTTTGACCTTGGTTTCTTTTAAAATATTTTGATTTTAACCTTATGTTTATAGTTGATTTAACAACTTTTCTTTTTAAATTTTGCTTTACTTAATTAATTTCATGGTTTTTATGGGCTTATAGAATGTATATATTTCTGCAAGGTTCTAAAGAAATATCATAAGACCTTACTTAAAGTTATTTATCAAAAAACAACACTTTGTTTGAAGTTTTGATTAAAAAAATCATAAAACAGGGATTCCTGTAGCGCTAGCCATAAAAAGTTACACCGGAGCGCTACAAGAAAGTCGCGCATACTAAAATCATCATTTTTTCGGTCCAATTTCTTCAGGATTCTTATCTGTGAGGTGTCAATCACATTATTTGGTGCATTTGATACGTGTCCTCCATGATTTAATCATTGAAACAAGTGGATGATCATCATAAGGGCGAGATCGTGGGATTTCATGCAGAGCAGGTAAAATGATGACAGTGAGTAGAATGAGAGAAAAGTTTTTTGCAAATATGTTCCTCATCTGAAGGACATGAAGAATACTGAAGATCATGGTGAGAAGACAGTGCTGAGAAATCAGGATTTTTCAATTGAACGACAAATTAGGGCATTTCAGTAACGACTGTTTGGAGTGGTTTGGATGGTTAGAGACAGGTGGAGCATGAAATTCAACACTTAACCATTGAAATAACTACATTTGAGCGCTCGTATTGGTCTTCTAAATAGGTAGCCTGCATGCCATTGCTAGGGTTTTCTTAATTTGGGGCCTTTTCTGAAGAAATCCTTAATGATTAAATTCGAAGGCAGAATATGAGTTTTCTTTTTACCTAATACATTGTAAATGATGAATTATTAGCAAATACATTCAAAGTATTCATCATTTAAAATAGTAAAATTCAGAGCAGAGCTTGTTGGAGTTTCCTGAACTGTGTTTTAGGTCAGACTGTTGTGATTTGAAGATAGTTAGACTGTGGTATATCGACAGGATCTATTAAACCATAATAAATATAAAAAAAAGTGGAAAAACAAACAGAGAAGAGCCCACTGACCTAAGCTGGGTGGAGAATTTTCCAGAATGTGCACAGTTATTTTCAAATGCATGATGGTTGATGTTCTTTAAGAAAATCAAGGGTTATCATGCTGAAGTGTCATACAAGTTTTCTCAATGTCTAAATAAAGAAATAGTGTCTTTTGACAGCTTAAAGTTCAAATTGACTAAGGAATTGATAGCTGAGGCAACAGGGATCTTGGACGAGGGAGAGTTATGGTTTAAAAAGGTTCCATTTACCTTCAATGCTCAAAAGTATTTGCTCCCTGGTGTGATTGCAGATTGGGGTAAAGGTGTTCCAATCCATAACTTCAAACCTGAATGGATTGAGCCCATTAAAGTATTGCAGAGTTATATTACCTGTGAGGGTAGATATGCTTTTGTTTTCAAATATCATTTTAGTTTTCTTCAGCACCTAAGTGATGAGTCCAAAATCAACTTATCTTTCTTCTTTCTGAGAAGTATGCAAAAGATGTCATGCAGAGTTAGAGAGCAACGAGATAAAACAAAGCAGTCTATTTTCCATCATGGACTTATCAAGCTTATTATAAACACTTTCTTGCAGAGTAGGGAGCATTTCATTTTCTGGTCAGGTTTTAAAACTGATCAAGAGGGACAGTCTCAAAGAAGACAAGCAGATAAAGGACAGAATTTGATTAAGAAGCTCAAGGAAAAAGTAACAGTAAAAAATGAAGACAAGGTGACACTAGAAGAAGTTTCAAATCCTGAAAAAAAAAAACTCTGAATTTGAAAAGCAAGTTAATGATAGTGAAAGCAAGACTTTACAGTCAGAAATCAAGGAAGCTAAGCCTGTTGAAGATGTTGTACTCGCAAAGAAAATTCCAGATGTAAAAGAAGATATTGAAGTACAAAAACAAAGCCCTATCATAGTTCTATCAGATGAAGATGATAAATGTTTATTTGATGATGATAAATTTTCTGTTACATACAAAGCTAGGGTTTCTGCTGATCAAAAGCTTTACACCCATTGTAATGAGAAAGCACTGTCAAAGAGAAAGAAAATGAAATTTGTTGATTTTGCCTCAATTACTCATCAAGGAAAGACTCTTAATATGTTGGGAGAGATTTCTGCAGTATGGAGACATAAAACAAGACCTAAGAATAAACTTAGATTGATAGAAGACTTGGAGTGTGCAAAGACTATTGAGAATTATGCTCTGTTTTTCCTGTTTTGGGTTATTGAAATTGAATGCAGACCACGAGCTGATGGAGATGAATTTTAGAAAGAAAAAAAAGAGAGTTTTGTTCATAAGATACCCATTCACAAAAACCCCTCTCAGTTTTTCAACAGCTGTCAAGGTTTGAAAGATTCAGTTTAATCTTCATAGCCTATTTTTCAGGGTTTTAAAAATATTTAATATTTTCCTGTTTTAGTGTTCATGTTGCGGGGCATATTCAGATTGATTGGAGATGAATTTTTAAAACCCAAGAGAGGTTTTTTTCCATCACAGAACCATTCACAAAAACCTCTCTCAGTTTGTACACAGGTGTCACGGATTGAGAGATATGGAAGCTTCTTTGACACCTATTGTTTAGAAATTCACCATATTTACCAGGAATCTGATTTTGCTATTTTTAGTCAATTAGTTGAAAGTTAGTTAATGTATCTACTGGGTAGTTTCAAATTCGACCTAATTAAGGGAATATAGAAATACTTCTTTGTAATTATAAAATATGGACAAGGGTACAGGAGAGGGGTTCGATTTTTTGCTGGCAAGAGGAGGTCATCAAACTTGTTTATGAGCTAAGTAAAGACTCTTATGTGTATTTGAAAGAATGAATTATGAAATATATGCTCTATATACCCTTCAATTTATTCTCTGGCTTCATTTATAACTTGTTTTAGTTACTCAACCGGTAATTTCATTGCTTGTTTAAAGTTTTTATACTTGGAATGCTTGACATCTGTGGGTGAATCTCAGTATTGTTTTTTGTTGGATTATGGTTATTATGTTATGTATCTCAGCCCTTCTATGCTCATGATTTAGTGTTTATTTGGATTTATGAATGTATTCCCTCTTGTTTTCAAACTGCTCAACCAAAAAACCTTGAAAACCTTAAAAACCCTATTTTTTTTCATTGAGATTATTGAGATTGTGTTGGCTTGTTCTCTTGTAGTCTGGGAATAATTTCTGGCACTAACATCTTTGGCATCGTTGCTAGGGAACGAAGTTGAAAACATATTTTTCCCTGGGATACTTATCATTTCACTAGTTTTAAGAGGTGAACTTAAACCATCAAATCTTAAAGACTACTTTTCACCAGTTTTTCACAGTGGCTACTAAGAGAGTTGGAACAAGAAACAGACCTAGTTCACCTTTACAGTTGGGTGTTTCAGACCCAGAACAGATACTGAAAACAGCTAGAAGAATTAGAAGGTTTCAGTCATCCCCAGCTTTATGCAGCCCTAGTTAATTTGAACTACTGTCACCCCTTCCTCTTTCCGAGGAGGAAAAATAAAATCTATCTTGACAAATCGATTGGTGACTCCACTAGTTCAAGATGCAGAGGCCAAAGACCATGGAAGCCATTCTGGCTTGATGGTTTGCACCTTTCAATTTTTTCGATGTACCAGGTTTTCCAAATCCAGTACCTATTATGGATGTTTGGGGAGATTGTCTTCCATGGTTTAGAGAAAGCAAAGAGGATAATCCTTCAGATCACCTCAGCAGATTTCATCAATGTATGGTCCAGTTAAATATACAACATGAAGATGTGCTCATGAAGATGTTCATGTATTCACTCAAGCAAGATGCACGAGAATGGTATTTTTCTCTTCCTGCTGCTAGCATTTCCTCACTGAAAGAATTCCACACATGTTTTCGGAAACATTGTAAGTATGTGTTCTCAGCTGAATTCTTTTTTAAAGATTGTTGTGAGCAGGATGATTTTTATAATACAATTTCTGATTCAAAAAATCATGATGATAAGTACAATCAAGGATTCAAAACATATCATGAAGAAGTTGAAGTTTCAGAATTTGTTGAAGATGAAGAGGTAACATTTTCAGATACTGTTGTCAAGGAGGAATTCCATGATCATTACGATAATCAAGTTGTTGTTTTAGGTCAGGTTGAAGATTATTAAAGGGATGAGATCAGCAGAGATAGTTTGGAATATTCTCATTATGATTTCAATAGTCTTAATAATCATTTGAATGCTAATCATGTTGAATATCAATCTCTTGTTCAACAAACTGTTGGAAATCATTGTTGTGTTAAAGATCGGCTTTATATTGAAGAAAAATAAAAACCTTTAGCATCATCATTTGAAATTTCTCAGAATGCTCCTTGTTATGATGAAGAGATTAGGGTTCAAAGACAAGAATTCTGTGATGAATTATATTCTATTCATTTTTGTTTTGATACTAAAATCGATGAAAGCCAGGCTGTTTGCATTTTTTCAGAAGTTTCTTATATTCATGGTTATGATAAATCTGTTGTTCAAAATCATTATGAAGATGCTCTAATTCTTAATAAATATGATGATGAAATTGAAAAGAAACATTAGAGGAATTTTGGGGTCTAAAATGGGCCTCCTATGGAAAATAATAAAATAATAGTTAAAATAATAAAATAATATTGATTAATTTTGGAGGAAGAAAGAAAAAAACTACTTTTTGTGTTCGTATTTTCGACATATCTCCCTGTGTTTTTACTCAAATTTCAATCGGGAGAGCTCGTTGGATGAGGAATTTGATTCCGCATCCAACGAGTACCCACACTGCATACTTTTGATGGACCCCGGTACCCCAAAAACAAGAAATATATGAAAAAAACGTGATGATGACATCATCATCACGTTTTTTTAGGTATTTCTTGTTTTTGGGGTAGCGGGGTCCTTCAAAAGTATGCAGTGTGGGTACTCGTTGGATGCGGAATCAAATTCTGCATCCAACGAGCTCTCCGAATCGAAATTTGAGTAAAAGCACAATGAGATATGTCAAAAATACGAACAAAAAAAGTAGTTTTTTTTAATGACAAATATGTCAATTCAACCATTATGGTTGACTTATTTTATTGAAATTCTATTGGTTCTTGAATTCCAACTCACAAAAACTTATTTTGGCACGTTTTCTTATAAGGTCCATTTTAGACCCCAAATTTCCTCTAATGGACCCAGAAATGTGTAAGGTGTGTGATATGGCACAATCTGATCAGCAAATTCAGGAATGCATTCAGTCCATTATCCTTGAATAGCCAAAGCCAATGCATGATAGTTATCCATTTGAAGGCAGTGTGGAAAAGGAGGTTCAGCTTGTTGACATTATTGATGATATTATCCAAAAAAATACGGAGCAAATTCAGGTTGATCCTGATATCTTTTATCGCCAATGCCTGCTTGATATTCATGGAACAAAATATTCTTATGGAAAACCTATCTTTTTCATAGAACAGGAAGAGGTAACTTTCGGAAATTTTTATGATCCAGTGGAAGATTATTTAGAGTCAATATTAAGTTATAAGTTGTTAGAGACACCATTTGATGAAAGTGAGTATAAGTTGTTAGATCTTTTCTCTTCATCTTTTCCAATATTTCTGATTATATATATATTCGGAGTTGGAAAC
Source organism: Pseudotsuga menziesii (assembly GCA_001517045.1). NCBI lineage: Eukaryota > Viridiplantae > Streptophyta > Pinopsida > Pinales > Pinaceae > Pseudotsuga > Pseudotsuga menziesii. The sequence goes on along the minus strand of LPNX010581517.1, from coordinate 11,568 downwards.
AAGTTTTGGTGGGTTAATGAAATTTTTTCCTGGTTACATTGGAAATGGGATTACAATTTGATTCAATAAATGGAAGGTTCCTCAAAGAAAGAGATTTGATTTTCATTGTATATATCAGTGTGTGAAAGATTGAATAAAGACTCCATATCCCAATGGATGTTTTGCAGAAAGCAGGCAGTTTTGGTTACAGAAGGCACTAGTCTATAGGTTCTTGAAGCCTCACAGGGAGGACTTCATCCCGCAGCAGGAGCCAGATGTTATAGCCTATTTTTGTTTTCTATTTTTGAACCATTTACTTCTCTTAAAAATATAATTTTTCTTATTGTTTTAAAGTTTTGACCTTGGTTTCTATTAAAATATTTTGATTTTAACCTTATGTTTATAATTGATTTAACATGTTTTCTTTTTAATTTTTTCTTTACTTAATTAATTTCATGGTTCTTATGGGCTTATAGGATGTATATATTTCTGCAAGGTTGTAAATAAATATCATAAGACCTTACTTAAAGTTATTTACCAAAAAACAACACTTTGTTTGGAGTTTTGGTTAAAAAAATCATAAAACACGGATTCCTGTAGCACTAGCCAGAAAAAGCTACATAGGAGCGCTACAAGAAAGTCGCGCATGCTAAAATCATCATTTTTTCGGTCCAATTTCTTTGGGATTCTTATTTGTGAGGTGTCAATCACATTATTTGGTGCATTTGATGCATGACCTCCATGGTTTAATCATTGAAACAGGTGGATGATCATCATAAGGGCAAGATCGTGGGATTTCATGTAGAGCAGGTAAAATGATGACAATGAGTAGAATGAGACAAAAGTTTTTTGGCAATATGTTTCTCATCTGAAGGACATGAAGAATACTGAAGATCATGGTGAGAAGAGAGTTTTGAGAAATCAGGATTTTTCAACTGAATGAGAAATTAGGGCGTTTTAGTAGCGACTGTTTGGAGTGGTCTGGACGGTTAGATATAGGTCGATCATGAAATTCGACACTTAACCATTGAAATAACTACATTCCAGCGCTTGTGTTGGTCTTCCAAACAGGTATCCCATGTGCCATTGCCAGGGTTTTCTTAATTTGGGGCTTTTCTGAAGAAATCCTTAATGATAAAATTCGAAGGAAAAATATGAGTTTTTTTTTTTACCTAATACATTGTAAATGATTAATTATTAGCAAATACATTCAAAGTATTCATCATTTAAAACAGTAAAATTCAGAGTAGAGCTTGTTGGAGTTTCCTGAACTGTGTTTTAGGTCAGATTGTTGTGATTTGAAGATAGTTAGACCATGGTATATCGACAGGAGCTGTTAAACCATAATAAATATGAAAAAAAAGTGGAAAAACAAACAGAGCCGAGCCCACTGACCTAAGCTGGGTGGAGAATTTTCCAGAATGTGCACAGTTATTTTCAAATGCAGGATGGTTGATGTTCTTTAAGAAAATTGAGGGTTATCATGCTGAAGTGTCATACAAGTTTGCTCAATGTCTAGATAAAGACATAGTGTGTTCTAACAGCTTAAAGTTCAAATTGACTAAGGAATTGATAGCTGAGGCAACATGGATCTTGGACGAGGGAGAGTTATGTTTTAAAAAGGTTCCATTTACCTTCAATGCTCAAAAGTATTTGCTCCCTGGTGTGATTGCAGATTGGGGTAAAGGTGTTCCAATCCATAACTTCAAACCTGAATGGATTGAGCCCATTAAAGTCTTGCAGAGTTATATTTCCTGTGAGGGTAGATATGCTTTTGTTTTCAAATATCATTTTAGGTTTCTTCAGCACCTAATTGATGAGTCGAAGATGAACTTACCTTTCTTCTTTCTGAAAAGTCTGCAAAAGATGTCATGCAGAGTTAGTGAGCACCAAGATCATACAAAGCCGTCTGTTTTCCATCATGGACTTATCAAGCTTATTATAAACACTGTCTGGCAGAGTAGGGAGAAGAAATGGAAGCATTTCATTTTTTGGTCAGGTTTTAAAACTGATCAAGAGGGACAGTCTCAAAGAAGACAAGCAGATAAAGGACAGACTTTGATTAAGAAGCTCAGGCAAAAAGTAACAGTAAAAAATGAAGACAAGATGACACTAGAAGAAGTTTCAAATCCTGAAAATAAAAACTCTAAATTTGAACAACAAGTTAATGATAGTGAAAGCAATACTTTACAGTCAGAAATCAAGGAAGCTAAGCCTGTTGAAGATGTTGTACCTGCAGAGAAAATTCCAGATGTAAAAGAAGATATTGAAGTACAAAAACAATGCCTTATCACAGTTCTATCAAATGAATATGATAAATGCTTATTTGATGATGATAAATTTCCCGTTACATACAAAGCTAGGGTTTCTGCTGATCAAAAGCTTTACACCCTTTGTGATGAGAAAGCACTGTCAAAGAGAAAGAAAATGAAAGTTGCTGAGTTTGCCTCAATTACTCATCAATGAAAGACTCTTAATATGTTGGAAGAGATTTCTGCAGTATGGAGACCTAAGAATAAACTTAAACTAATAGAAGACTTGGAGTGTGCAAACATTATTGAGAATTATGCTCTGTTTTTCCTGTTTTGGGTTATTGAAATTGAATTTAGACCACGAGCTAATGGAGATGAATTTTAGAAGAAAAAAAAAGAGGTTTTTGTTCATAAGATACCCATTCACAAAAATCTCTCTCAGTTTTGTAACAGCTGTCAAGGTTTGAAAGATTCAATTTAATTTTTACAGCCTATTTTTCAGGGTTTTAAAAATATTTAATATTTTCCTGTTTTAGTGTTTATCTTGTGGGACATATCCTGATTGATTGGAGATGAATTTTTAAAAACCAAGAGAGGTTTTTGTCCACCACGGACCCATTCACAAAAACCTCTCTCAAGTTTTACACAGGTTTCACAGATTGAGAGATATGGAAGCTTCTTTGAAACCTATTTTTCAGAAATTCGCCATATTTACCAGGAATCTGATTTTGCTATTTTTAGTCAATTAGTTGAAAGTTAGTGAATGTATCTATTGGGTAGTTTCAAATTCGACCTAATGAAGGGAAGATATAACTACTTCTTTGTAATTATAAAAGATGGACAAGGGTACAGGAGAGGGGTTCGATTTTTTGCTGGCAAGAGGAGGTCATCAGACTTGTTTATGAGCTAAGTAAAGACTCTTATGTGTATTTCAAAGACTGAATTATGAAATATATGCTCTATATGCCCTTCATTTTATTCTCTGGCTTCATTTATAACTTGTTTTAGTTACTCAGCTGGTAATTTCATTGCTTGTTTAAAGTTTTTATACTTGGAATACTTGCCATCTATGGGTGAATCTCAGTATTGTTTTTTGTTGGATTATGGTTATTGTGTTATGCATCTCAACCCTTCTATGCTCATGGTTTAGTGTTTATTTGGATTTATGAATGTCTTCCATCTTGTTTTCAAACTGCTCAACCAAAAATCCTTGAAAACCCTAAAAACCCTATTTTGTTTCATTGAGATTATTGAGATTGTGTTGGCTTGTTCTCTTGTAGTCTAGGAACAATTTCAAGCACTAACACTCACCATTGTAAAACACTTGGCACTTATATGATAGGAATTGATAGAAGATGTAATGCAACAAAAGAAGGTGAGGTAAACTCGAATTGTCTTTCAAAAACACTGTAGATGTTACTAAAAGGCTAACTTTTAGGCAAAGTTAATTGATATTGAAGGGATAAAAATGGGGAATCGTTTCCTCATCCTTTGTATCAACAAGATTTTGAGGACCAAAACCTTCCAAAATGGGGAGTCGTGATAAAAAATGAATCAAAGACCCAAAAAACCAAAAGAAAACTCTAAGGGTCTAAATTTAAAGAAGCTCTAATTTTTTAGGGCAAGTGTTTCCTTGGAACATGTAGTTTTCTAAAAGGTTGGTAAGCATAACCTTTTCAAACAAAAAACCCTATCAAGTTTCAGTTATTGAATTTTTCTATCAAAAAACGATTGTGAAAAACTTGGTTGAGAAATATTGGGGAATAGGAAAATCCATGTAACAATAAGTATGAATGAGAGAAGCAAAATAATAGTTAGTTATTTGTCCTAAGGTTTTCATGCAAAAGAAAAACATTAAAATCCTTGTTTATAAAACCCAATTGCCACAAAAAATGACTAATTTGTTCATCAATTTGTGCTCAACTTGAAAGAAAAGTTAATTCTTGACAACATTGATAGCAACCGAATTCTTAGTTCATAGACTAAAAGTATTGGATTGGCCACTAAGAGAAGAAATATGATCCATTTTGCAAAGGAAGCTTGTAGGATTTGCTAAAAATCCTTTGCTCGACAAAGAAGGACTCATTCTTTACAAACTCATTGAACCCAAACTTGCTAGCAACTGAAAAAAGGAGATAGCATATTCAACAAGAAAAATTAGAAATGGGAGACACCAATAGTGTTTCCTGTAGTTTGTCCTCCCTTGCCACTATGTTGCTACATGGATAACCACTTGAAGCATATAGTTGCACTAATTATAGGTAATTCGATTAATGGTTAATTGAATTCTTAGGTGAGGAAATGAAGAGTTGTCAAAGAAGACAAGTAGAGGAAGAAGAAATGGAGAAGTATTTCAAATTCAAAAGCAAGGAACGAGCTCCCAAAGTTGAGCAAAGTGCATTAAAGGAAATTGTTCCATAGAAGAGAAGCAATGGAGAAGGTCGAACTAGCAAAGGAGAGGAAGAAAGAGACTACAATTCTAAGATGACTATAGTGTCTTATAGCTCCATAAACAACCTCTTAGTGATCGATAAAATGGTTGTAATACAATGGGGCTAATGCATGACATTTCGCTAGAGTTGTCAACCACACTTGGTTTTTCTAGGGTACATTGTGTGTATGGTATGGATGAGTAGTTTCTCATGTTATATGTTTTATTTTCCCATTAATTACTATGAGATTCTAAAACAAAAACCACATTATATTAAATAAAACCAGAATCTATTGTGATTATTTGATCATTGGAATATCCAAGAAGCATTACCAATTAGTTTTATATGTTGGTGAAAGAGGAAGTCTTTCAATGATAAATTGATGCAATTATAACAATAGAAAGGTCGGCATTGTGCACTTTACAAGCTTTGTTTCAATTTAGTTGTGTACTTCATTTTTATGCATATGATGGTGATGCTTTTTGGATCCTTTAGCATAGTTGTTAGTGGTATGATTGACATCACTAAAAAGAGGGGTTCAATGGTTAATGGAGAATATATATGTATTGGTGGTCTTGCTCATTATAGACCTTGGAGCTTGCAAGTTTTGCTTCAATCTTCACTTATATGTCTTTAGGATGGTACATTTTCCCATTATCATGATCATTGGGAGTCAAATTTAAATAATTAGAGCTAATTAATCATATGGGTTAGTTCTTAGGTTTTAGGTATTGGCCTTAACTATTGCTAAAGATACTATGTTCCTGGTGGTTTGAAGGAATTGCATAGTTACATGAATGGTGATTGAGTATTGTAATACAACTATATATATATATATATGGACATCTATGACAATGATTGTGTGAAAGGTGGGACAATGAGAACAAATAGGATATATATATAGACATTTATGTTTTTTCTATCTAGGCATTAACCCAAATAAGTTTGCATTTGGACATGTTGTTATCATGTCTCTTTTATTAGGGCATTAGTAGAGGCCATCTGTATTAGAAAGAAACGGTAAATAAATACATGAATGAAAGTGCATACAAAAATCAGACTCAGACACTCACTTAGGACATGTTGTTATCATGTCTCTTTTATTAGAGCATTAGTAGAGGCCATCTGTATTAAAAAGAAACGGTAAATAAATACATGAATGAAAGTGCACACAAAAATCAGACTCAGACACTCACTTATTTATGATTGGAATTTGGGACGTATTGTGCTGACTGCTGAGCTAGGGACGTTTCAGTGCCACGTAGGGTAGGGATACTCTTTCTAAAAAAGGTGTGCCGAATCGCCGAGTTCCAAGTTTCCAAATGATAGGAATGAATCATTGTTTGTCAAGTAGATTAAACTTCCAATTAATTTTCAGTACTCATTACTAATGACAAGTTCGCCCCCCTTCAAACTTTGAGAGTTTCAAGTTCTATTCCATGGGAGTAATAGAGATTTTCAATCCTCCATTTCAAAGTTCTTCAATAACTCTACGACATACTTGGAATGAAAAATAAATATACTATGACCTTTTTGTACTACTTCAACTCAAAGATAGTAATGAAGTAACCCTATATTAGTCATCTCAACACCTATTTTAAGTTATTACTTTACCCAAAAGATATGGCCATCATTATTACTTTTTACAAAGTGATTTTCTTGAATCCGAACATACAAAGTATCATCCAATTTAATCCTCAAAAAAATATTTTTTGAAGATATGGATACAATTTAGCATATAAATCTCTTGGAGCTTGTTTCAATTCATATAATGCCTTAACCAATGGGAAATGTATTTTTTTACATACATTTGTTGCACTTTTCATTCAATTTGTGTGGCCAAGGAAAACACCATCCAAACAGTGTCCAAATTAGTTGTTGGAGTGAAGGTTTTCCATAGGCAATCCCTTCTTTTTTTGAGCAAAAATCCATTCCATTACTGAATCCTTAAACTTATCAATTTCACCATATTCTTTATATTTTATTTATAAACCCATTTGCAGCCAATGGGTTTTACATTGGGAGGACAATAAACAATTATCCAAATGATCTTATTCTTAATCAATGCCTTCATATTCACTTTCAATTGGTTGTCTCCATTCTTCATTTTCATTTTCCTAATACTAGATCATCATGCTTTTCATGCTCCTTGAACCTAACTTATTTCTTTTCTCTTTTGGAATAATGGCATAGCATACTAAACCAAAAATTCTAAGATGTTTGTTTTTTGGTGTGAATCCATACCAAGCCTCAGAAGGAGTAATTCCATGCAAAGAAGAAGAAGGGAATCTATTCCTTAAATAAATAGAAGTGTGAATAGGATCAACCAAAAAAATATATTTCATGCATTTAAACAATGTCATTTCTCTAGCCATGCCCATAAATGTTTGGTTCATTCTTTCAATTATGTCATTTTGTTGAGGAGTGTAGGAGTTAATCAATTGTCTCATAATTTTGTTGTCCTTGAAATATGCTTAGAATTTAGTTGAAGTGAATTCTATGTTGGAGCATGATTGTCATTCAAGAACAAAACCTACATGTGTTAATCTATGATACAATCATCAAATTTAGGAGCCGTGAGAGGAGGTTAACCCATGTTGCAAAACTCAAAGAGCGCTAGATGTAAATTCCAACATCTACCCCCCAACGATACCTGGGTAAGTTTCGAGCTCGAGACTTGTCACCCAGTTATCATTTGTTGGAGCATGATTTCCATTAGACCAAAACCTACATGCATTAATCTCTAATACAATCACCAAATTTAGGGTCCATGAGAGGGGGTTAACCCATGCCACAAAGCTCGTGGGGAGCGCTGGACACAAATGCCAACATTCTCCACCACTATTAGTGTGTAAGGTGGATTTTTTTTATTTGATTGTAGTTTCAACTAAATTATTAAACATTTAAACTTATAAAATACCTATTATTTTTATTTTAAAATATACACCCAAACCATCTTGATAAAATCATCAATGAAAATAAGAAATATTTACATCTCCCAAATGAAGTATCCACAAGTCCACAAATATCACACTGAGCAAGTTGTAATCTCCTAGTTCCCCTCCAATTATTGGTAGAAAATGACAACCTAATTTGTTTTCCAAAAATGCAAGCATGACACTTTGCATTCTCTTTCCAAATGTTGGCATTCCCTTCACCATTCATTGTTGTTGAATTTGAATGAGACTATCAACATTTATGTTTCCAAAATGAATATGTCATAACCTAACAAATGTTATTCTAGTCTCAACTACCCCTACAAATTCCTTCATTCATGGAATGACTAATCCTCTCATCCTAATAAGTTTTCCATATTCGTATCTTTTCATGACTATCTTTAATCCATTATTCTCTGAATTGATCATAAGAATCCCTTTTTCCATCACAATTTGATCCTAATTGGTGATATAACTCCAAAGAAAGTATTTTTTTCTTAATTGTAGGTACATACTAGGCATTAGAAATCAGTGTTTCTTGATTCTTAGCAAAAAAAACTTAACTGGGCCTTTGCCACTAGCCTTGTGCATGGCATCATTAGCATAAAATATTGAATTTAAGTTCCAACCTTAATAAGTCCAAAATAAATATTTTTGAGAAGGCATGTGTTCAATGGCCCAAGTCTCTAAAATCCATGCATCCTCATAGTCACTTCGAAAAGAATAATTTGTTACAATTGAGATTGATTCCTTTTTATGATGAAGTGCTATGAAAACATACTCAAAATTATCGTTTTCTTTTGCAGTTACATATTGTTCCAAAGATAAAGAAGAAGTGTTCTTTGCTGCCTTTTCATAAGGACTTCTACAATCTTAGGCATAGTGGCCAATTTTATTTTAATGAAAACAAGTTAGGATTTTCTTTCCTCTTCCTCTTCCATTAGATTGTGAATGTTGATTTTTGACTTCTTTTGTTGAACCTTTCTAATTGCAAGTCATATGTCCTATACCTCTAGCTCTTCCTTGACCCCAACCTTCACCTCAATGTTTATTAGATTTTGATTTTGTTGAGTTTCATTACCCTTGGTAGAAAAACCACCGTCATTTAAAGAAAAATTGGGGTCTAAAATGCCAGGCCTCCCAAGGAAAATAATAGTTATGAATTTTGGAGGAAGAGAAAAAAATTACTTTTTTTTATTTGTATTTTGAACATATCTCCCTATGGTTTTATTCAAATTTCACGCGGGAGTACTCATTGGAAAGAACATAGTGGAAAGTTTAGGTAGGGAAATATTTGGTTTCACTTGAGCAAAGAGAGGTTACATGGACCAAGAAAAACTATAAAGTTCCTCTCATATGATCATCCCTTCGAAGTGTTGGAATAAGTAAGAAACAATGCTTATGTGTAGAAATTACCAGCTTACATATGTATGCATTTTGTACTCAAACATGGATAACTTAAAAATTTGAGTCATTTCGGCTCGATGAGCCAGAAGAAGGATAAGTCCTCACCATTGTAAAACACTTGGCACGTATATGATAGGAATTGATAGAAGATGTAATGCAACAAAAGAAGGTTAGGTAAACTCGAATGGTCTTTCAAAAACACTGTAGATGTTAACTGATATTGAAGGGATAAAAATGGGGAATCTTTTCCTCATCCTCTGTATCAACAAGCTTTTGAGGACCAAAACCTTCCAAAATGGGGAGTCATAATAAAAAATGAATCAAAGACCCAAAAAACCAAAAGAAACCTCGAAGGGTCTAAATTTAAAGAAGCTCTAATTTTTTAGGGCAAGTGTTTCCTTGTAACATGTAGTTTTCTGAAAGGTTGGTAAACATAACCTTTTCAAACAAAAAACCCTATCAAGTTTCAGGTATTGAATTTTTCTATCAAAAAAGGATTGTGGAAAACCTGGTTGAGAAATATTGGGGAATAGGAAAATCCATGTAACAATAAGTATGAATGAGAGAAGCAAAATAATAGTTGGTTATTTGTCCTAAGTTTTTCATGCAAAAGAAAAACGTTAAAATCCTTGTTTATAAAACCCAATTGCCACATAAAATGACTAATTTGTTCATCAATTTGTGCTCAACTTGAAAGAAAAGTTAATTCTTGACAACATTGATAGCAACCGAATTCTTAGTTCATAGACTAAAAGTATTGGATTGTCCACTAAGAGAAGAAATATGATCCATTTTGAAAAGGAAGCTTGTAGGTTTTGCTAAAAATCCTTTGCTCGACAAGGAAGGACTCATTCTTTACAAACTCATTGACCCCAAACTTCCTAGCAACTGAAAAAAGGAGATAGCATATTCAACAAGCAAAATTAGAAATGGGAGACACCAATAGTGTTTCCTGTAGTTTGTCCTCCCTTGCCACTGTGTTGCCACATGGATAACCACTTGAAGCATATAGTTGCACTAATTATAGGTAATTCGATTAATGGTTAATTGAATTCTTAGGTGAGGAAATGAAGAGTTGTCAAAGAAGACAAGTAGAGGAAGAAGAAATGGAGAAGTATTTCAAATTCAAAAGCAGGGAATGAGCTCCCAAAGTTGAGCAAAGTGCATTAAAGGAAATTGTTCCATAGAAGAGAAGCAATGGAGAAAGTCGAACTAGCAAAGGAGAGGAAGAAAGAGACTACAATTCTAAGATGACTATAGTGTCTTCTAGCTCCATAAACAACCTCTTAGTAATCGATAAAATGGTTGTAATACGATGAGGTTAATGCATGACATTTCGCTAGAGTTTTCAACCACACTTGGTTTTTCTAGGGTACATTGTGTGTATGGTATGGATGAGTAGTTTCTCATGTTATATGTTTTATTTTCCCATTAATTACTATGAGATTTTAAAACAAGAACCACATTATATTAAATAAAACGAGAATCTATTGTGATTAGTATTACCAATTAGTTTTATATGTTGGTCAAAGAGGAAGTCTTTCAATGATAAATTGATGCAATTATAACAATACAAAGGTCAACATTGTGCACTTTACAAGCTTTGTTTCAATTTAGTTGTGTACTTCATTTTTACACATACGATGGTGATGCTTTTTGGATCCTTTAGCTTAGTTGTTAGTGGTATGCTTGACATCACTAAAAAGAGGGGTTCAATGGTTAATGGAGAATATATATGTATTGGTGGTCTTGCTCATTCTAGACCTTGGAGTTTGCAAGTTTTGCTTCAATCTTCACTTATATGTCTTTAGGATGGTACATTTTCCCATTGTCATGATCATTGGGAGTCAAATTTAAATAATTGGAGCTAATTAATCATATGGGTTAGTTCTTAGGTTTTAGGTATTGGCCTTAACTATTACTACGTTCCTGGTGGTTTGAAGGAATTGCATAGTTACATGAATGGTGATTGAGTATTGTAATACAACTA
>LPNX010581484.1:0-12961 GCA_001517045.1 Pseudotsuga menziesii | reverse complement strand
GGAAGACGTCACTCTACATAATATCAATAATATTAAAAGTATTATTATATCTAAATTTAAAGAAAACATGTGGTGCAATAAAGAGTTAAAGGATAGGAGAAATCAAGATATTATAAGGAGGTGATCAACACTAATCTAGAAGATCAAAAGTCTTTGTCTATTTTAATGAGTGTAAAGAATAAAATTAACATTACTAAAACAAGATCAAACTCTTATGAGTCCCATTGTGAAACAGGACATTAGACAATTCCTAAAACATTGTGGGATGAAAGGATATATCATCTTTATGAAACAAATAAGGTTGAAACAAAAATGACTCTCATAGAATTTCTTGCATACACTCACATTAGAGTGCAATTTCAAAACATCCGCCACTATATTGATCTTCATGGCCTTTAAATCAGCAAAACTATGGTGATTTAAGAATGCTTCTCTTTAAAAGATTAGCATAGAATAAAATTCTAAAGAAAACCAAATGACTCCTTTCCTTTGTAAGGTCGATAAACCAAAGTTGGTCTTAGTGGATGTCATTAATTTAACTTAGAATCATCATTTGACATTCTTCTCATGTTTTATTATGTTCCCCAATTTAACTAATAATAGTAAACATTAGACAAAAAAATGTGTTGTTTAGATTAACATTCTTCTAATAAATAATATAGTCAAGAATATTAAACATGAGACAATTAGAAATACTATTTAAAGTAGGCGTATATTGTTATTAAAGTTCTATTAGATGACATATATTCTCTAGCATCAATAGGTAAGTGTATACAATTATCACTAAAATTTATGTTAAAATGGCAAAGTACTCTAATATCAAAGAATTAGTTTTGCCAACATACGAACTATGCAATACTAAAGTTTGAGTTTTGCCACCATACGAACTATGCAATACTAAAGTTGCCAAACTTTGTTAAATCCATGTGATTGCGAAGAGAGGAGGGATGAATTTGGATCTAATTTCTCTTTCCTAATCAGGTCCTTTCTTTAATAAAGAAGGTAGTCAAATTATGTTACTTTATGTGATATAGCTGGGGTTAAGGGTGTTGAATCGAATTTCTCTACGGTTGATTTAGTCATACCCTTAACTAAGTAATTAGGCAAGTTTAATATTCATAAAGGTCATGTTAGGAAATATTCAAATCCCTCAATGAAGTATAAATGAAGTGTCTAAAATTTAATCCATGTTACCTTCAAAATATAGGGCAAATTGAAAAACCATAGTCACATAAATATGTGGGCTTCCATGTCCTCCAACCGCATGTCATCACTTTCCTGATCCATCCTATCTATGTTAGGAAGGATTTTTGTTGAAATCAAAGAACATTGCCTTTGGGATTCCTTATTCCAAATGGGAAATCATTATATGGCTTATAGATGTAAGTGTGGGTTTTCTTGATCAACTCACATTTCCTCTTCATTGACTTTAGACTAGACAGGAACCATACCTTTCCACCCTCAAATTTCAAAACATGTTTCTATACTTTACATAGATTCAAACAAATTAATAAAATATTATACCAATAATAAACTCCAGAGTAGAACTTCAAAGTAGCTTTCACATAAAGAAACTACCTTGAAGTAATCTAGAAACCATAATAAGCTCATCACTATTTTTATGTTTCAACATAAAAAAACTTCCTCTTTATTTTTCTATATTTTCTATAATTTATGTAAATAAAGTTGTGTAGTTTCTATTTATTCTTTTTTTGTATTTCCAATCAAATTTGAGACCAACTTTCTATTTATTCTTCTTTGTATTTCCAATAAAATTTGAGACCTAAAAAGCTCTGCCAAATGTCATAGCTTTACAAAATACAAACTTAAACAATCGCATTCGAACAATAAAAACCTTTAAAGTAGATGCTTATAGTGCATAAATACATGATGGCATACCCATGTTTAACTATTAGAAATATAATGATTGACATATAAAGAAATACCCTAGGAGCCAACCTTTAAACTTTATGAGCATAAATTGAACTCACGCTCATCAGTCCAAAAGGTGAATGCACACCATAAAAGCTTTTATTTTGTAAGTTGAGTACTCTTAGCTCTCCCTCTAACAAGATATTATTTTATTGTTATAAAATCATTTGTCTGCTATGGATAGATTCAGCAATTTAGAAATTATGGCTCTACCTGTGCAGAGATTTAGAAATTCATTTGTTAGATATGGATAGATTCATGAGTTCTTCGTGAGAGTTGCAGCTGTAAATAGCTTTTCTTAAAATCATGTCCGAAGAAGAGATAATATTAAAACTTTGGTTGCAAAATAGCTTTTGAATTTTAAAAACCATTTTCTAATACGAGTGTGATTGTTTACATCATTTCACACCTGGATTTTAGGACACAAAGTTTAAAACCAACATCACCTACAGAATACGAATAAGAGGCAAATTAAATTGATATTTAAATAATTCAATAAATAAAAATTAATTTAAACTATAATAAAAACATTTGAAAAAATAAAAAAAATTAAATCTATCTATGCCAATCATATCTATTCCCCTTTGGGGAATTATACTAAAAATAATGTAAAAAATCCATAAAACAATAGAAGTTCTATGATCTATGCATAATAATTATGTAGTAGCAACTTTGCTTACTGTACACACTGGAGTTAATGAATTCTAATTCAATCTTACATATCCAATGTATTTTTAATTGATGATACCTCTTCCTCGTTTGATTTCAAATTTACATGGTCATAGGCATTAAATATTAGTCTTCCATGATTATTTGGTATATTATAGTCTTGATGATTTGGAGGATGGAGGAGTGAGATAGTCACATGCATGGTGACTAAGCTCATAGGAGGTTCTTCCAAGAAAAAGTTATGATTAGGTTTTTCCATAATGGGGACCATTCTTAACAACAATCAAGCGGTTTTGTTTTACATAATTTTAGTTTTTTTTAATTATTTTTGTGTTATTTAATAAATGTAATTAAATAATCTAAACCTTAAATGCAATTCAAATATTCTAGCTAGGATCATAATTGATGATTAGATATTAAAACCAATATTAATTTTTAAAGTCATAAATAAAATATATATAAGCAAAGTACTCATAAACACTTTTGATAATTAAAGTGGCATTTCTGTGGATTACACAATACCATATAAATAATATAGAAAGAACATTTTTAAATAAGTTGTGTAATTCTACCCTAGGATAGAATAGGAATATGTGTTAGTGTAGAATGGTGTTATGGTAGGTTTGTATATTTTTGTAGAGGGAAAAATACTTAAAGTTAACATTTTTTATTCAAGAAAATATATTTGATTATTTGATGTTGTTTGATAAAAAGTATTGCCAATCAAATTATTTTTTTATCTTTTATAATAATTGGTAAAAATTGACATTCTAAATAACCCTTATGGTAGCCATCTTCATTCTTCATTCTCATTTTAATCTTACTCTTAATATCTATGTTTGATCATAACTCATGCCTTCCATCAATTGAATTGTTCAAAACTAATAATTTTTTTTAATATATTCATGCTTTTACAATTTTCTTTCTTTAAATTTGGATTAGTATAATGATATATCATCCTACTTTGTATGTCCTCTTATTATCATGTATGGTAGTAAGTTGGAATTTGCAAGCAATCATAGCCTCAAGGATGACCAAGTTAGGAAGAAAGTGAGAGTTCCAAGAGGAAATCAAATTGAAACCATCCTTAAACCTAGAGTAAATCTACAACTTGTTTTTGGTTGGTTTACGACAATTGAGATTACTAGGGTTTTGAAAATATCATAGGGCACTAGCCATTTGATAGGAGTGGTGGCCTATCTAGAGGTATCAATAAGCTATTTCTTAAAAAGCATTCATTCATACTTCGTTTCTTATACAACCATTTTTCTTTCACAACTTTACAAAAAAATGGCATAGTTAAATGTGTAGCATAGTTTGACATATTAATAAATTATCATCATTTCAATATGTAACCGTACTCACTAAGAAACTTTATACCATGATGTAACAAGTGTTAATGTAAAACATCATAGAGATGATATCAACCCTAAAAAAAGTTATTATATAGATAAAACATCTTTATGTTATCAGGTTACTCAAACCAAAGTTCAAAATTGCTCAAACCAAAGTTCAAAATTATGTTAACAAGCCTCAATAAATACATAACAACACAAAGACCTAAAAATTTAAGAAATAATTTCTTTTATACTTTCATTTTCACATCGAGTACAACTAATGATATGTGTCAACACTTAAAATTAATGCAATTTAGAAATAAGAGGCACGTGGTGGCAATGTTCCCGACATTGCCACTTGCTATGGGGAGGAGCTATTTGTATCTAGCTTTTGAAAATGAATGGTTTAATTGTTATTTTGGTAAAAGAGGAGATATATGGGTGTAGATATTTCAATCCTCTTAAATAGGTTTATGAGGCACTTGGAATCACCCATTGTATCACATTAATGGAAACTTGGAATCATCCATTATATCAAGTGGATAATGACAATAATGAAAACTTAGAATCACCCATTGTATCAAGTGGATTTGTACATTAAGTAATGGCGACAATGAAAACTTACAAGTGAATTTATACATTGATATATTAGCGGCATCAATTTTAATGCTACCAAAATTTTAAAGCAACAATTTTTAAACTGTCAGCAATGTTGTGCATGTTATCAGCACCCGTAGGCACACTTATCATGCTTTCAATACCTTAGCATAGAAATAATACACAAGGAGAATATTATATACACAATTATATGCATTAGTGTACTATGTATATTTACCTTGCCGAATGGTTCTGTATAGAGCAGTGCTATATCTTGGTAATTTATCGCTCCCATATGAAAAATGCTGCGAAGATAGTAATATCCATTATTTAGTGAAAAAATTCATCGTCTCTCTCTCTCTCTATATATATATATCCACATTCAAGCTCAGAAATCTCTGTGGTGCTAAAACAGGTTTACAAAATTTACTCATTTAACCCGAAACACCTGCGAAGATTGTATTCAATTTATTCTTCATACCAAAAGCAACAGGATTGTCCCTCTGCGAGAGCGCGGTTTTGAATCCCCGACAGTTTATTGGAAACAACCGCTGTAGTAATTCGGTTGTCGTTCCCATTAGTTCCTGTTAACATATGCATTACTATACGAATGTCCATTTCCATTGATGGAAACGGTCATGAAAAAAACATAGCATTTTAATTAGAGCCTAAGCAATTCCCACTAAAGTTAAAAGTAGAATTCTATACATTTGCAGGCCACTGAAATCAAGGAAGTCATATATTCTTGTACTGAAACGCAAGCTATTCATTTCGTCCTCTTCCATCCTTATTTTGTCAACATCTGTTCTTCCTTTCTTTTTTATTTCCTTGTTATGTCTATTCGATAATGATAACTCAAGGGAAAAAATCTGAGCAATAAATAATTGATGTCACAGCCTTCAAGTCCTGTGAAGGATTTGAATGCTGAAAATTTACTAGTAAACCATAAAAGGCAAGAGGTATGTAACATGAAAAAACAAAAGAGTAAAGTAACTCACCCCCCTTAATTTGTTACTTAATACTTACTATCCATCATCATAATCAACTAAAGGATCAGTCCGGTGATACCCAGGAAGGTAAATTCCCCAACTTCAATTAAGGAAGACCCAGAATCGCAATGTTCAGGCTCTTTGGCATCAGCCTTGAATCCCACTTTTCACCTTTGAAACATCCTATATAGCTTCAGAAACATAAAACAAAAAATACTAATATGTAGTAAAGTGACTAAAACAGTAGTACTGTAAATTAAAAATTTGAAGAAATCTCACTGTTGTACCATTATTAAAGTGATAATAGATGGAGAAAACTGGAACATAGCACGGGGGATGTTCATCTTCTTTGCAACCTATAGATCCCATGGAAGAAATGGGTTGTAAGCGATACAACGCACACAACGCATAGAAGGAGCATCCCCTTGGCCACATTCAACCACTGGATTAGCTGCTCTAATGAGCAGGTAAAACCTAACTGATCTTACCAAGTAGATCAAGTTTTAGATTCAATTAATATACGCGACATCAATCCTAAAAGGAATGTTCTTTACCGAGGATGTTACTCAAGGTAAGCTGAATAATCTCAAACACTTTTTGGACCTTATGGGACTTCAATCAAGGTATGGTTGAATAATCTGAGACAAATTTTTGACCTTATGGGACTACACTTAACTTTTCATTTTCATTTTCAGTAAGAATACACAGTAAAACCCTAAAATTTATGATGCTGCAAGTATCAAACCATGTGAATTCACAGCGAGCAATCATACCCATGTCATCTATAGAAGAGAACAACAAATAAAATTGAATACAATCATGCTTCTCTTAGTTTTGGATTGCAATGGCTAATTTGGTGTTCTTACCATTTGATGAATTAGCCCCAATGAACAACAATACCTAAACAAAATCCTAGTTCCATAGAATGCTTCAACAACAAGTATCGACATACCAAAGTTTAAGCTACAAGAGCCAGTTTGTTTCTGAGTTTCATGAACAAATGAAGAGAAGCCATAGATGGAATATGCTACAAACAAGGAATGCTACGCATAATGAAAATGTATAAAGAGATTCAACGAAATTATGAAGATGGTCTAATTTTTGCAAAGATAACCGACGGTGATTTGTACCAAAGCTTCTAGTTTTTTATTCTTCTCTCTGGAAAAACATGCAACAACAAACAAATTCGGATTCTGTGGGAAGCTTGAAGACCTATAAGCTAGGAAATGGTCCAATATGGAAATCATAATGAAATATAGTGATTGGTGTAGCAAACCTTTTCAGTGGGTTTGCATCCTGAAATTGATGAAAAGCTTTTCATTACCTGTTGGATGTCAATTCCAAATGACTTTCAAATACTAATCGTCGACATTATCCCCATTGCCTCTTCGTTCAACTGCAAGCTGAACATTAAACATTCAAATAGATTATACAAATAACCACTGGGATCGGATTTATTTTGAAGAATTATGATGTCCAATTCCACCAAGCAAAGGTAAAATGTATGGATTACTGAAATCTACCGTTTGAGTCTGTGAAAACATTGTTAGGTGATTGATTCAACAAATTTTCGGTTTAGAATTTACCAAATAAACATGTATAAAAGATAAAATTTACAACTTTAACTTTAACGATGTTCCTGATACGATTTTTACCCTAATTAAAAAAAAACCATTTGACCCATTTGTCGCAATCACCGAGAGAACCCATTTAATCCAATAGTAATTTATCGCACTGCACCGTCTTTTATTTTCTTTTAGGATGGTGGGAGGTATTACAAACCTTGAAAGAATGAAAATGAGAGGAATATTTGACATACTTAAAGTGCAAAGACCTGTTTCGAAGCATCCACAATTGTTCATGGGCTTGTTGAAAGTATTTCTAAACAATAGGAACCCGGTGCTTAATATGATTATTTTGAACTATCAAATATATTGGTACAAATATATGAGGAATGCTTGTCCTCATAGGCTCAAAGGAAGGTTCAACTCGGACTCTGAGGACCTTCGTTTTTCGGCCAGCCCTTCGGAGGGTTTCCATACCCCTCCAGGTATTCCTATTGAGGATCATTTTATCTCACCAGGTACTACTACTGTGTCTTTTCCTCCTACTGATTATGTACCCGACTCTTTCTTAGAGGCTGTTGATAATTTGATTATGTCACATAAAAAATATTTGGTCCCTCCGTCACCCTCCCTAACCTCTCCGCTTGCTCCGCCTCTGATACACATGCCGGGATCGAGTTCTCCTATTATGACAGACTCCCACATTGTCTCGGCCTCTTCTCCTGTAGTAGAGGGTACTCACTCCTTCCCGTCTAGTGATGACTCCTAGCCTCCTCCTGTTTTGGACAATCACCACATGGGTTCTATTTTACCGGCTCTTGACTCGATGGTGGATTTCCCCCCACTCTTACCCTCGGCTCCTCGTTCAGGTCTGGACTCCCCTCAGATCCCTTCCCTTACTCCTCTTTCTGTACATGTCTCCCCCCCCCACAGCCCTATCTCCTCTCCCTCGTTCTCCGACCCCTCACTTAAGAGGTCTCTCTCTATCTTCACAGCCTCTTCTCCTACTTCCCCTACTACCCTCCACCTTAACTCTATCAGGTTTGCGAATGTGACTGTCAAGAAGCCTCCTAAAGGGAAAAAGGAATCCAAGATTGACCTTTCCTCGGCCTCTCCACCTTAAATTCCGCTCTCTGTCCGTATCAAGGATGCAGCTAGAGGTCACTCTTCTACGGGACTTAGAGCTATGTCTGCCCAAAAGGAGAAGGCCCGATGTTAATCCTCTCCCTTAACATTCGCGGTCTGGGAGGCAGGACCAAAACACTCAACCTCCGGTCTCTCTTTAATTCCCTTAACCCTGACTTTATCCTTCTGCAGGAAACCATGTGCAGTGCCTCCCCTGCACTGTTTGCTTTTTCGAAAATCCTCCCCTCCTGGGAATTTTGCGCCATTAGTGCCTGTGGTCTTTCGGGGGGCTTACTCTCGGCTTGGAACCCGTCTAAGGCCAATTGCAGGGCTTTCCACACTTGTGCTGGCATTTTACTTCAGGCCTCTATCCGTAGGATGTCTGTGCCCATTCATATTCTCAATGTATACGGTCCGTACAGGGAAAGAGAATCTTTTTGGAATAATGCCCTTCGTGGTGGGCTCCTTAATCTATCATATCTGGTTTTAGGGGGTGATCTCAACCTAACCCTCCACACTTCAGAAATTTGGGGCTCTAAAGCCACCCTCGATCCTCTCTCTGATCATTTCATCTCTCTCTTCGAGATAGCTGGTCTCATGGATGTAGCTCCCCCGGTGATTGGGCCTACTTGGCGCAATGGTAGAATCGATGTTGCAGGAATCAGCAAACGAATTGATCGATTTCTCATCTCTTCCTCCTTAATTCCTATCTTGGGAGCCTACAGGACCTGGATTAAATGTCTGGAGCTTTCAGATCATTTTCCTATCTGTTTTGAATGGACTTCTCCGAAAGGGCCTTTTGATTATCCCTTCAAGTTCAATCACTCTTGGCTTGAAGATCCTGAATACATTGAGTGGTTTGAGCGCTGGTGGACCTGTACCTATGATGTTGATAATCTCTCAGACATTGAGGATTTGAGTTACTTCCTGCGAAAGCTCAAATCGGCCACTAAGATCTGGACAAAGGACAAATCTGCTAGACTAGCCTCAGCCTCCACCTGTCTTGATCATGCCATTGAGTCAATCCTAGCCGGCCCCACTTTTGGTATTCTCACTAAGGAACAAGCAGCACACTTGTCCCAGCTTAGTGCTGAAAAACAGAGGATCTTGAGCCATTTTCAACTTACCTGGCAACTGAAAAGCAGATCCAAGTGGGCCCTTCAGGGTGACTCAAACACCAAATATTTTCATGCTGTGGCCTCGGGGAGAAGGATTCAGAACATGATATGGTCTCTTGAAGATTCAGAGGGTAACCCTATTGTGGATGAGGCTGCCCTCAAAGAGATGGGAAAATACCATTTTGCAAACATTTTCATGGATGAGGGCTGCACTAGTCTAGTCCATCAATTAAAGGTGGTCTCCCTTTTCCCCAGAATGATTCCAACTGAACACTCGGCTCTCCTCTCTTGCCCGGTTGGTCTGAAGGAAATTGAACTCTCTCTCAAATCTTTCAAAAAAGATCGTAGCCCAGGACCGGATGGGTGGCCCGTGGAATTCTATCTCCACTTCTTCGATCTCCTGAGCCCTGTGTTGCTTAAAACCATTGACTTGACCAGGACTTCCGGTTTTATCCCTCCCTCTTTGAACTCTACTTTCCTTGCTCTTATCCCTAAGAAGGATAAGCCTAAAACCTTTGCTGACTTCAGGCCCATCTCCTTATGTAACCTTCTCTACAAGCTCATTGCAAAAGTCATCGCTGGAAGATTAAATCCCTTCTTGGATTAGGGAATTTCACAGGAACAATTTGGGTTCCTAAAGGACCATCAAATAACAGAACCTATTGGCATTTTGCAAGAGGTACTTCATTGAGTCAAAACTCAGAACCTCTGTGCCTTTGTCCTCAAACTGGACCTCACCAAGGCTTTGATTGTGTGGATTGGACTTTTGTCAGACTGATCTTGATACAAATTAGAGTGCCCCTTCTTACTGTAAATTGGATCATGGGATGCCTCACTACTGCAAAATTTGCGGTTCTGGTCAATGGAACTCCTTCAAATTTCTTCAAGGCCTCTCGTGGTATCCGTCAAGGTTGCCCCTTATCCCCACTCCTCTTCCTCCTTGTCATTGAGGGCCTCAGTCTTCTCATCGGGATGCCAGATCCAATGGACTCATTCGGGGCATCCAACTCTCACCTTCCCTTGCACTCACACACCTCCTCTTTGTGGACGATGTGATCCTCTTGGGCTCGGGCACTCTCCAATACTAGTCAACTTTTGAGGTCACCTTAGAGACTTTCTGCAAAGCCTCAAGTATGAAGATCAACATTGATAAGTCCTCCTTTCTTTACTTTAATCTTAACAATGACTGTTAGGATTTTTTTGTGGGTAGCCTACCTTACAGAATGTTGCCACTTCAATCGGGTTTCAATTACCTGGGTTATTTTTTGAAGCCTCTAGGATATAGAATTCATGACTGGCACTGGCTTATTCAAAAATTCGAAAAAAGGATTAGCCACTGGACCAATAATTATCTTTCCCTTGGGGGTAGGCTGATCCTCTTACAATCTGTCTTGTCAAGCATACCTGTGTATTGGATGGGTCTTGTTCCCCTTCTAGCCTCCATTCTTCATAATCTCAGAGGAATTATGTTTAATTTCTTGTGGGGGTATTCTGTCAACAAATGTAAATACCATCTGGTTAGTTGGAAAGATCTTTCTTGGCCCAAGGAACAGGGAGGTTGGGGTATAAAAAATCTCTCATGGCTCAATCTAGCTCTGCGTCTCAAAACTTTTTGGAGAATCCTTCAGTCCAAAGGTCTATGGTACCAATTTCTGCATCATAAATATATAAAATGTCCCTCAGTGGCTGACTGGCTCAGACTAAAATGCTTCATCTTACGCAATGTTTCAGTTATATGGAGAGGGTTCATTCATACCCTCCCTTGGATGGGCAGACATTTGGCTTGGAAGGTGGGTAATGGTGACAAAATCCTGATTGGTATCAATCCGATCGTGGGTTCCCATACCTCTTTTTCTCTCCCAGAAGACTTAAGAACTTACCTTGAGGATTTGAATATGTGCACTCTCTCCCAGGTCCAAAATTCTCTTTCAAATGCATAGAGTTACTGGTTTTAAGCCGAGGAACTTAACCTTGGAGGCACTTATAATTCTATTTGGAGTGAATATGTTGAAGGTTTACTTGGAGCTGGTATACGCCTCTCCGACCGACCTGATGAACTTGCCTGGGTTTTTAACAAGAAAACGGGTTCCATTTCTGCCAGGAATGCATATGAGTGTATTATCAGATCTTCCTTGCCTTCGGCTCCTAACCCTGTTGACTCTCTTTTATGGAACAAAGCTCTGCCTAATAAATTATCATGTTTTATCTGGCTTGTGACCCAGAATCGAGTCCTCACTTGGGAGAATTATCAAAAAAAAGGTAAATCGAGCCTTGGTATTTGTATTCTCTGCTGTGCCGCTGAGGAGACTGTTGAGCACCTTTTCTCCAATTGCACTGTTTGGAAAACAGTGGCTGAGCATGTGTGCGATCATTTCAATCTTCCTGTTTGCTCGTCTTATGGCTCTCTCAGTGACAGGTTACTTGCATGGTTTGGGAAGCTTCCAAAAAGCTCGCACCTCTATCTGCTCCCCTTCCACATGATGTGGATTATATGGAAGGTGCGTAATTAGGAAATTTTTGAGGACAAACGAAGGAACATCTACAACATTGTTCTTCAAATTATTACATCTGTTCAAGATCTTCCTCCTCTAACTGTCACTAAAAAAACTAGAAGAAGATTTCTGGGGAAGCCCCCTTGCAAGGTTTTTCCTTGTGGATTCTTTGATGGTGCTTCAAAATGTTTGTTGGCTGGAGCTGGCTTTTGCATATATTTAAATGACTATCATTTCTTTGAGTTCTTGCTGGGGGTCGAATATGGCACTAACACCAAAGCAGAATTGCTCAGCTTATGGGCACTTCTTCACTCCTCCCAGATGATGGGGATCCCACTTTCCCATGTTTATGGTGATTCTCAAGTAATCATCAATTGGGCGACGGGATCGACTGCTCTCTCCCCGCCTCATCTGGTTCATTGGTGCAGGGAGACAAAGAAGCTAATTTCTAGCTTTCAGGTATTGTCTTCCACTCACATCTACCGAGAGCACAATCGGAGGGCTGGCCGCCTCTCTAAAGATGCACTCTCTTTACCTTTGGGTAAAGGCAGGTTTATAGAATACTTTGAGAACCATTTGGTTTCTCAGGATACTTTCCAGCTCTTCTAAGATTGATTAAAGGGACTTATGTTTTGTATGAAAGAGTGCTCACTTTTAGAATGTTGTTCAGAGCCTTTTGGCACTCGGTAGATGTGATGAGGAGACTGTCCTATCATGATGAGACAGTTTACTGATGGGATCATATTTTTGTTGTTATGCCTTTCCCCCCGGCAGAACTCGTTCATTAGAGGAAATTTGGGGTCTAAAATGGGCCTTATAAGAAAACGTGCCAAAATAAGTTTTTGTGAGTTGGAATTCAAGAACCAATAGAATTTCAATAAAATAAGTCAACCATAATGGTTGAATTGACATATTTGTCATTAAAAAAAACTACTTTTTTTGTTCGTATTTTCAACATATCTCATTGTGCTTTTACTTAAATTTCAATCGGGAGAGCTCGTTGGATGCGGAATTTGATTCCACATCCAACGAGTACCCACACTGCATACTTTTGACGGACCCTGCTACCCCAAAAACAAGAAATACTTGAAAAAACGTGATGATGATGTCATCATCACATTTTTTCAGGTATTTCTT
>LPNX010581470.1:229674-299666 GCA_001517045.1 Pseudotsuga menziesii | reverse complement strand
TTTAGGATACTTCTAGAATTGCATGTTTTGATTTCAATTCCTAAATTTGTAAAACCGAGCGATATTGATCTAGTCTGGTTGAATTAGTCACATTTTCAACTCTTTGTACAAATAACTAAGGAATTCATTTTTAATCTCCTACTATTATAGCCCAAAATGGCGCTTCTCCATCTGGGGTGACATTTACATGTTTGGTCACATGATGACACTTCATGAAAGTTACTGGTAGTTACCCAAACAAAACTTGTGGATGGAAGGGGCATATCACGAGTTTGGGAGATTTTTTTTACCTCTTTTCTGAACCATTGGAAAGAAAACATACTAAGTAACAACTTTCTAGAACAAACCAACTTCTAAAAACTGTTGGAAATACCTTGAAAATGCCTTTTTTTGACCCATACACAAGTTGTCAGTGGGAAACCTGCGTTTTTGCACTTTGCATACATGAGTTGTTAGTGTGGTACCCGTGTATATCCCTTGAAGTGGTCAAAAAAATATAAAATTCTTGAATTTTGGGATGTTTGGGTGGTTTTGGAACTGGCTCTTCAATTGTAACTGATGTATCCTCAACTCTAACTCTTCAGATTGCTATATAAGAGTGGGAGAAGGGAACATGAAGAAGACTTAGCCTTTGGTATTGTTATGGTGGTGAAATTGGGACATTGCCTTTGGTATTGTTATGCTGGTGAAATTGAGACTCTGATCCCCCCACCTTTTCCCTAGCTGTCATCTACCCTTGTTGTAGAGCTTGGAGGCTAAGAATCTTAGAGGAGAGAAGCAGGAGATCCAGATAGAAGGTTTCACGAGGTGCATTGCATGAGGAGAAGGTGTATCTTGTACTTCTTCCATTGATCAATAAATATTTGATGTTATTCCCTTTCTAAATCATTGTATAAAGGATGTTGAATCTCATTTTCTGATCACATGATAATTAGGGTTTCATATTATCTTAAATATCATTTATTTATATGTGGTCAAATTGGTTTGTGGGAGGTTTTAAGTGGTTTTGCAAGTCTCTTTGTTGGAGAGAAAGAAGAGGGATCAAGGAGAAATCTAGGATCAACCTTCAATGCATAAGGTATGAACCCTCCTAACCCTTGAAATATTGTTTAATTTATACTTGCAGAGCATTATATATTAGTCTATATACCCCTAGTATGTTGGTGGCCTCAACCCCAACTATAGGATCATTTCCTTAACAACAGAACTAATGAATCAAATTGGGAAGCGTTGTCTATTGTGTGGTCTCCTTGTCTAGTTTTTCCTGTTTATTTTAAGGTCTGAGTCCTTCTTTCAGGTTAAGAGTCATCCTTAATCCTTTTTAGGCACTTTCCCTACTATTTTGAGGTTGTTTTTGACCCTTTTTCGGCCTTCCACCAGCCATACGCGACTGCTTCACTCAACAATAGCGTATTATTGATCCATACGCGAGTTCATGGTGTCCTACCTATGTACCATATGTGAATTGAACTACTGTTCACCCACGTATGCCCTATTTCAATGATTTTTTCACTTTTTTGGGGTTTGTTTGGGGTGGTTTGTTGCAGTTTGTGGGGTCCTCCTAAGTCCCTTATCTATGTAAGACCACTGGGAAGTGGTGTCTCCCTTTGTGTGTGCTCTTAAACTGATTTGTAATCCCTTTTTGAATCCTTTGGGATTGTATTTTTATCTTTACCCCACCTACTTCCTTGGCATAACCTTGTTGGGAAAGGTGTTGATCAACCTCTATTAACAGATATACACTAAACTTAGGAGCCTTCATATCTATGTTTTCTTCAGTCTTTTTGATTAATTTGTTTACTCCAAGGTGGTTGTATTGATCTCGTATGAAAGCCTTCCTCACAAGAGAGGTCTTATCTGAATTTAGGGTAGCCTAGGGTCTATTTTGTGGACATCGAGTGGAAGTCCTTGTGCTTTAATTTACATCATCTGAATGCACATGTTTAAAGGTTTTTATTTTATTTTTTCATTCAGAAAGAAAAAGTAAAAAATAACAATTATTTCCTTTATATGCGCTTAGGATATTGTTTAGGGTGCTTAGGTTCATTGCATACCTCTATCTTTTGAAAATACAAAAATAGATCTTTCTTTTGTGGCCTCCATTTTCAGTTTTGAAAAGAAAAGAGAAGTAACAGTTTTCATTTTGAATCTCTTTCACATCGGTCATGTTGTTTCTGATTTCAATTCAAAACATCATTAGTTTCATTACCGCTACCTTTGAGTAATCAACAACCCTTAAAGAGAACGTTAATATTTAAAACATATTAGTAACATTTTCTTTATAGGGATGGCACACACTATTCCAGGATAGTGTTTTCGGTCAGGGTTATCTTTAACTACCCAAAACTTTAAACGCAAACATATTGGCCTTTCGTTTAGGAAATCCAAGTTCACAAGGAAGTGAACCATAAATTTCCTCTTACACAGGAGTCAAGCATGAGGTCGTGCGATCCTCAGTTGCCGAGATACCCCTCCTATACTCAATTGAGAATACACTAGAGCTATTGCACGTATGGGGATTAACTTAGTACCTCCTTTCATCCCTGCGTGGGTCCTGGTATTGTTTGAGTTTCAAGATTAGCAACCCTTCCCATGCACATCGACTAGACTGACTACTGTTTCGTCGGACCTTCTTTGTGAGTTTGGTAGCCTTAGCATCTTGACCTCTAGGACTCTACACAGGTGATAGTGGAAGGATATTTCCACTGTACCCAGGGCACACATGAGAGGAAACCCTGTGTAGGTCTTTGGAAAAGTGATTGGTGGTTCAAACACTTTCCCCAAAGTGATTTTATCGGGACTCTAAGTAACTTTCCTTCTCCCTTCACTGGTTAGTTATGGGCCCTCATCATCCCAGACTCTCTTTTGGAAGGTATATTTATGTGCTGCATATGGATAATTAGTATTCTGTTCTAGTGGTGTGCTCTCCATGTTGTTGGTTGCTAGTCAACCTCATAATTTTATTTATTGTTGAGTCAGAAACCATGGCTAGTACCCCTATGGACACCAACCAACAGACACCCTTGCAAGGGGATTCTTGTGATCTTCCTTTTACTAGGAATGTTGGTGTTCCCTTGATGGCCACTTTGAATCTACCTAGATTCACCCTTAGGCTACCAGTTTGGTTGTTTTCCACTTTGGCTGTCCTAATTTCTCATGTTGCTTCTCAAGCAAGCAACTTATATCAAGGGAATCAAAACAATGTATCCCCTTCACTAGTAGCAACCTCTCCTCCTCCTTCTACCTCATGTGGTGAAATTTATGATACTAGTAACCTGTAGTCTAAAAGGAATAAAATAAGGAAGGATATGAAGAAGACACAGAAGCAAGGGAGAACCTATCTAACCTATGCAATTTATGTTGGACATATCCACCCATCCTCTGCAGGTCATGCCGGGGGAATTCACTCAACCTCTGCAAGTAATTTTGGACCCAATCACCCAGCCTACCGAGGTCATGCTGGGGGAACCTACTCAACCTATGCAAGTCATGTTGACCTTAAACACCCAGCCTCTGGAAGTCATGGTAGGGACATCCAACCAACTTATGCAGGTCATGCTGGGAGAACTTACCCAACTGTTGCAAGTCATGTTGGATCCAACCAACCAACCTATGGAGTTCATGTTGGGGGCACACACTCAACCTCTATAATTCATGTTGACCTAAACCACCCAGCCTCTGGAATTCATGTTGGGTACATCCACCTAGCCTCTGCAAGTCATGTTGGGGGTACTCACTCAAACTCTGCAGGTCATGTTGACCTTGACCACCCATCCTATGGAATACATGATGGGGGAATTCACTCAACCTCTGTAATTCATGTTGACCCTAACAACCCATACTCTAGAGGTCATGCTAGCGGAAGCCACCCAACTTCTAGAGTTCATGTTGGGGGAAGTCACCCAACCTCTAGAGGTCATGTTGGGGGGAAATAGTCATCCAATGCAAGTCATGTTGACATTGTTGAGAAAACCAAATGTTTAATACACAAACCTAAGTTCCCTTGTAAGATTTGTGAGTGATACCACCTTACTCATCAATTCCATGCTATTGCAGAGGTACGAAGAGTGTGGTCTGAGTCTCAAGGATATCTTGTTCTTTCCTAATAACCCATTCAACCTTAGGTTGATCAAGTGATTGAACCAATGCAATCTTTGGTCAATCCCACTCTTCCTTTAGAGAGTGATCTGCATCAAGTGGTTGAACCAAGGCAATGTTTGGTGAATCCCACACTTCCTTCAGAGAGTGACTTGCATCAAGTGGTTGAACCAATGCAATCTTTGGTCAATCCCACTCTTCCTTTGGAGAGTGACCCTGATCAAGTGATTGAATTGATGAAATCTCCAATCAATTCCAGTCTTCATTGATAGTGAGTTGTCTGCTAGTCATGTTTTCTTCACTTCCAGTTCAGAACCTTATAGACAAGGGGGCACTGACTTTGTTTCAAATGAACCCCCACCAAGCACTCATATTGCTTCCTTTGATTGGGATAGACTAGCTGATCTACCCCTTTCTTTGGTCACACCTTTCGAGATAAAGGTCCAAGTTGAACACTACACAAATGCTCATTGTAATGTATATGAAGGAGCCTTTGTTAGTATTTTATCTACATGTGCTTGGAGAGTTATGGGATATCTTAGCCTCATGTCGACTGTTAATCAACCATTGGCCTTTGATAGAAGTGTAGTGGGGATTTCTCCCTAGCTACGTGCAAAATAACCTACCCTAGCTAGTGCAAAACATAGGGTAGAGCTCAATAATAACAACATGAAATAAAAACAACAAGAACAATATTTTGTCAAGAACCTCCTGCAATAAACAATGAAAATGCACGATATATTAGAAATAACATAGAACATAAGATATTTTATTGATCACATGCCACTTCGAGGGGAAAACATCCTTTGATCAAGCTCAATACAAATAACTCTTGGATACCTTCATTGGCCTCAACACTCACTTATATAATAAGTATGAACTAAACAACTATTACTCCCCATTAATGTGGGATAATACAACATACTAACGAGATGAATTACAAAGCATATGCGTCCAACAAAATATACTAATGAAATAAAGATGACGGTTCACATGGGTTCTTAACATCCCCTCCCTCTTAGAAAATATTTGTCCTCAAATATTTAGACGTGGAAACTATTGCTAAATCTGAAGGAGTGGTTCCCATGTAGCATCCTTTGGTTTCATGACATGCCACTGAATTAAGACCTCTATGATGGACTGAGAGAGAAGATGATGAATGAGCTTATTGAGGATGGGCTCCGGCTCCAAAATGATGGATCCTTCATTATCCAATTCTGGTAAAACAATTTGTGCTCTGATGTTGGTTCCAATCACTTCCTTAATACAAGAGACATGAAATACTAGGTGAATGCAAGAAGAAGGAGGAAATTCCAATTTATAAGCAATGGACCCAATCTTCAGAAGAACCTTATATGGCCCATAGAAATTTGGAGTGAGATTCTGATGCCCTTCAAATTTTCAGGGATGATTGCTTATATGGTTGCAAATGAAGAAAAACCATATCACAAACTTGAAAAGTGTGCTCAGAATGGTGTCAGTCGGCATGTTGTTTCATGCAGTTTCTTTCCATGTGAAGATTGTCCTGCAGAATGTGAAGAATCTAATATTGGTTTCAAGGAACCATGTCAATTTCCTGAACTAGTGAATTGTTGGGGGTGTATGGAAGGAGTACTGGAGGTTCCTGACCATAAACTGCTTCATATGGAGTCATTTTAGATGTAGTATGGTAGGAACTATTGTACCACCATTCAGCAAGTGGGGGCCACTTTACCCACTGATGTTGTTTTTCAGATCTGAAGCAATGAAGGTAAGTTTTCAAACGTTTGTTGATGACTTTAGTTTGACAATCTTTTTGTGGGTGATAAATTGAACTCATCTTCAGTTTGGTGCCAGGGAGGAGAAATAGTCCATTCCAAAAATGACTTGTGAAATTTGCATCGCAATCTGAGACAATGGAAGAAGGGATTCCATGAAGATGGAATATCTAGTCCATGAAAATTTGTGTGACTGAGGAGGCGGTATGTGGATGGGTGAGAGAAAAAAAAATGACTATATTTGGAGAGTCGATCAACCACTACCAAGATTACGGTATTCCCTCAAGGTTTAGGGATCCCTTCAATGAAATCCATCGAAATATCTGTCCAAATCCTTGTAGGGATGGGAAATGGTTCGAGCAAGTCGGGAAGGAGTGTAGTTTCACCCTTATGGTGCTGATAGGTAGCACATTCGGCACCCAGATGTTGAATTTCTCATTTCATTCCCTTCCAAAAGAAGTTACATCGTGCCTGCCCATATGTATTGAGGAACCTAGAGTTCCTTGCTAATGGAGAAGCGTGGAGTTCATAGAAGACTGCGTGTTTAATATCTGTGCTCTGGGGAAGCCCTTGAAAACCCTTGTCACTTAGAGAAGAACCATACCAAGAGTAATGCAATACAACATAAGCGTTACTGTCCAACTGTTGGATGATTTCAGATAATGAATATTCGTTGACATAACATTGTTGAAAAGAGTGTAACCAATTTGGAATAGGAATAGAAATAGTTGAAAGAGAAACATGGTCATCAAATGTGGGGGAGAGAGCATCCGCCAGAAGATTGTCCTTATCCTTCTTGTAAGTGATCTGATAGTCATAACCCATGAGTTTTCTAACCGATTCTTGCTATGTTGGGCATGAGACCCATTGTTCCAGGAAATATTTCAGACTCTGGTGATCAATCTTGATGCAGAAATGATTCCCTAAGAGGTATGGTCTCCACTTTTGTACTGCATGCAAAACAACCATTATTTCCTTCTCATATGTAGAGGTGGCTAAATTCTTACTAGAAATGGATTTGCTGGTGAATGCAATGGGATGTTCATATTGAAGGAGGACAACACCAATTCCATTATCACAAGCATCACTCTCAATAGTAAAGGGGTTGGAAAAATCGGGCATCTGAAGGTTGCATCTGAATGAAAGATACAAGGGAGTAGTTGAGGCCGTTGAAGGTTGCAGCTGAATGAAATGGAGCTTAGCGATGAAACCATGTGAATTCTTCTTAAGGATCTTTTCCATGCAATGTGAACCGATGATGCAAAGAGACCCTGGTTGTAAGCCCTTCAATGTGTGTTTTTTCCTATTGACTGAAAACTGCATCCACAATTCAACAAAATCCAATAAGATGGGTCCAAGTGTGCGTAACCATTGAGTGCCCAAAATAACATCACATCCTCCTAAGGGAATGGCCAACATGTTAGAGCACAATTTATAATATCCAATAGAGATACGCACATTGTGACACTTTCCTTTGCAAGGTAAGGTGCCCCCACTGGAAATCACGAATTTAAAGCTGGAGCAAGGATGGACAAAAAATTCAGCGTGTTTGGTGATCTAAGGGTTAATGAAGTTATGGGTGCTACCATAATCAATGAGTATTATAAGAGGGATCTTATTGAATACATCCTTGACCCACATGGTTTTTGTGGTGGTGAATCCAGCTAATGGATGGAGATATATCTCTAGGTGGTCGTCATGAAAAAGAGGGTCAACACGCGACTGTTGAATGTCGACCTGATCATATATTGGATCTTGAGCAGCTTCACAAATTTCAAGTGCAGGTGGAGAATCCACAACCAAGAGATATATCTTTTGCTCAGCACATTGATTCCCTCAGGCTAATTTCTCATCACAATTATAATAAATCCCTTTTTCCTTATGTGTCCACATCTCGGCTTCAGACAAATGCTTGATAGGAGTGGCTCTAGGAGCTAGTGCGATTGGAGGTCTTTGGGGAACCATATTTCTTAATGGAACAAAAGTGGATTTGGAGCATTGTTGAGCCATGATATTGTCCTCCGCCAACTTATCCAACCCTAGGGATTCCATCATTGTGTTCGGATAGAACATTTTAACCTCAAATCGAATTGTATCCTTTAGACCACTGATAAAACAACTTCTATAGAATGCACCAGAAAATCCTTTTGTGTGATTAACCAATTTCTCAAATTTTGTCTTATACTCATAGTGCCAGTCTGGCTTCAAGTTTAGTGAGTTCTCTTGTGAATTCATCATCCTTCTGGCTTGAATTTTAGTGAGTGCTCCATTGTGGCTTGTCATGATCCTTGATGTACCAACGAAACCATTGAAGGGATTCATGTTCGAAATGAAAGGATGGAAGTGGTACTTTATTGACATCAAAAGTGTTATGTATATTGAAATATTGTTTTTCCCTGTAAATCCATCGAGTCAGATCATCACCATTAAAGCGAGGAAAACCATTCTTCGGCCCACAAAAGTTGCTAGAGGAAGAGAACCCAGTGTCTGCAGAAGACTTAGGCTATCGTTGGTTGCTCATGGTTGAATGCTGAAGATGGAGGCCGAGAATTTTTTGATCCAGAGCTTCAATTTTGG
This sequence comes from Pseudotsuga menziesii, assembly GCA_001517045.1. NCBI lineage: Eukaryota > Viridiplantae > Streptophyta > Pinopsida > Pinales > Pinaceae > Pseudotsuga > Pseudotsuga menziesii. Next base: position 291,234 of record LPNX010581470.1, on the reverse strand, counting down.
TCTTGATGGCGGAAAGTTGTTCTTCCATTTTTTTATTTTCTCCTATGTAGGTGACAACCATAAGCATTTTTTTTTTGCAGGGGGGGCGGGGGGGGGGAATGGGTAGAAAAAAAAATGAAAAGGGTTTTAGAAAAGGAAAATTTTGAGTTGGGAAAAAATCGAGTGGGTAATTGGGGTTTGACTGGGTTTTGAACACTTTCTGAGGGACACAGAAGCAAAAAATGTGAATTTCAGAAGCAGGGTGAAAGAATGGGAAAATTTATCAAAGAGGGACAAGAAAGTAGAAATGGAAAATGAACACAGTGGAAATATTTAAGGCAATTGGGTGAGAATTAGAAAAAATAGGAGTGTGGAATTTTGGTCTTTGGGAAGTGGAATTTGGGATAGGGTACTCAAGGAAGGAAATATATAGAATGATATTATAGGGCTTGCAATGATTTTCCATGGTAAATGGAGCTAAATCAAAGAAGATATGGCCAAAAAAAAATTATTATTATTATTATTATTATTTTTGGTTTGATGGAAATTATCTATGGCAGTTTTAAAAATCTGTGCTTTATCAACTGGAGATGGAGGAAATGATCTATGACAGTTCTTGAAATCTTCTCTTTATGAACTGGAAAAGGATATGGACCCCAGGTATGTTCAGCTTCTTAAAGGTTCAAGGGATTTAGTTGGCCACCAATGTTGTCTAACGACTTACGTATTGGGGCAGTACCCCTCACTCCATGGCTCAAGTAAAATTGATTATCGCTTTTCAACAAACAGAATCTCTTTGTTTACCTCAAGGATGGAACTAGTCAAACAAGTAGGGGTCGTTTCCCTTTTTGCTTGGCAAGTACTCTCAGTGGCTAGCTACTTCGAGTCTCCTGTGGTACTCCTCACAATGAGTTTTAGGGCTACGCCCAAGTACTTCCCATAGTTAAGCGAATAAGGTTTATTTTATGATCCGAATGAATAATACCGATGCAAAGAATAAGAACTACTGCAATAATCATAGCACCCAAAACAATTTGGTATAAATTCCACCCAATGCCCAAAAAACTCGTAAATAGAGCTAGGGTTTGAGACGAAAATTTTAAAATGAGCATAACTCGATCAATATTGCTTAGAATCTCTATTGTATCCTATTTTTGGAACTGGAACAACCACCCCTGGAAATACTATTGTAATCAGAATAGAAATATGGGCACCCGGTCAAATGATTTTCGCTCCACGATTTTCGTAGTCACCACCGAAATTCTAAAAAATCGTTGATTTTAAATTAGCGATATCTTCAATTTTGGAACTCCAAATGAGATGATTTTTTTTTTAAATTGCACATTTTTGCAAGACAAATTCAGATATGCAACTTGTTTATTCTAAATATACATAATAATTGTCATAAATTCATCTGAAATTTGTCTCCAAATTTTTCCCTCTTTTTTTTGTTGCCAAAAATAAGAGAATTTTTTTCCCGCTTGTGCCAAGGAAAGTGCTCTGATACCAGATGTGAAGAACCTCCTACAATAAACAATGAAAATGCATGATATAAAAGAAATAATAGAGCACATAAGATATTTTATTGATCGTAGACCACTTCGAGGGGGCAGCCTCCTTTGAGAAAGCTCAATACAAATAACTTTTGGATACCTTCATTGGCCTCAAAAATCACTTCTATACTAAGTCTAATCTAAACAACTATTACTCCCCATGAATGTGGGATAATACAACATACTAACAGGACAAATTACAAAGCATATGCACCCAAGAAAATATATTAACGAAATAAAGAGGAAGGTTGGCACGGGTTCTTAACATATTTTTATGTATTTTAACATATAATACTAACTAATGCAAGAAATAAAAATGAATACGCCTTTCTTTTGAAATTGGGCCACTATAGAGATCCTAGGAAATGGTCCCACAGATCAACGGTTTTTGTCTCCATTCCCTTCCACAGCTAGTTTTTAGATGGGGGAATGGATCCAAATGGGTATAGAACAAGTGAACATACACTATGGGAATGGCATGGCAAAATATTGAATAATGGAGAAAAGTGTATGATGTGACTGAGAGAAAATGGAACAAAGTATTTGGAGGAGTCCTTCACAATGTATTTATAGGATTTCCCAAGGGTTTTTGACCCATGGTATTTTAGTGTCCTTGGCATTTATCTATGGTATTTTGACTCATTCTATTTTTTAGGGTTTTTTACTCTTTTTTGGAGAGAGTGGGGATAAATAACAATAAATTCTCATCTTCCCTTCATTTATGGGGAATAAATAATGATGTTTTGGACCATATTTAGTGGAAATATTGTGAAAGCAAAAATGAGGAATAATGGTGGGATTATGATGTATGATTATGGTTTAGACCATAGAGAGCTAGGTGAACAATTTTAAGTGTTAATAGATTGCCCCCTGATCTGTGAGGGAAGGAGCTCATCGTATGGTCGATGGACATCATAGGATCATGGGAAATGGGTGACAACAATGGAGAGACTGGAGAGGATTGTGGAGGAGTGGAGTCTCCTCGTTCAAACTAAGTTGTCTTTTGTTTTGTATTAATTATCAAAAATGGATGAGGTACATATAATATCACACATGTATATGGACGAGGCGGGCATACCCATGCTCATAACAATGTCTAAAAAAAAATGGGAATCAAGGCTCAAAATATGGGATCCGATCAATACATATACAAATGGTGATACATAATGGTGGCCTCAATGGGAGGCTGAATACATATGTTGATCTTAAGAACTAATACATAGGAACAATGGCATTATCATGGAATGCAATATCATCACAGCTGAATCTCTATTGGATCCATAGGTTACATAATTAGATAGACTCAATAATTGAGAGTCAAAATATTTGTGGTAAAATATACAACATCAAGCACTAGAGATACACGAAAGCATGAAACTAAGGGGCTTCCGAAAACTGTCTCCAACACAACCCGAAAATCACAAGGGACATGAGACTATATGGGTCCCACAAATAGACTCACCAATGTGCTAGATTTAGGTGAAAACCAGGGTCTTTGACCAAATAATGAAGGAACCAATACCATGTACGAATCTCAACGCTGCAATGATGTAGTTGAAGTCGAGCAGGTGAGACACAACCCACCCGAAAGAGACTAATGACTCCTTTCAAGTGGTCAAAGGAACTCATCAATGAGGTGGATGAAAATAAGACACAAGGACCTCTGGGTCTATCCTCTGGAATAGATGTAATGACATCGATAGAGGAAAATGATGGTTCCTTTATAGAAGTGCGAGGGGTATAACCAAAGATGTGGAACAATTAGGGGGCTGACACATTGAGTGGGGAACAGGGCATGGGATTACGTGGGACTCAAATTTCCTTTGTTCAGAGTATGATGGCAGAACTGACCTGGTAGCAAATGAAACTGACTCACGCGAAAGGGATCATAGCTGTAAAACCGAGAAGATAACACTAATGGGAAACACTGGGGGAGGTAACTGGAATATTGATATCCAGAGGATCTAAGGGACACTCATCGCATAGTACTTTAAACAAAGGTGACCCAATGGGGGAAATCTGCCATAGTGTGAGATCATATGTGGTGGTGCCTAGAGACACTGTTTGGGCCTTCTTCATAGTTTAAGGAGCATAAAGAAGGGATAGAAGTAAGCTCGATATGATCCTATCTCATGGATTTTTATCGAGCTCGATAAGGTAAATGCTCAATGGTGTTTTCATTTTTAGAGATTCTAAAAATAGGAAGAAGACTCCTGTCTGGTATGTTTTTCATGAATAGTCCCCTAATCTCGAAATAGGATAAAAGTATGCAAAGGAGCTCTCCCAACCACATGGGAAGAGAGAATTTTTTACCATAGGTAGTCCAACCAGGACGAAAAAGGTTAACCTATACTAACTAGAAAGTCATTCAAAAAAATTTACGAGTAAGAACGAAACCAAGATTGCTCAATGATATTTTCTTGATGAGAGGGCTGGAAAAGAGCTTAAAGACAACCCATAATGATATTTTTCATAAGTTACGGTCCCAATGTCCGAGAAAGCATAAAAATATACAAAGGGAAATGTTCCTATATAGAAGGTGCTAGGGTGGTCCTTTTCTTTTAATAATATACATAGTCCAAAAAAGGATATAAAAGAGGCCACATAGACAACCTTTCAAATACTTTAACGAGTGTGAAAGGGCATGCTCGACGATCTTTTCATTCTTTTAGGACACAGAAAAGAGCTTAACAAAAACTCTGTAATGGTCATTCAAGAAAGGAGGAAGTGTTCGATGTATGGAAATAGGTTATGTTGTGAACATGGTTGATAGGAATACCAGTGGAAAACTTGATGGGGCCTCCTTGCAGGATGATGGATGACGGTGAAATAAATCCAATTATACAATATGGATGGAGCGGATGGCTTGTGAAAATTGCAATATGTGCGAGAGGTGATTCGTGTGATGACACGCAAATTGAGGTGAATTCTAGGAAATGGCCCAAGAAATCATGAGAGCACAAGACGAGGGTTGTGTCAAAAGACAGAGGGTGGAAAAATGAACCTGATGGTGCGAACGACATGAAAAATGGACAACGGATGATTTTATGGTGCAGGGAAGAAAAAATAGACCAAATGGAGCCCTATAAACAAGGGGGGCCACATGACAATTGTCATTTTCATTGTGCAGTGTTGAGTCGGAGTGGAGGACCCTAGAACACTACTATTGAATTGTTCCAATTGGACCGTCGGTTTTCTGATATCTGACTTGCAGGTAAGATCTCTCATCAAACCTGTCTTTTTCAATGGATTAATTTTTGGCTTTTCTCACTCTAGGGACCTTGGTCGAGCCCGAAGGGTTCTCGAGGATAGGTCACTCTTTTTGAGGCAAGAGGAGCGACCTAGGTCACTCTTTTCAAGAATATAGGCGCGATCTAGTCGCAGCTGTCAGGGAGACAGGTGTGACCCAGGTCGCACCTGTTCAACGGATAAGAGCAACCCAGTCACACATGTTCAACCTTTCTTATCGACTTGGGTCGCATAAAAAGGCCAAACAGGTCTAAGCTATCCCAGAGTGAGGGTTTTTGTGCATGGATGGGTCTGATAGGGACTATGTGCCTGTGTAGGATTCCTTGAGTCGCATGGAAAGAGCGAGACATTGGGGACCTATGAGGGGAGGTAAGTGATGATCTGACAGTACATAATACATTTTCCCATTGTGGACTGTGTAAATTCTTCCATATCCCACCGATGCGTTCAAAAAAATGTTGCTGGACAAACTTGTGAGCTAGTGGGACCAAGAGGCAGAGTGATTTATTATCCAGGGTTAGTGGTTGGAGATCTCCCTCCATGGTGTGTACTTTTTAACAGGCCTCCCAGTACTGGGCATGATCAGAGACACAGCATTGAAGCTCCCAAGGGGGATGTTGATCGATGACCTATGTGATAGGAATTGTTACACCTTGAATTTTGTTCACAAGTTGTACATACTGGTGTGTGACATCGAGAGTCTATAGACCTGACAAGTGGCAGCGATGGTGTTGTGTATACTAGGATCGACTAGACCACACATGATCTTACGTGGTCAGCTCTTGATGGTAGAGAGTGTGCTGAGGGGAACCTACTATGGGTGGGCCCATATGTTCTTGATTGTGGTTTGACATGGGCTGAACCATTCTAGCTCAGTGGGAGGGGATTTCTCTTTTCCCCTCGTTCTTGTGCTTAATTTTATTTGAGCAAGTTCTTACTCTATGAACGCATATGGCAGTGCATGAGGGGGGAAATTACAAGCCTCGGATGATGAGGTGGTGCGAGATGATGATTTGAGAGGGAGGTGGCTTGGTGGGTCACTTATTCACCTGGGATATATTTTCATAGTGGAGGCAACTGCATGTCATCATACTATCCATATGTTGGGATGGATTACTAGGGAGATCCAAAGATGCCTCGACCTCTAGGTCAGGTTTGTGGACCTAATGGTACGCATACATGATGCTTTTGTGGTTGCATTCATATATAATTTACTAGCTTAGTGGTATCTCTATTATGTGTTTGATAGATACTGATCATATACTGTGTTCATGTGCAGACATGGGGCCACTCCCTTTAGCAGGATACCAGAGATGCAGGGATAGTGTGGAGGGTTTAGATCCACCCTCTCATGGACATAGGAGACATTGAAGTGCTACATTGGACTCGGTGTGACTAGATGTGCAACACTTACTAGAGGGGGTCACCGATGATAGGTGGCAGTACCTTGATGATGACTTGATTGCCGCATGATATAGGGCTCCTCTAGAGTGGATCTACCTTAGGAGGAGGATCATAGTCGCTATTGAGTATGACAGAGCAGCGACACAGGGTGATGTGCCTGTGAAGGAGGAGGAGAGCTTCGATGAGGAGGAGGAATCGAATGAGGAGACCGAGTCTAAGGATGATGACTTAGACTAGTAGCTATTGATGCTTCCCCCAATGCATTTGGTGTATGGGGATTTTCGTATGATAAGTATGATCAACAGAGAAATATTATGGAGCTTCTCATTTTGTACTAAACATTATGATGTGATATATATATATATGAATGTGGATGCACCTTTTTATGTGATTTTATGGGTTTTTTATGAGTCTCTTTTTATGATTATGATGACTCCTATATAATGTATATGACACATGTATGCATGACTATATGATGATACATAATGTAGTTTATTTCCTATGTGTGATGATTGATGTGCCACTCTAGAACGCCATTAGCCATTTGGTCCGCTACACTATTGAGACTTCTGGGAGCATGCATGAATGAAATGGATTCAAAATGTATAACCAAGTGTTTAATGCACAGGAACTTTCTAAAGAGACAATGATCACGTACCCGATAGCAGTTATTCAACTGGGAGACAAACACCTAGGAGTCTAAGAAGACATCAAGGAAACGAACACCCAAGTGGAGAGTAGCAGTTAAGAGACCAAAAAAACCATCGCACTTAGCTTGGTTGTTGGTAGCAATACAAACACACATGTCGTCGATATGGATCAACTCATGTGACGGGGAATAAATGACCCACGCAGCTGAGGTGAGATTAGGAGACCATCTACTTGCTCCATTAGTGAAACCAACATAGTGAGGTGAGGTAGGATCCATATGGAACAACCAAGGAAACAAAATGTGAGACTCATGGCAAGAACGATGCAAAATAAAAAATAAAAATTATGACACAAAATTTTTCATGGTGGGAGACATCAGGCATAGAACCTCTTGAGGTAGAACCCATTGTGGGGATTCTTCAAGAGGTGGTCTTCAGAGTCAGCAAGTATATTCCCCCTTTCCCAGACATCGATGGATGACATATGGGCCATACCACATGGAATCAAACTTCTGTTTCCCTAGATTATCATTGGCTTGGGCATATATGAAGACTAAGCCCCCCTCGCTAAAGGTGCGTGGGTGGAATTGGGATTCATAGTGGGACTTATACCGAGTCTTGGATGCTTCAATTATCTGGAGAGTAGCGTGACGGTCCTCATTGGTCTGTTCAAGCATAAGTAGGCATTATTCTAATAGTGAGGTATCAGGTAGAAGTTAGATGGTAAGGAAAAGCAACGGAATATGGCATTCGATGGGAAGAACTGATTCCACACCATGGACTAAGTGAAATCGAGTAAGACTGGTGGTAGTTTTTGTTGACATTTGGTAAGCCTAGAGAGCAGAAAATATAAAGTGGTGCCAGTTGGATTTGTGTTTGTCCACCATTTGTTGGAGCATGGTTTTGAGGATCTTATTGATAGACTCAACTTGGCCATTTCCCAGAGGATAATAAGCGGAGGAATACTGGTGTTCAAAATTCAACATGGTGGAAAGATTTGTCTAAACATCGTCCCCAAAATGAGAACCGTGTTCTGAGATTAACTGTTGGGAGACACCGAAACGAGTGATGACGTGATTAAAAAAGAACTGTGTCATAGTATATTCCTTACAGTTGAGTGTAGGGATGGCCTCGACCCATTTGGTGAAATAATCAACGACCTCAATGATGTATTTATGGTCGTCAAATGAGCGAGTATTATAGGTCATGAAGTCAATCGCCCATTTGTAGAAGAGACTGACTATGAAGACAAGATGTAATGACGTGGGAGGTGTCCTTGCTTTTGGAGAAAAGAGTTGGAAATTTTGGGAGTGTTTCATTGCATGGATGCAATCGACAAAGATGGTGGGCCAAAAATAACTGGTGCAGAGGACTTTTGGGCGGTGGCCAAACTAGAGAGGTGGCCACCATAGGATCCATTGTGACAGTCATTCAGTACTTTTTTGGCTTCATTGTGGGTGAGGAAATGACACAATATGGTATCGACACCACGACGATACAAGACATCACCAATGAGGAGATAATGATTAACCTGGTGCTGGATATGACAATGGTATTTTCAACTTAAGTGGGGCCCAAATTTCTATGTCTACAAGTACAGGAGAATGCCTGCATACCATGGGTCTTCCATAGAGATGAATAACAAGAATTCGTCAGGAAGATTGATTGTGATAGGTTGTGAGCTAGACGACAAAGGGAAGTTGGTTATTAAGGAAGATAACGCTAAATATTTGTTCTTTCTGGGGCAATGGATCCCAGATCATACTCTTGGATAATGAAAATCCACTTGGCATCACAACCTTGAACAAGATGACGGCTCAATAGATATCGCATGGGATTAGAATCGACCACAACTCGAGCAAAGATCAAGAGGATGTAGTGGCATAGATTCTGTACTGAAAATACAATGGCAAGGGACATCTTCTCTTCATGGGAGTAATGTAAAAGGGGTCTAAAAAGATTCTTACTTACATAATAAATCACATGCTCTTGATGAGCATTGTCTTCTTGAACCAAGACTCCAGTGATATCATTTTCAGATGTCGACACATAGAGGATAAAATCCTTAGTGAAGTCAGGAGGAGACAACAAAAGAGTAGAAGTCATAGCTTGTTTCAATGCATCAAAAGTGTCTTGTGCATGGTTATCCCATACCGATGGGATGTTGGTATGGAGTAAGTGTAAGAACACATGGGATTTTGTCGCATAGTCCGGAATAAAACGATGAGGGAAGTTGGTCTTTCCTTTGTGGCTTTTCAATTGGATCAGAGTACGTGGCGGGGGAAGATTAAATATGGATTGAACCTCAATAGGATCCACAACAATCCCTTTATGAGACACTATGAATCCTATTAAGTGACTAGCCGAGACCAAAAACACACACTTGAGAAGGTTCAAGCAGATGTTGTATTTGTAACATCGTAGGAATACTTGTCGTAAGTCATCCAAATGTTGAGAATGCTTCTGAGATCGAGCCGTGAGGTAATATAGGTAAAACAAGATAATGTGAATGAGGTCATGGACCACTGAAAAGTGGCTCCAACATTTTTAAGGTCGAATGACATAAAACGATATTCAAACATGCCCCAAGGGGTAGTGAAAGCGGTTTTGTATTGATCCTCTTTCCGGATTTGAATTTGGTTATGACCAGAAAAAACATCCATGAAGGAAAAGACTCCGTGGCTGGCACAGGAATCAATGATCTAGTCAATGAACAAAGTGGGGAACTTTGTCTTTGGGACATACCAAATTCAAGCCACGAAATTCAGTATAGACACGCCGATGCTACCTTGTTTTTTGTTAACAGGAACATGATTGCAAACCCAAGTGGAATACGCAATGGGATATATGAAACATGCTTTACGCAGTTTCTTAATCTTAGATTTGACGACGGGAACCTTTGATTGGTGAATGGCTCATTTATTTTGGTGAATGAACGCAACCTCATTACATGTGTCAATACAATGTTCGACGATAGATGGATTAAGCCCAGGCATATCGATATATGGCCAAGCAAAAATATCATGAAACTCCTAAAAGAGTGCTTTGTATGAAGTGACCTCTTCAGGGAAGTAAGATGCTCTAAGTGTAATATATTCAAATACCCTAGGTGTGTTGATATATTGACCTTGATGGTTGGAGAAATGTTAGCCATGTTACCTTCTTCAAAGGCATCTAGTGACGAAATGGGGTTCTTAAACCAGTCGACACTTCCACATATGAAGTCTTACTCTTTTCCAAAGTATTAGTGCGATGATGAAGAATGCTCATCGGGGATGAAATAGGAGTGATGGTGCATATCATCCCAAGGATACTCGGTAGTTGAAAGAGGTTCAAGAATCTCCTCATCATCGTGAAGGCATTGCGTGGATAGATCAGTTGGAACCTCCACGACCGTAGAGACAGAAGGACTACTGGAACTAGAGATCATGTAGATGGTGTTGGTTGCGTATGAGGAAGAAACCGGAGGGTGAATCTACTCAAGGATGGTAATGTCAAACTCATAGGCATGCGTAAAGGTCACTAAGGAGCGAACAATACTCATACAAGTTTGGGAAATGGTGTGAATAATGATCATATTGGCCACAAATTGCACAAGGGTGGTTTGTTCGTAGCGACTTGTTCTTAACCGTAGGTAAGGCTAGAACATTGACCACTAGGATTTCATCATTATTTTCTATTGTTCACATTTGGTTGTGAAGGAGAGGCAAATTGAGACAATTCTATGTCGCATGGACTTGAACATCATATAAAGCACATGTAGGAGAAGAATGTAGTCGTTCTGTTGTTTCTTTGGTTTCCTTGCCCCCAACCTTCTTTGCAGGAGGAGGCAAAAGAGTAGAGACTGGAGTAGTCTTTGGTGTCCTAGGAAGTGGTTCTGACATCGTATCAATAGGTTGGATGGGAGTCAACAAAACAAGGGGAGTCGGGCGAGGGAGAGGTGGATCGAGGTACGACATAGGAATACTCAAAGTGAAGCTAGGCAGGTTGAGAGTATCCATGACAGGCTTGCTCATGATGTCAGATGGTGTTAAAAGGAAGGGAATCATGTGGATAGGGAATAAAACCCAATAATTCCCTAAGGATTGTGGTTGGGTTTGTGACTAAGGTTGTGAAGAGGTTGGAATGTTACCAAATGCGATAGTGCAAAAATTTGATATATCAGTCAGCGAAGGAGGAGGTGGTAAGGAAAAAATGGTGTCCATAATGGGAGCATTGAAAAACAAGCCCAATCCAATGGAAGACAGGGATGGCATGGACACACTGTCAATGGTAGTGTCGATAGTGGGAAGGATGTGTTTCATTGTGGCCGACCCCTTTGGATCATAGTATGCCAGTTTGTCTATGGTCACAATATTCCCATCATGAGGGAAAATTAAGATTCAAAATACAGTAGAGGTAGCAAATCACATTGCATACATATAACGACATCCTAGGAGGAGGTTGTAATCGAGTTGGGTGTTGACAACCTCAATGTCAATCAACACTATTTTTCCATATAAGTCAACGGGGACATTTGTGAGAATGCATTGGGGTTGAGCAGAGAGGCCATCATAGGCATGAAGGGTGGTGGAAAAAGGTTGGAGGGTTGCGGATCCTAGTTTTTTCCAAAAAATGGTTGCATAACACAGGTGTACACTCCTTCATCAATGATGCATCAATGAATAACCAAATTTTGAATCGTGACCAAAACTTGGAAGGAAATGGTTGATGGCATTCAAGGTTCTCCTTGATCCAGGACGAAGGTGATCAACCTAGAATCAAAGGGATCGACAACACCTAACATAGATAATAACACTTTACATTTTGACCGACAAGTTTTCAAAACTTATAGAGCAGAAATGGTTGTAGGAGACTGGGCCAAGTCATCAACAATAATGTAGTTAAGCGTAGATATGGCAGTGGCATTGTTCATGATGTGATGCAAAGGGAACCGTGAGAATTTGGAAGTCTCGTACATAGGGGGTATCGACAAATGCAAATACATATCCGGAGTGGTGGAAGTAGACGCCGCATATGGGTCAATATTTTCTGTTGTGGAACCATACTCGTTTCGTCAAGTCTGGAGGTTGACATCAGACGATAACGTCATGAGGTGATGAATGCCAAGATCAATGGGTTGAGCTACATAAGTGGTTGTGGGAGTTTATAGGTCCAAGAGATGGGTTGCAACCATTCCTTGGTCATGTGGTAGGGGTTTTCGAGCACCATAGGTGGAGGACCTGGCAGTGTTGGGTTTGGCTGAGTTGGAGCCATTGCGTTGGGGTCACACTCACTATCATTTTGGACTAAGTGGTGGGCACGAGCCAAGTGAGGACACAGATCGGTATAATGGACATAGGTTTTACAGATGCCACACTGATGGTTAGTACGCAATTGTGGGTTTTTCCTAGGTCTAGAGGGACGCTGGGAATTTTGCGCAGGGGGTTCAACTTCATTATTGTTTGGAGGGTGTTATTGTTAGCCACCTCCTTGAGGATAGTTGACTCCTAGATTCCTACCTCTCTTATTCCTTCCCTTCTCTTCTTGGTTATTGGGGGTGGGTTGGTTAGGGAGGTTCTGTTGTGAATAAACCTATCAAGTATGAGCAAACAGAGTCATGGACATAGTAGGTTGCACTAGTGGTGGGTAATATGTAGGAGCAGCTGGTGGGGCTGTAAATCCATTCATTTGGTCATTACACAAGTGTGTCAAACAAGTTGGTCCATGAAGGTGAGGAGCTTTTGCGGTAGGTGCATAGGAAGGTGTGGCTCCAGACTGAGATGCTATGCATGAATAATCAGGGGTGTAACCTGGTTGGGAAAAAATTGGTGTGTTACTGGAATGGGGTGGCATCATAAGAGGGGATGGATAAAAATGAGTATGTTTTGTAATAGAGCTAATGACTCCATCAGCAGCATGGGATTCCCCTAGTGTATCTCAACGTGAGGAGACATAACGAGGAGCATCAGGTATAATGGTATATAAGTAACCCATTCTGGTGTATATAAGATTGAGATATTGGGCCTTCAGAATGGCTTCCTCCTCAGTTTTTGGGTGCTTAGATGAAACGTACTTGGTTATGGGGGGGAGTAATTTTTTGAGGAACCAATCTAGGAAAATCCTATCATCTAACTAGATCTTACACAGGCTACAACAACGACACCAGTCATGGATATGATCCATGATATTGGTAGTTGTGTTTTGTCGACAGGATAATATAATTTCCACACCCTCATCATATCAAACAAGTGATTGGAAGTATTGAAGGAATAGCATGGCTAATGAGGAAAAGTATAGGTAGGTGGAATGAGGCAGCTCTATATACCACTTGGATACAACACTAGTGAGTGTGCGCTGGAATAACTGTAATCGGAGAGAGTCATCCACTATGCTAGTACTTGAACACCATAAGTGGAAAGACATGATATGGTTTTGAGGGTCTTCTCCCACCTTTCCTTCAAACTTTTGGGATGTCTAAGGGGAGTTTTGTAGGAATAGGATGCCAAAGTGGGTTATGATGAATGGGGTCATTGGTGATTCATGCCAAGTCAGGCATGTTGAGATAGCCATAAAAGGTAGACTAGAACTAATGGTGGTTTGGGAAGGGCCAACAATGTTACTGGTACAAGTAGGAATGTAGTTCCTAGGTTGAATGGGGTTGAGCAAGGTTGATTTCTAACAGTAGGGATAGTCACTGGTATGGTAGGAATAACCAGAGTACATTATTAAGGGCCACTTTCCCTAGGTATAAATGGTGGGATGGTAGGAACCATGGTGGCTAGACTGGGGCCACCACTAGTGGGTAGCGGAACTACAGCAGTGTGTGCAGTGGAAGTTGGCCCACTAGGACCAGGACCTGTTGGTTTAATGGAAGGGATACCCTTCATGATGGGTGGAACTGAAACAAGCCCACTATCAACCGTCCCCTCTTGGAAGGGGTTAGTATGTGCTAGGTGGTGCAGTGAACAAGGTAGGTCAGATTGATAGGAATCCAAATCAGACTCAGAAATGTGTGTGGCTTCGAGGTGGGGAATGATGTCGAATATGGATCTGACAGTGGCAGTTCAAGGAACCAAACTGGGGGTATGCCCCCTAAGCCTATGTGAGTAGCATGGTGGAGCTATGATGACATGATGAAGTGATGTGTAATGAATGGAAACTCAAGAGTATCAATCGCAGGATCAAAAACCAAACTACAACCAAATGTGTAGAAGGAGAGCGTATAATTGGTGGCTCAGAGGCCAACAACAATCTCTAAAAACGAACTACAACAACTGGCTACAGCAAGGTGAGTCTACAACAAAGTGGCTAAAAATACAACAAGAAACACTACATATAAATAAAATTATGCACTAATCTATGGGATAAAATTGAAAGCAATCTCCTAACTACCAGCTAGAATCCCCTTACAAATAGTATCCTCAACAGGGTGATGAAATCCTAGTACGACAATACGAAATGGAAGAATAAATAGAATAAGAGAATCCCACTACCAAGAAGGACCTATGGGTAAAATATCCCTAGAAAGAATGGAAACTAGGCTACCTCGTTCATGACATGTTCGGTTGGTTTCCTCGCGCTTAATCCCTTTGGCCCCCAACCCCCGGCTGGGTGGTGCGAGGAGGACTATGAAGGGTTATCCATTGGTGCAATATGAAGTGTTGTATTCCCCCCAGACTTCCTGAACCCATTATTTGTGACTTACTCTTGCTGAGAAGGCCCCCCCTAACCAACTGACCTTGAAAGTGCCAACAAGTATAAGAGGATTTTGGTCCCTTAATGGACAACAACTATGTCTTAAGATGTAACTGACAAAGAGGTTTTGTTTGGATGCCTATCCCCAATGTCCTAGATTAGCTACAATATTGTTTTATCCTCAAATGAGGTTACAATGTTGATTGCATTAAGTTATTTTTAAGGCTAGATTGGATTTAGGAACCAAGCATTTTTATCATTAGGGTGTGAGATGTATGAAAATGGTGTGTATAAACCCAACAATCCTATGATGAAGATGCAACTATCTCACTTCCATAATGCATAAAAGAAAAGGAAAATAAATAGCAGTAACTAACAGTAAATGACACGCAAAATCACAACTAATTCTTCCAGAACATAAAATAAACACAAGTGAACGTCTAAGGAACTTACCAAGGTGTAGGAAACACATAGGTGGTCTTGACTATGAAGCTCGACTCAAGAGGCTCACAAACAAGGAAAAGAGGACCTCAAAACAAACCAAGGGGCTCTAATGGATCAAATCTGAACAGAAACAAGTCGAGAAGGGGAAAAACATAGACATAGGGTCTGGAACAAGGATCTCAAACACGGAAAAGGACTGAAAAATTGCAGCTTGCACCTGTTGGAGGAACATATGCGATAAGGGTCAAAAAAACTAGGAAATAGTTGCAATGGGGACAAAAACATAGTCAGAAGACTCAAGTCACGCAAAACAGAGGATTAAGCACGACAGGTTTCTCAAAACCGAGTTACAATAGCGACCAGGATCGCTCTGGAAGTTGGGACAGGTGTGAAATGGATTTTTGGGCCAGGTCACACTTATCAGGGAAAAAGGTATGACCTGGGTCACACTTATTAGGAAAGAAGGTGCAACTGGGTTGCAGCTTTTGGCTCGATAGGTGCGTCTCAGACCGAACTATAAATTTTTTGAAAAATGGTTGTTTTCTAGGGCCGTGGGGAAGGAACTAGGGAAATACTAGTTTAGATTTTTTGTGAGGGGGTCATATCTGTGATGTAGTCAGGAAGCAAAGGAGAAAAAACCAATAGAAATACCTGCAAAAACAAATATTTGTATGGATCAATCGAGTGGAGTCGCTAAAACTGTAGTGGGGATTTCCCCTGATCTACATGCAAAATAACCTACCCTAGCTCGTCCAGAACATAGGGTAGGGTTCAATAATAACAACAGGAAATAAAAACAACAAGAACAATATTTTTAGGATTTTTAACATATAATACTGACTAATGCAAGAAATAATAATGAGCACACCTTTCTTTTGAAGTTGGGCCACCATAGCTGTCCTAAGAAATGGTCCCACAACTCCACGGTTTTGGTATCCAGTCTCTTCCATAGCTAGTTGTCGAATGGGGGAATGGATCCAAATGGGTATGGACCAAGCTCAAGATACACCATGGGACGGCATGGAAAAATATAGAAAAATGGAGAAAAGTGTATGATGTGATTGAGAGAAAATGGAAAAAAAAGTGTTTTGGAGGAGTCCTTCACAATGTATTTATAGGATGGTCCAAGGGTTCTTGACCCATGGTATTTATCTTTGGTATTTTGACCCATTCTCATTTTTATGTTTTTTGACCCTTTTTGGAGAGAGTGGGGATAAATCACAATAAATTCTCATCTTCCCTTCATTTATGGGTAAGGAATAATGATGTTTTGGACCATATTTAGTTGAAATACAATTGTGAAAGTTGAAATGGAGGAATAATGGTGGTAATATGATGTATCATTATTGTTTATACCATAGAGAGATAGGTGAAAAAAATTTAGTGTTAACAATAAGACCTAGTCAAACTTTGGAAGTTCTTACTCAAACACCTGCTACTTTGGGTGGGAATACCATCTTAGTTGTTTTTATGGTTATGGAGGACCCCTTGGACTTTAATATGATCCTCAAACGTGATTATGTGTAGGCTATTAAATATTTGGTTCTACTTTCTTTCGTGTGATATACTTTTCTCATAATGAAAGAATTACCACTATCGATCAACTGGCATTTTTTGATCCATTATTAACAAGTCTATCCTCGACTATAGAATAATTCTATCCTTTGTTAATTCCTAGTGTTTCGGTAGACACTACCCCGCNACTATCGATCAACTGGCATTTTTTGATCCATTATTAACAAGTCTATCCTCGACTATAGAATAATTCTATCCTTTGTTAATTCCTAGTGTTTCGGTAGACACTCCCCCGCCACGGGTTAATTATGTGGCCTCATATCCATTGTGTCTATTTTCTACTGAGAAGAAGCCTCTATATTCATATTTACCTTCTTTGGACTCGGTCCCAGCAGTTGACTAGGTGATCTACCTAATAGGGAATTTGCAACCTACTCTCCACCCTATTGATCGAACTGAATGTCTAGACATGTTTCCTATCTGGGATGGTTAACTTTCTTCAGATGATTTCTTCCTAGAGTCTATGATATAGTTTGACATTCCTATCGATGTTAACTTAGTTGTGGTTAAATCCAACTCTGACTTGCTTATTGAGTCTAATCCTTCTGATGATCAATCCTCAAGCTATGACACTTCTGTTTTTTGGAGTTCCTGTAGAGAACCAATTCGGTGATCCTAATAAGTTTGACTCTTTTTGTAAAATTTTATACTCCCTTAATGTTGGATCTGTCCCTATGGACTTTGTTACCTCTATCAAATTTAGCTTTCCTCTTGAGGTTAATCTTCTTGATTATAAATCCTAGGGCCTTAGCACTATAGAGTCTCCCTTGGTTAACTCTACCTCAACTATTCCTTTTAGGGAAGAGAGCGAAGTTGCAAAGTTTCTACCAAATTGGCATGTACTAGATCCCTTCTTCTAAATATTATTTTGATGCTATTGTTTCTTGGATATAGGATTCTTAGTTGGATTCGAAGATGATTACTATCCTTGCCTTTTTGTTCAAGTTGTAACTGCATTTACATGTATCTTCCTTGCACTTATGATATTGCTGTCATATTCCATGCTTTTAGCTCATTATACAAGCCCTCACCTCTGCTTTTATCATTTCTTATCTTTGTATCATTTTTTCATTGCAAATTGACACCCTTTACCTCGAGGAGATGTTCCCTAAGTGTCCTTATCATTCTCACGTTCCTTGCACTATTCTTAGGTTTTTTCCTTGCGTTTGGAACTAGTTTTGCATGCCTATGACTCTCATCTCCTCACATTAGAGAATTATTTCTAGTCTCCTTCAAGATCGTTAAAAATGATAAGGAGGCCATGATTTGACTTTTTTAGGCTGTTTAAAACTTCATGAGAAAGTTATGGAGTTATCTTCAAGCCCTGGTTTGACTCATTAAAAATGACTAGATTTTTGAGTTTACTTGTTCTTAGAAACTCACTTAAGGAAGTGAAAGATCATCCACATTGGTATAAGTTTAACTCTTTTTCGGATCATGTGGATTACTTATGAAAAAGGAATACTCTAGTTCACTTTGGCCAAAAGAGTATTTCCACGTATATGTTTATCTCTTTTTCGGGCCTGGAGGACTAAATTTACAAAAAAGGAACTTGTTTGAGCTCACTTTTTCATTTTTATGCTTTGGTTTAAACTATGAAACCGATTCCAAGTGTTCTTTATGTCATTCTCATGCTCGCTAAAACTTCAACAAAAAAACATAGAGTTTATTGTTGGTTTCCACATACTCGCAAATGAATAAAAGACCTCAGTGATCTTGCTTTCCTTCACGGTCGTTAAAAATAATGCATTCTACTTGTTTTTCGAAGGAGTGTCAGTTTGATGATAGCTTAACCCTTTTCAACAGGAACATCTCTTGTTCAACTTCTTGCTTAGGAAAAACCAGGGATTCTATTTCATATTATATGTTCATCTATCATTCAATTAAAATTAAGAGAATTTTTTAACCTTTTGTTGGACATAGAAAAACTAAGGGGGGAATTATGTGCCACCCTAAAGGTTTAATGAAATCATATTTCTATCCAACAATAAAAGTGTATACTATTTCTAGCACAAATCAAAACATATGGTACCTTCTTGTCCATCTCACGTTTAATAGAATCATATTCAAACCCCTATATGGAGAGGGTTTTATCCTTGTGAATATATATTGCGATTTGTCCTGATTGTAACCCAATTTTTGCGGGGTATAATCAAATTAAAAAATGAATTTATTAAGATATCAAAATTGACCTTGTATTATATGATGATAAATTATTATTTTATAATAATAAAGGCCACAATTTAATCCAAACCTATTTATTGATTATTTAGTCAATTGTGGATGATTTTCTTATGATAAGATAATAATGTGGAGGGAAGAGGTTTCTTGTTTCAGTAGAGTTGTGTGCATACATAGCTAACCAAACACAATTTTCTAGGTGGAGCCATAGTGAAAAATTGTTCCTTGTATAAACCAATCTAGATACTATTGCATAGGGAATAATTGATGTGATGATGTCCATTCTTCATTCTTATGCAAAACTCAACGTTATCTCCAACATTGCGAAGTATCTTGAGCAAAGGATCACATGAAAAATTAGTGTTCTTCCTCTATGCTCACTATTAGAGGATAAGTTCTCCACTAGTAGTGTAAGAATTGTGCCACTAACGTCATAATATTCAACAACAAACCATGATTCATTATGTTCAACTAATATTGTCCCAACATGCAACTATTTACATGAATTTATATCACATGACCACATTGTAAAAAATATGTATTCACACCTGCCTCCAATAAAAATTGAATATATTGAATTATCGGTTGATGATAGAATGGTGGTTTGCCTAATAAATATTTGGAAAAAACAAGTTTTGTAGGGTGAACATTTCAAAATCCATGCCTTGAAATGGGTAAAAGATTCTTTCAAGAATCATTATGTATCAAGTGCATGGAAAGGTATATAATGTGAGGTTCATACATTTGACATTGGTTGTGGTTGGATGGATTTTTTGCGTTACTGTGTAGATGCTTTCACATGGCACCTGCAAGATGATTTAAAGTAATGAAATTCCACGCATTCCACATTAAGTATTTCACTTGTATAGGTGATTTACTTGTATATGTGGTTATTATGTTTAACTTTTATTGGTTCTATCTTAAAAAAAATTCTGATGTGTAGGAAAAGAATGAGAGTGGCGACTAGAATTTTTTGTAATTTGATCGCAACTCAGTCTTAGTAAATTGTCTTTTTGACTTCATATTATATATTTTTCAGCTTATTACTTGTAGTACAAATATTTTCCATTTAATTACTATTCTTTCCAATTGAATTCATACAACATTTTTTGGTCAAGAGCCTCAAACTTTTTTAACAACTCAAATTTCCCCAAAGCATCTCCAAAATTTCCTTGACATGTGCAATTCCTTTTTTGTATTATTTTAGTCTACCTTGAAGCCATCTTAGTTTCACTTTTAATGTTACTTAATGTGGTGGATACTTAAAACTAGTAAGATTATATGAAGTGTCCCAAATGAAACTCAACAACATATCGATGATATTCAGAATAAGTGTAAGATGGTTTGTTTCATCATTTCCTGGAAATTAGTTTCACAATACATTCATATTTACCATCACTTGTTCACTTTGGTATATTTGGATTCCAGTCAAAATTTCATCCTTGAGAGTATGCATGTTCTCTGTTGTAGTTGATTCCCTTTCCAAAATGTTCTCATTTCTCAAATGTGCAATTATTTTTATTATTTCACATAAGTAATATTGTTGTTTTAAACAGGTAGGTTCACTATCCTTGATATAGATATTAATATTAGTGTTGAATTAAATCATCAAGGGATATTGCATACACCTTGATTTGCACAGTTGGAGGTCATTAATGAAAATAAATATCCCTCAAGCTTTATTTTCCATCTTAATCACTTTTCTTTAAATAGAATTCCATGAATAACAATAGAGGTTGAGAGAAATACCTTCTAACTCTCTCAACATGCTACTCAACCTTCTATTATCCTATTCCATGACATTTAATTCATATTGGCCATTGTTTTTCTTCTACTGTTACATTCTCAAAACTTTGTATTCTCCTTAATCGTCTTAAAATGATTTCTACTTATCTTCATGCCTCTATCTCTTCAATCAGTAATGTTCTAACTATTTTATCACTCTATCTTATTGATTTTTAAGACTCTTCAACTTTTAATCTTGATGAAGATTTATTCACCATTGACCAAGGTTGAATTCCTATGAAAGTGAGCTTTGTTGTAAACATAGATACTTTTTAAATTGTACCTTTGATTTGTATTCAATAACAATGACAAGACACTTTTCTTTCATATTTATAGACATATTGGTCTTATAACATTGATATTGGAATACATGCAAGTTCATTAGTTTATGCTCGATCTTCTTATGGCCTCAACAAAGGTGTTGAATGTTAGTTTGAAATATGGGTATCTCTTTTTCATCAATTATATTGCATCATTTGCTTAATAGATTAGTGAATCATAGCAAATAAATTATATTTGATTTCATTCTCAAAATGGATAAATGAGTCGATTATTCAAAAACAAGTTGGGTAGTCGGATTAAGGTATTAACAACTATTGTCACATAGACATAGTGGTGTTTTCTTGTTTTTTTATTACTTTCTATAGGATAAAAACAATAATATGATAAACAAAGTTAGAGCTACTCATAGTTATATTGTTGTCCCTTCAAGGAAGTAGAAATGGTTTCCATTGGACATGGTCTTGAACCTTTTATGGCTTTCCTCCTGAAATGTATGTTACTTGTTGGTGCTTTGGAAATATAACTTTTGATTATTTTTCAGTTTTTGCAAGTCTTATTGTGCCACTATTAGTGCTTAGTGGAATAAACAAAGTAAAAAAAAAAACGTGAATTATAAATTTAACTAAACTTATTTTTCAAGTGTTAACTTCGTTTCAATGTGAAATTTGAATCATCCATTAAAGGGTACAAGCTCAATGGAAGAGAACATGCCTTACAAGAAGGAGGTTGGTGGTTTGATTCCTCCATTCCCTATATACATAAATCAATGAATAAATAAATGACCAGTTAACAACAATCAACGACTAAATAAATGACGAGTTAACAACAATCAATGACTATGTAAATGATCAGTTAACAACAATAAATGAATAAATAAATGGTAAGTTAATTAGACTTGAGGACTAATTAAATGACCAGTTAACCATAATCAATGACGACATATTAAATGTGTAGCGAATCCTTGAGAGACAAAGGGCATATGGGTAGCTACATATTAAAGTGTGGGATAATTCTCTTGCAAGATTTATGAATCTATATAAGATGGCCTCTAACTAGGGAAATTAATATGGTATTTCGATTACAACTAATAAAATATAATCACTATCTCATTTAAATTGACACTTTGTATTCCTCCACTTAGTGTGTATTTTAAGATACCTTATTTACCAACTCAACCCATTTATGGTGAATCAATTGGTAGCAAATTATGGCATGTTTGTCATGGATTGTGGGTATAAAAATTGAAGAAAGTTTGTTGAAGACAATAAAACAATCAAGTTGTAGCTTATGGGAAGACATCATGACATTGATTTTTTACTATTAACACAAAAAGTGTTCACCTAGCTCTACATGGTCTAATCCTCATGCATACATCATATTCCTACTATATTTCTTTTAATTTTGACCTTCACAATTGTATTTCCACAAAAAATGGTCCGAAACATTATTATTTACTATGGTTTACCATTGTTCTCTCCAAAAAAGCGCCAAAAACCCTAAAAAAGAGTCAAAACCCCTAAAAAGGGTGTAAAAACCCTGAAAGAGAGAAAAACCATAGGAAAATACCATAGGTCAAAAAATACCATGGGTAACCACATTGGGTCAAAAAACCCTAGATCCATTCTATAAATACATTGTGAAGGGCTCTCCCAAATTAACGTTTTTCCATTATTGTGAGTACGCTAGGACACCTTTTGCTCTTAGGTATTCACACACCATTTTTCCACCATCCCGTTTCCATACCATTCCCACTTAGTACGTCGAGACATTCTCTGTATCCACCTGGAGAACCAGCTTGGGGAGAGGCAGACCACTTCCGAGACAGCCACGCTAGCCTACTTTACAAGAAAGAAGGTATAAAATTTGTTTATTTGTATTTTTATTTAGTTTATCCATTGTATACATATATTATTTTTGTTAATCTATTGTATTGTTTTAGTTTTTCATGAGCTCTCCCTTACTATCCCATTGACGTAAAGTTGGTGCTTTTGCACTTAACAAGGGAGAAATCCTTGTTATAGTTTTTGTGACTTCACTAGTCGTTCCATAAAAATATTTGTTTGGTAGGTCACTGTAAGTTTGTTTCTAGTTACATCCCTCAGCCGTCATTGATCGAGCCCCCACGTGGTCAATCTGAACCTTCTCTGCATCCATGCCTGCCCCCCTGGCCTCTGTCGACTTTTCCTTTTTTATTTTTTCCTATTTGGCACCAGTCGCACCTATCGGTCTGGAAGTCACGACCAACCAGACCTTTTCACACACTAAGTGTGACCTAGGTCACGATCTTAGCCCTGATACGTGCGACCTGGCTCACAGAACCAGATCGTGCCTGTCTCGACTAACGAAGCAACCCTAGTCGCCCATGTGACCCTTTTTAGAGCGACTTAGTCATGTCAGACTCTATGTTAGGCATGATTTGGTTGTTCTATATCTAGATCGCCTCTTCCATTTGGTTCTATGTGACCCATATCGCATATGTTCCTTTGACAGCATGAATGTCCATTTACAGTCTTTTTTCTGTGCCTGGTTCAGACCCCTGTCTGTCCCAAAACTCTGTCCAGGCCTGTTTTTCAATCTAGACTTGCTCTGTTACAGCTCCTTGCTGATTTCCTACAAAATTCCCTTGTTTCCCATTTCGTTTCAATATTGGAATGGAATTTTTTTACATATAGATGCACACACAATCGCTCCATTAAGTGAACACACTCGGTTTATGACCCCGAGCAGAGCCATTAAAAAGAATCAATTAACATAATCATATTTGGATTGGAACATAAGTCCGATCCACTTAAATGTGAGAAGTGCTTGGGAATAGCCCTAAAACTCATTGTGAGGAGTACCACAAGAACCACGAAGTAGCTGGCCATTGAGAGGACCTACCAAGCAAAAAGGGCAACGACCACCACCTAATTGACTAGTTCTCACCCATGAGGAAAACCAAGAGTTGCCATTTTTGGCAAAGAGGTCATCAATTTTACCTGAGCCATGGAGTTCGGTGTACTTCCCCAATACGCAAGCCGTCAAACAGCATTGGTGGTCGAGTGACTCCTTTTGAACCATTAGGAATTCGATTATAACTAGGGTCCATATTCATTTTCCATCACAACAATAAGCCATCATTGCCCCACCACGTTATTCCTATCATCTTAAGGTTCACACCCCTCAGTTCATTTCTTTGAACCATCATCGTTGAAGACATATTTGACAACACTCACCACCCTTAGAGCCCCACACAACCTCTGAGTTCGATTAGGATTCTTACCAATCAGAACCCACTTTGTTCACTACCCCCACTAGCCCCATGGTTGGTGTGCATCCAGCTTCCACATAGCGATAGTTGGTGGTGGACCTATGTCCTTTCCACCCATAATCATGGGTATCCCTATGAGTGGGCCCATCACCACTGCACACATTGCTGCCGATACGCTACCCAATAGTGGCGGACCCACACCAACTACAGTGGTTCCTACCATACCACCTTTTGTGCCTGGGGGAAATGGCCCTTCCACATCGATTTCAAGTATCCCCACTATGGGAATTCAACCTCATATACCCCTAGTAATGCATGGAATCTATGTTCCCACAAACATCGGCACCATTTCTGGTCCTTCCCAATCCAAACTCAAGTCTAGCCTACCTTTCATGGCTAGTCTTAACCTTCCAGATTTGGCAAGGTTAACAAATGACCCCATTAGTCATCAACCACACTAGCCTCCCATGCCTACAAAATTTCCCTCATACATCACAAAGTTTAAGGGAAAGAAAGGCGAGGACCCCCAGAACTGTATCATGTCTTTCCACTTGTGGTGTTTATCGAACAACATAATGGATGACTTAGTTATATTGGCGTTGTTTCAGTGCACACTTAGGTGTTACGGCCAAATGGTATGTCGAGCTACCTCATGCCACTTACCCCGATTTCTCCTCCCTTGCCTCCATGTTCCTTCAATACTTTCAACTACCCATCCGATATTACGAGGGAGTGGAGATCCTTTTATATTGTCGTCAAAATACAACTACCCACATCATGGATCACATCCATGAGTGGTGACTTTGATGTAGATTGTGCAAGATCCAATTGGATGATAGGATATTCCTTGACTATTTTTTGAAAACCCTACTCCCACCCATAGCCAAGGACGTCGTCTTTGAGTGACCCCAATTTGAGGAGGAAGCCATCTTAAAGGCTTAGTAGTTTGAATTAATCTACGCAAAGTCTGGGTACTTATATACCATCATACTTGATTCTCCCTGAGTCGGCACCTCTCGATATGACACACCGAGGGAATCCCATGCTACTGATGGAGTCATTGGCTCTATCACACAATGCCCTCAATTATATGTGGCCTATCCACCACACTCGGGTAACATCTAATGTGTTTCCCAACCTAGTTTCACCCCCGATTACTCACGTATGATGGCTCAGTCTAGAGTCATCACCTCCTATGCACCTCCCGCACCAACTCATCAAATCCATGGGCCGACTTGTTTGACACAATCATGTTGTGGCCAAGCAGTCGCATTTGTATCCCCTCCATCTCCCTTGATATATTATGCACCACCTATGCAACCCACTCCAGCTTCAACCCCAACTTCTCCAATCTCTACAGGGCAGGTTTATGCTCAGTAAAACCTTCCTAACCAACGTTCCCCCAATAACCAACAAGGATAGGGAAAGAATAAGAGAGGAAAAACCAAGGCAATAATCAGCCCCAAGGAGGTGACCAATAGGCCAGTCCCCCAAACAATAATGGTGTTGAACCACCTGCACATAATCCCCAGCGTCCCAATCGGCATGGGAAGAACCCACATTTATGCACCAACCATCCATGTGCTATTTGCAACACCTACAGTCATTACACTCATCTATGTCGCCACATGGCTCACGTCCAACAATTCCTTCAAAATGACCAATAACATGATCTGAACGTGGTTGCTCTGGTTCAGCCGAACCCAGCACCACTGGGTCCTCCACCCATGGTGCTCCAGAACCCCCTACCACACCAAGGGATGGTTGCAACCCAACCCTTGGTCCCACCTACTCCCGATGCGGCTCCACCTATTGAGGCTGGTGTCCATCACCTCATGACATTGTCGTCCGAATTCAACCTCCAAAATCGATGCAACCAGTATGGATCCACCATAGAAACTGCTAACCTATCAGTGGTGTCTACCTCTACCAATGTTAACATGTCTCTACACTTACCAAGACCCAATGCATATGGGGCAGCCAATGCCCCACGGTTCTCTATGAGTCGTGTCACAAATAATGCTACTACCATAGCTTCCCTCAATGACAACATAGTTGACGACTTGGACCAATATCCTACAACCATGTCTGCTTTGGAAGTGATGAAAACTTGCTTAACATAGCGTAAATAATTGTTGTCTGCACTGTGTGTCATTGATCCCTCTAATTCCAGGTTGATTACCTTTGGCTTGGATCAAGGAGAACCCAATATTTCGTCTACCGTTGCTTTCTAGGTTCCGATCTCAATTCAGAATTTGGTCATACATAGATGCATTATTGATGAAGGGGCCTCCACTTGCCTCATGTCGACCACCATTTGGTAGAAAATCGGGTCCCCTACCCTTCAACCTTCAGCCACCGCCCTCTGCGCCTACGATGGTCACTCCACTTAGCCACATGAAATTCTACCAAATGTTCCTGTTGAGCTAGTGGGTAAAATGATGTTGATTGAAATTGAGGTTGTTAATGCCCAACTTGGATATAACCTCCTCCTAGGATGTAGCTACATGTATTCCATGTGAGTTGTGGCCTCTACCATCTTTTGACTACTAACGTTACCTCGTGATGGGAAGATTGTGACTGTCAACCAGTGGACTTACTATGATCCTAAGGGGCTGACCACATCGAAGCATGTACTTCCAACTATCATCTCTACCATTAACAACGTGTCCATTATATCCTTGTTTTTTGTTGTCCTGGGATTGTTTTCCAACACTCCTATGACAGACACCTTTTTGTCCTTACCAGCTCCTCATACGTCGACTAAAGTATCATATTTGTGTACTATCACATCCAGTACCATTCTGACCACATCACAACCTCAGTCACAACCTCAACATCAGTCATCAGGGAACTATTTGGGTTCATTCCCGATCCAAACAATTCCCTTCCTATTTCCACCATCTAGCATCATAAGCAAGCATGTCATGGCTACTCTAAACCTACCCAATTTTACACTAGGAATTTCAGTGTGGTACCCCGATCCACCCACCCCACCCTCGACTCCCCAGATTGTGTTGACTCTCGTCCAACCCATTGAGATGGTATCACAACCAGTTCCTGGTCCATCCAAGACTCCTCATGTCTCCAAGCCTGCCCCTCCTTCTCCAAATAAGGTTGGGGGCAAGGCTGCCAAAGCAATGAATGAGCCTCGTTCGGCTGCCCCTTGTGCATTGTACAATATCCAAGGTCATGTGACATAAAATTTCCTAGAGTTTGCTATCCTTCGCACCCACATGGACACTATGGATACATCCGATGGGACCCTAGTAGTCACTATCCCAAATCCACTGCTGGTCAAAAATAAGTCATGGCGAACCAACCATCCTTGTGCAATGTGCGACTTGTATGGTCATTAATCTTACCTTTTCTCAGACTTTCCCAAGTATCAGTAAGCCCTTAGTGACCTTTGGAAACACTCTCGTGAGTTTGACATCACCATCCTTGAATAAATCCACCCTCTAGCTTCTTCCTCTGACACATCCAACACCATATACATGGTCTGTAGTGTCGCTAGTCCTTTTGTTCCCTCAGACATAGAGGATCCCTACGATCTATCTATGCATTGTTTTAACAATGATGAGGAAATACTTGAATATCTGTAGGCTCCTCAGTACCCTTTGGATGATATGCATCACCACTCATTCTTTATTACTAATGATCTGTAGTGTCGCTAGTCCTTTTGTTCCCTCAGACATAGAGGATCCCTACGATCTATCTATGCATTATTTTAACAATGATGAGGAAATAATTGAATATCTGTAGGCTCCTCAGTACCCTTTGGATGATATGCATCACCACTCATTCTTTATTACTAATGAACCTCTCTCATCGTCAGATCAGTACTTAGTTGAAGCCAAAGACTTCATCCATGGTAAAGTCGACTGGTTAAAGAACCCCATTCTGGTACCTAATGCCTTTGAAGAAGGTAACATGGCTAACATTTCACAAACTATCAAGGTCAACATATCAACCAACCCTAAGGTACTTGAAGATATTACACTCAGAGCATCTTACTCCCCTGAAGAGGTGCCTTCCTACAAAGCACTTTTTCAGGAGTTACATGACATTTTCACTTGGTCCTATACCGAGATTCTTGGGATTGATCCATCCATCATTGAATATTGTATCAACACTTGGATTAATGTCACACCTATTCTCCAAAACCAAATACCCATTCACCACTTAAAGTCTCCAGCTGTAAAATCCGAGATCAAAAATTTGAGCAAAGCAGGTTTCATATACCCCATCGTGTATACCACCTGGGTTTCTAATCTTGTTTCCATAAAAAGAAGGTACCATTCACATCTGTATTGACTTTCATGACTTGAAATTGGAATGTCCCAAAGATAAATTCCCCACTCCATTCATTGACCAAATCATTGATGCGTGTGCCAACCATGAAGTATTTTCTTTCATGGATGGTTTTTCCAATTTTAACGAAATTCAAATCCAAAAAGAGGATTAGTGCAAGACTACTTTCACAACCCCCTAGGGAACGTGTGCATATCAAGTTATTCCATTTTGACTTAAAAATGTTGGAGCCACTTTTCAGTGGGCCATGACATTCTGATTCCATGACCTTATCCACATTATATTGGTTTACCTAGATGAACTCACAACTCTCTTTCGGAAGTGCTCCCAACATCATCTAGATGACTTACGACCAATATTCCTATGATGTCACAAATACAATGTCTGCTTGAACCCTCTCAAGTGCATGCTTTGTGTCCCAGCTGGGCATTTTCTTAGGTTTATTGTCTCTCACAAATGGATTGCAGTTGACCCTTTTAAGGTTCAAGCCATACTGAATCTTCCATCCCCACATACTTTGCGCCAACTACAAAGTCTCCAAGGTAAGCTCATTTTCCTTTGCCATAAGTTCTATGCCTAAAGTCATCCACCAAGAGTACACTTTGGTCATAGTTTTTATTTTTGTTTTTCATCGTGTTTACCACAAGTTAGTTACCCCCTACAATAATTTCTCCATGTCGAGTCCCAGTGAGTCCATTGTAGAAATCTGTCGCATCATTTGAACGTGAGTGAGTGGATCTAACACATCTTCCCTGTCCCTGCACCATTGGTACCCCACTAGAGGGTGCGGTCCCTGATATGCACATGCACATAGTATGTCGAACGTATGATCTAGCTACCAACATGCTAGCATACCGTCAAGTCCCTAGACCTATATTGGAGGTCGAGGCATCCCTGGGATATCACCGGTATTCCATGCTCACGTATGGATCATCCTCTATGATGATAGGATGCTACCACCATTGTGCAAAAATCTCTCGGGTGAGAGATGACCTATACTATATTAACTCCCTCCCTACTTTCTTTGAGTCATTTCTTGGAGTCACTTCGATTTGTGTACCACCACGCGATTCACACATTGTATGTTGAGCTAGCTCCGTAGCCATAGGCCTCCATTTGGTCTAGATTTTCCCCGTGCACCACTGCACCAGGGGAAACATCACTAGATGCTAGATAGAGTCATCTGAAGTCCATTTTAGACAGCATTCACACAATCGGGTTCGGTTTCTCATCCTCTATATTTTGACAAGACCCTTGTCTCGTGCTCTGACTATGATTTTCAGGGTCATTTCCTAGAATTCACCACGATTTGCATGCCATCATGCGCATCTCCCTTTGTATGTATTCACATGTTCATGATCCATCCACTCCATCCATACTGCATAGTTGGCCATACTTTACTGCCATCCATCATCCCGTAAGGGGGCCCCACCTATGTTCTACATTTATGCCCATTAGCCATGTTCATAACATGACCTCTTTCCATATATTGAGCACTTCCCCCTTGCTTGATGACCATTACAAAGTTTCTGTGAATCTCTTTTTGACTCCTAAAAGAATGAAAATATTATCGAGCACTCTTTCTTCCTTTCACACTTGTTAAAGTATCTGAAAGGGAATCTATGTAGCCTCGTTTATCTCCTTTTTTGGACTATGTAGACTATCATAATAAAACGACCACCTTGGCACACTCAAGCCAGGAACGTTTCCCTTTGCATCCTTTTATGCTTTCTTGGACATTGGGACCATACTTTATGAGAAATATCATTCTAGGTTTTCTTTAAGATCTTTTCCAACCTTCTCATCAAGAAAATATTGTCGAGCAAACTTGGTTTCATTCATGCTCGTAAAAGTATTTGAATGACCATTCAGTCAGTATAGATTTAACCTTTTCCCTCCTGATTGGACTACCAACAGTAAAGAATTATTCCTTCCCCAAAGGTTGGAAGAGCTCTCCTATGTGCACTTTTATCCTTTTTGGGCTTAGGATACCACATACGAAAAAGATACCACACTGGAGTCTTCTTCTTGTTTTCAGACTTTGTAAATATGAAAACACCATCGAGAATCTACTTTCTTGGGATCGCTAAAATTCACGAGATCGTGTCATAACAGTGTCTTTAGACATCACCCCATATATCATAGTTCGATAGATCCCCCCCCATTGGGTCACCTTTGTTCAGAGTATTCTGCCATGAGTCATCCTTGGATCACCTGGATATCACTAGTCCAGTTACCTCCCTCATTATTTCCCATTTGCAGTTACATTCCTTGTATTACAGTTATGATCCATCTGCCATGAGTCAGTTTCATTTTCTACCAGGTCATCCCTATCATCATACTTTGAACAAAGGAATTTTGAGTCCCCCATACTCCCCCTGACCCCGTTCCCCCATTCTGTGTGTCAGTCCCCAGATTGGTCCACATATTTGGTTATCACCCCTACGCTTCTAGTCAAGGACACATCATTGCCTTGATTAGTTGCAGGTCTCCCTCTGTCGACATCAACAAATCTATTCCAGAGGATAGACCCAGAGGTACCTGTATCCTGGTTTCATCCACCTCATTGATGAGTTCCTTGGACCACTTGAGAGGATTCATTAACACCTCTTGGGATGGTTGTGTCTCACGTGCTTGACTTCAACAACATCATCACACCGTTGATATTTGTACAGGGTATTGGTCCGTTCAGTATTTGGTCGAGAAAATATTTTAAAGTTGGTAGATTCTAGTAACAAAGGGGTTATTGTTGCAAAATGACTAAGAGATACATATGATTGAAGAGCCTTGGTGCGTTATTTCACATATCCCAAGAAGTGTTTGAGAAAGTCACATAATTGGAACATAATATAAATTGATGGAAATGATATATGAGTTAGAAGAGAAAGTAAAGTGAGGGGAGTAATGGAAGAAAGAAAGAGAAAAGTTGAGAGAATGTAGGAGTGGAAGGGAACAATGGAAGATGACATTGAGAGAAAGGAGTGAAAATAGATAGTAAGAACACATTTTTTGCAATAGCATAAAGGAAAATAAGACAAACATTATGAGAAACCAAAATAAAAGATTGAAATGATAATAGAAGAAGAGGTACCATGCAAGAAAAATCCTAAAAAATGTTCCCTTAACTTTCAATCTAATGACTTATGTACAAGCGCAAAGATCAAGAAATAATATAGCATACAATTGAATTCATGAATAAAAGGGGAAGTCCAAAAGAGTTTATGGAGAACAAGCTTGAGGAAGAGCATGCCAGGGAAAATTTTAAGGAACCATACGTGTTTAAAAGTGTATAATGTTGGTGAATCTTACCAATTCTTAAAATGTCAACTATAAAATAGTTTGTGATATTTTTCTAAAAATATTTCAATTTCTAAGGATTTTATATAGTTTATCTAATAATTTGGCGATTTTAGAGTGGAAATTTTTACCCCATCAAAATTGGGTGAAATAGGGCTTCAAAAAATGCAAATTGTTGAATCGTTTTTTGGAAAAAACATGGGAAAATATTCCATGGGCTAAATTTCGCCCCTAAAAGTTTCCTTGGAGCATTCAAAGAATTACATGCCTAGTGATAAAAAATGGGGAGGAGGAATTACTCATAGGTAATTACATGAACTAGAAGGGGAAT
This sequence comes from Pseudotsuga menziesii, assembly GCA_001517045.1. Lineage (NCBI taxonomy): Eukaryota > Viridiplantae > Streptophyta > Pinopsida > Pinales > Pinaceae > Pseudotsuga > Pseudotsuga menziesii. The sequence continues at coordinate 259,263 of LPNX010581470.1, read as the reverse complement.
AATATGATCACAAGGATGTAGTTGATTGCATGTTTCATGAAGTTGACATGAAATTGCAATTTGTAGCAGAATTTTGTAAAATTCTCCTTATTCTAGGCCTAGATAAAACATTTCCTAGTAAGCAATTTGTAAAGTGAGAGACCTTCACAACTCGCCATACTCTCTTCCATGTAATTTTACTCTGGTGAACTGAGTGATATGGAAGTATGCTTCCTATTGAACAAAGAAATCACTATTGATCGCAAGTTGAAGCAACACCTTAAGGTTCTCTTGTGATCTACTACACTCTCTTCCCAATTTAAGTATGAATAACCTTGTAGTTCCATTGCATCACCTCAATTATAGCTTAATACATAGTCCACTATGCCCCTCAAATATTTGAGCACATTCTTCACTTCTACCCAATGCACCTGCCTTAGCTCCACCATGAACTGACTGAAATCGTTCATAGAAAAACATATATCTAACCTAGTGTTGACCAAATACATCAACGATCCAATTAATTGTTTGTATACTCTGGGATCCACCAAGGCTGAACCAAAGAACTAATCTTCTTTAGGTGGGATACCATAGCTGTAGCCATCATTCTATATTCCTTGTATCTCAACTCCATCACCTCGAAGATACCTCAATACATACTCCATTATCTCAAAGATCATGTCCAAATCGATCTTAAACCCTGCTATAAACTCCTATACTCTGTAATAACAAATCATATACATATAACACCAAGATGAGTGACTCAGATACAACAATTATGAATTAAAATTTTGGTATCCTCTTCACTCTTGGTGAATCCCATGCTCTATAGGTATGTATCAATCCTGGTGCACCACTCCCTAGGTGTCTACTAGAGTCTGTACAAGTATTTATTAATCCTTTACACATGAGAGTCTCTCCCATATACTTTGAATCCCAGACGATTCTCTATATATGCTTCCTCCTCAATGATCCCATTAAATTTTTTTGTCTTCACATCCATCTAGTGAATCCTCCACCTCATGACTTAGGCAATAGATATCACAACCCAAATGGAGTCATATTTGATGACTGGAGTGAATGTGTCCTCATAATCCACTCCCTCTCTCTGAGAGAACCCCGTTTCCACAAACCTCAGCTTGAACTTCTCGATGTTTGCATTTCTAGCATACTTGATATTGAAGAGCCCCCTCAAATTCACCACATACTTCTCCAGTATCGACACAATGTCTCAAACATCATTCTTCATGATGGAGGTTTACTCCTCCACCATGGAATCCATCCAAACCTACTGTTTGACTTCTTCCTTGTAATTGGAAGGATTGGAATCAATGATGCTGCTCATTAATTCCATATAGTTTGAAAGCTTTATCGGAGATCTACTCTCCCTTAATGCTATCTTGGGATCCCCAACATGATCTCAATAATATCTCAATATCTACTCAAACCATCCGGGTCTCATGACAAATATAGGAGGAAAATCATCCTCCTCACCTAAAGGATGACTCTTTGAAGAGAAAATCTATGAACTATATTCTCCATTCAAATCCACCTTCTCCTTGTTCTCTTCCACTGGAGGCAATTCATGAGACTTCCTAGATGCCAAGTTCTCCACAAACTTAACATCTCATCTCACCACTATCTTTTGCTATATTGGCATGAAGATCATGTAAGACTTTGAGGTCTTGTTTTATCCCACAAACACACTCTTCTCTCTTGAATGCTCAATCTTTTTCCTCTTCTCGTCAGGAACGTGGATGTAATCTAGACATTCAAATATCCCCAAATGTCCTATCTCTGGTTTCACTTCTATCAATGTGTCCATAGGGATATTTTCCTCCAATATCCTATGAGGACTCATGTTATACAAATAAATGATTGTGTTACATACCTATTCCCAAATAAACATACTAAATCCCTAATTAGTGAATCGTAACCTTTGTAGTACTGATGATGGATCGGTTATTGTTGATGTATATGTAACTTCGGAATGTATTCTTCTATGTATCTTATGTATTGTAACCCGATGTTTATTTCGGGATGTTTCTATTATGTATTTGAGTCATGTGGTCATGCCCCGATGTTCCGATCGGGAGGATTAATAATGTAATCAAGTCATATCAAGTCATTAGGTAAGTCCCCACAGTTTCGGGGCACTTGAGTTATTATACACTAATTAAGGTGTAGGCTCGAGTAAGTAATTGTTAGTTGGGCCGACATGATTGACTGCACTTCAAGTCAATGGAAGAATATAAATAGACAGTGAGAGACTCTCTATTTATCACTTGCTCTCCCAAGTGTGGCGCACTACTGAAGGAGGAAATTTTGGGACTAGACAGAAGACTACTGCTGTTTTGGGAGATATCTTACTGTTTTGGTGTTGATTCTATCTTAGAGGAAGTTGCAGGGTTTTCTCCTTTATGGTTTCCCCGAGGAAAACTCTTTGTGTCTGTTGTCTCTTGTGATGTGCTTATGTTTTATTGCTGTACTCGTTATTCTCTCAGTGAAAAGATCCTAAGATCTTAATGCTAGCTTAATGTGATGAAAAACTAACATGGTATCAGAGCTAACCTGAGAAGAAGACATTATGCAGCTGCAGAAACTAAGGGCTTCCTATTTTGTGGATCTTCCTCCACATATTTTCAGCAAAAGTATGCTAGGATGACTCTCCATTGAAGGGTGCATCTTTCTATCGAAGCGAAATTTGATTCCGAGCATTTTCAGTCTTCGATGCAAAAATTAGGGCTTTCTACAGAAGAGGAATTTTTGAGTGAGACCAGTATAAGGTTATTCTCCTCATCAAAACCTAATTTTAGAGACTTGGATCAATAAATTTGGTTGGGTGAAACTCCAGGAAAGTCAAACCCTAGTTTGACCCTGAGCTAGGAGAAACCCTAAATACTAAAAATGCTAAGTTTTGGTACAGTCGCTATATTCCAATATTGGAGAAGTCTCAAAAATGGAAAATTGCAGGGGCCGAATATAAAATCCTGATGAAGCCTGTGTCCAAATATCCGACTCAGATTCACTGTACTCCAGGAGATATGATCTCTCCAAGTTAGGGTTCCAGCCTCTTCCAAAAATCATCCATAAACAGGACATCTGGGGAGATCTGCAATATATTGAGCTACAAAGGTCCAAATGGAATTCCTGAAGATTTTCTAGAAATGGCATGGAATTTAATTTCGGTGATCCGAATATCAGACTCAGAAGATGAACCAGTGACACGTGGAATTCCGTACAACTTCGCTGTTCTGAACAGTCCTGTAACAGGTCACCTTGGGAAAAGGATCATAAATCCCAAATGGTGAAACAAATTATGATGAGACCTTTGGAGTTGGATCAGGGACATGCGAGGTTACCTCATTACAAAATTTCAGACACATTGGAGCAGTAACTTCGGAGATATCACAGAAACAGTAACAGACATTTCTACGAAGAAATCAGAAAATTAGGGCTTCCTGTTCCGGGAGCTTCCCTCCATTGTTTTCAGAAAAGGAGTGCATTGGACAGCTCCATTTGAAGAGATCTATCTGTTTGTCCAATCAGATCTGAAAGATTCCAAGTTTTGAAAATTAGGGTTTCTGCGACAAACCCTAGATCAGTGAATTCTGGGACAAGGACGGACACCTCAAATCGGTAAGATCTAATCCTTTGCTATTTCCATTTGAGGTTCTCATTTCAATATGATATATCACATCATCTTGGTGACAAGCTTGTGGAAGTTGACAACTTCCAAGCCTGGAAGTATATGATCTCTTTGAAGAAAATGGATTGGACACCTACATGAGTATGGAAGTTCCAGTTTCAAAGGGAGACGAGGTTAGAAGCCTTTCACAAGAAGAACTTGGTCAAGGCCAAAAGAGACATCATGCTCATGCTACAGAGGATGATGAACCATCCAGAAAGAGATCTAGATATGAAAGTGAAGATTCTTCAAGCGAGGATGAATATGTTCTGATATCAGCTCTCACAGGTAACATTACTCATGGAAGTGATGGTTGGCTTATAGACAGTGGGGCTTCCAAACATATGACGGGATTCAAGGAATCCTTTATAAGACTGTCAGAACATGAATCACCACACAAGGTGAAATTGGGAGATGACTACCAATATCCAATAAAAGGTAGTGGGGAATCTTCATACAAGCTAGACTCTGGTAAGTCTCTAACAATGAAAGCAGTATTGTTTGTTCCAGGACTCAAGAAGAACCTTCTCTTCATTTCATCATTAATGCAAAAGGAATGCGGGTTGCATTCATAGATGGTCAACTCATCATGTGACCAAAAAAAGAAGAAGGAAAGACTATCAATGATGCGGTAGTGATTGGAGAACAATAAGGAGGCTTGTACAAATTGAAGGGCTATCCAGAACAAGCCTTGATCCATGACATAGTAAATCCAAATGAGCTTTGGCATAGAAGGCTTGCACATGTGCATTACAGAGCACTACCTATTGCAAGCAAAGCTGTTGAAGGTCTTCCAGAATTTCAAGCTATTTGAAGGGAAGAACAAAATCAGAATATGACCTAAAGAAACCAGTTGAAGAATGTGAAGATCCAGAATGCAGAGACCATGTAGTCATAAGAGTCTCTCAAATCAAAGAACAACTTGAAGCGATAAAAGAAAAAGTGAAGAATGCAAAAGTGGTGATGGCCAACTTGAATGGCCTCCCAGGATCGTGGAATTCATTCATGTGAGGAATGTGTGCTAGAAGGAAGTGATTGCTTTCCATAGACTCTAGAAAGAGAACTCACAAGAAGAAGAAGCTCAAGAAGAGAAGGTGGGAGAAACTGAAGATCAAGCTCTTTCCATCCAAAGAAGATCCCTCAAGCAATGAGGAATATGAAGAACTCAACTCTTGAAGAACTTCTTATCCACCTTAGCTTTTGGATAAGAAACGATGCTATTATGAATGAAGAAGACGATGAAGCTGAAGGATCAAGAAGCAGTCTACCCACGAAACAAATAAAGATAAGTATTCAATTGTTATTTCATGATATTGTTTTGTTATGCATTTGTTTATATTCAGTTGATGTATTATGCATGATAGGATGTTTGGATTAACGACAGTATACTACTAATATGCATGTGATGGGTAAGTAGTTCATGGTGCTATACAACTCTCCATTGCTACTTAGCTAGAATGAAACCTCTTTGCTAACATATTGGATTAGTGCACAATCTCAATGTTGTCCTGGTAGAGATGGAAGGCATCTAGAAAGTTTCAGTGAGACATGGATGAATGTTGTATTGGCTATAGTAGTTGCATGATCATATATTTATGCATAAGTAGTTTCCACTATAAATATTCCTTATGAAATGTTTCTAACCATACAATTGCATTTGACTTGTAGGAAATATCGCATACATAATCGCCTACAAGCAAAGAAGAATGAAGACTTGTTCCGAAGAACAAGTGACGACATTTCAAGACAAAGAATAATATGATGAATGCAGTAACATCATTGATGCAAAACCTTCCAGACAAGAAGAAGTAACTAAAGAAGAAATGGAATACCAGTTCAAGAAGAATGATGTCAGGGCATAGTATCGAGACCTGAACAGAAGTTCATAGTTCCATCATGTAGTAGATGGAAACATCGTGGGATACAAAGCAAGATTCGTAGCATGAGGCTTCTCACGAAGAGAAGGCATAGTCTACGAAGAAACATTTACAGCTAATTCAAGTGAAGTCACATGACATGCATAATCATGTGTGCAAATGAAAGAAGGCCTTGTACGAGCTCAGAAGACACCCATGGGATAACACATACATGATGAGCTTGATGAATATCTTAACCTTTGCTACAAGGTTGATAGAGGATGACAAGCTCACAGATGGGTGCAAGATGAACTTTTGAAGAAGTTCAAGATAGAGGATCTTAGTATCCAGTGATCCTAGATGGATACTACTTGTCACTCCAATACAGAATGTTTCAGTGCATAGAGTATGGAAGACAGAGGGAGTATGATGCTCCACTTCAGAGGGAGTGATTGCAGAAGATCCTGAAGTTCGACATGGTACGACAGGATGGGCAGATTACTGATGATTCTAGGCTTTACTGAGAGTAAAGTGGATTCCAACCTTTGATCCAAGGTTGAAGGTGGAAGACCAGTGATGCTCCTGTTATGTGTCGATGCACTACTGTTCTAGGTATGGAGGTGTGGCAGAGTACAAATGGAATCTTCCTTGGACAAGGGAAGTATGCAATAGATATCCTGAAGAGGTTCGAGATGATGGACTGCAAGGCTATGGCTACACTTATGGCATCAAACCTAAAGCTATTGACTGATGCTTCATCAGAGACGGTTGATGCTACAATGTATCGTCAGATGATTGGGTCATTGATGTACCTGACGAACACGAGACCAGATATTTGCTTTGTTTTGAACACCTTGAGCCAGTATCTGAAAGATCCGAGAGGTGTTCACTTGATTGATGCAAAGCATATTCTGAGGTACTTGAAGGGTACAATTTGATTATGGGCTCAAGTATGGTGTGAATCAGAAGATTAACCTGGAGGGTTATGTTGATTCAGATTGGGCAGGCAGTTCCATCGACAGGAAGAGTACTTCAGGATGTTGCTTCAGTATGGGATTAGATGTGATCTCTTGGTTTAGCAGGAAGCAATCCTATGTGGCACTGAGTACAGCTGAAGCAGAGTATGTCATAGCTTGTTCAGCTAGTTTTGAGGCAGTATGGCTACGAAAGCTACTGTCTGATATATTTGATCTCCCTTTGGATGCTACTTGTATACACTGTGACAACCAGAGTTGCATGAATTTGTCAGAGAATACAGTGTTCCATGACAGGTCGAAGCATATCGAGATCAAGTACCACTATATTAGGGATATGGTGCAGAGAGGAGCAGTGAAGCTCCTGTATGTTGCGACGGAGGAACAGATAGTTGATGTATTGACGAAGCCATTGGCTAGGCTGAAGTTTGAGTACTTCAGAGAGAGACTTGGTGTTCTCCATATCGAGGCTTCCTCTCAGAGAAAGTGATGAGACCCAGAGCCATTCTGACATAGTGAGAGGATTGGTTCCTTCCATGGTCAGATGTAAGGGCTGAGCCATTCTGACATGGTGAGAGGATTGGTTCCTTCCATGGTCACATGTAAGGGCTGAGTCATTCCGTCATGGTGAGAGGATTGGTTCCTTCCATGACTGATATGAGTGCTGAGATTAGTAGCCATTCTAATGAGCAGGTCAGATGTAAGGGCTGAGCCATTCTGTCATGGTGAGAGGGTTGCTCCCTTGCATGTCAGATATGAGTGCTGGACATTCTATCAAGCAGGACAGATGTAAGAGCAATTGCCATTTTAGGAATGGAGGCACCTGGTTAGTTACCAGGAACACTCAGTGTAAGAACTGAGTAGCCATTCTGATGTGATAGAGGGATGTGTTCCCACTTGATCAGATGTAAGGGCTGAACCATTCTGTTCATGGCTAAAGGATTAAGTTCCTTCCATGTCAGATGTGAGTGTTGGCCATTCCGACGAGCAGGTCGGATGTAAGGGAAACTGTCATTCTCTAGGAGAATGGAGGCGCCTGGTCAGTTACCAAGTAGCTCAGTCAAGGAGGACTGGGGGCCATTCTGATATGATTGCCGGGATGTGTTCCCCTCATGATCAGATATGAGTGCATGCCCTTCCATCATTGTGAGTAGGATGTGTTCTTGCCTGGATGGATGTAAGTGCTGATCCTTGTCACAGATGATAGTAGGTGTGTCCTATCATGCTGGTGACTGTAAGTGCTGTGCCATTTCACAGATGATAGTAGGTGTGTCCTATCATACTGGTGACTGTAAGTGCTGTGCCATTTCACAGATGATAGTAGGTGTGTCCTATCATGCTGGTGACTGTAAGTGTAGTGCCTTTTCACAGATGGTAGTAGGTGTGTCCTACCATGCTGGTGATTGTAAGTGCAGAGCCTTTTCACATATGGTAGTAGGTGTGTCCTACCATGCTGGTGATTATAAGTGCTGAGCCTTTCCACAGATGGTAGTAGGTGTGTCCTACCATGCTGGTGGATGTGAGCGCTGTTCCTTTCCACAGATGATAGTAGGTGTGTCCTATCATGCTAGTGGTTGTAAGTGCTGAGCCATTTCACAGATAATAGTAGGTGTGTCCTATCATGCTGGTGAATGTGAGTACTCGGCCTTTCTGAAGGGACTGTATTTTACTACATGATCAGATGTGAGTGTTGGGCGTGCCTTTCTGACGAGCAGGTCAGATGTAAGTGCTGGGCGAAGACCTACATGAGGGTAGGCCTACAACCAGCATGAAAAAGGGCTGGCTCTGTAGAACTTCCTATGATGAGAAGAATCATGTGATAGCACCAGTGTTGATCCAGATCGAGTGATGATCCAGATCCAGTAATGATGATCCAGCAGTGATGATCCAGATCCAGTCCAGTGATGTTGATCCAGATCGAGAGATGATCCAGATCCAGTGATGATGTTTTATGTTGATCCAGATCGAGAGATGATCCAGATCCAGTGATAATGTTCTATGTTGATCCAGATCGAGAGATGATCCAGATCCAGTGAAGATGACTTGAATATGAAGATGACTTGAAGACGAGATGATCCAGCTGATACATAGAAGAAGACCAGTGCTGAAAATTGTGTCGAAAGAATACCTTCCTAGTTAAGAGGGAGTGTTGATGTGTATGTAACTTCGGAATGTATTCTTCGATGTATCTTATGTATTGTAACCCGATGTTTATTCCAGGATGTTTCTATTATGTATTTGAGTCATGTGGTCATGCCCCGATGTTCCGATCGGGAGGATTAATAATGTAATCAAGTCATATCAAGTCATTAGGTAAGTCCCCACAGTTTCGGGGCACTTGAGTTATTATACACTAATTAACTTTGTAGGCTCGAGTAAGCAATTGTTAGTTGGGCCGACATGATTGACTGCACTTCAAGTCAATGGAAGAATATAAATAGAGAGTGAGAGACTCTCTATTTATCACTTGTGAAATACATCACTTGCTCTCCCAAGTGTGGCGCACTACTGAAGGAGGAAATTTTGGGACTAGACAGAAGACAGAAGACTACTGCTGTTTTGGGAGATCTCTTACTGTTTTGGTGTTGATTCTATCTTAGAGGAAGTTGCGGGGTTTTCTCCTTTATGGTTTCCCCGAGGAAAACTCTTTGTGTCTCTTGTCTCTTGTGATGTGCTTATGTTTTATTGCTGTACTTGTTATTCTCTTAGTGAAAAGATCCTAAGATCTTAATGCTAGCTTAATGTGATGAAAAACTAACAGTTATTTCTCTTTACAACCCTATTTTGTTGTGGGTTTAATGAGACATATTCTCCCTCTTAATACCTAAATCTTGTAGAAATCATTGAATTCATTGAAGGCATACTCTCCCCCATTCTTTGACCTCAATATATTGATCTTCTTTACTATCAAGTTCTCTACATGATCCTTGAACTATTTTAACCGACCCAAGATCCCATCTTTGATCTTCATAAAGAATATTTGTATTTTCCTAGAAAATCCATCAATGAACGTCACATATTATGATGCCTTGCATAAATACTACGAACATAGAACCACACACATTTGAATGAATGATATCCAATATCACCTTGGACCTACTCTTACTACTTAGAAAATCAATATTGATATTGTTTCCAAGTGCACTCCCTCTACATACTCCCTGTTACTCAACACTTAAATATGGAAGACCAAAGGATATCTCTCTTAGAATCAACAATGCCTTATAATGCAAGTGTCCCATCCTCATATTCCAAATCTCACACAAATTTTCACAGTCGTATACCAAATCCTAATTAGGATTCCCTTGAAACCTATATAATTCCCCCTCTCTAACCCCAATCCTCACTAATATGTAAGGGTAATATCCTTTTATACGTATGTGTAATTGTCCTCTCTAAAATATAATGATGAAACCCATGTTTTCCATAATTATACTGAGAGAAATTTTCTCTTTAGTCATGGTACAAATAGCACACCCTGGGCATCAAATGAACCTCCTAACTCAACCTAGAATGAAATTGTTCCCTCTCCCCTCAATACATACTTTACATCATCTCCAAGCTCCACATCGATCCCTAAGTCTGAATTTGTTAATATGCCAAATATCTATTATGCTTCTTTCATATGACAATATGCACCACTGTCAAAGTACCATGCACTCCTAGTAACTGTACTGATAGAAAGGTGGGAAATGAGTGAGAAATCACTTTCAAACTTCACAACAAACTCACTCAACTAAGTATATGAAGATGTGGCTACCTACTATGTATTTCCCTTTCCTTTCTTCTCCTTCAAACACTGATATGCATAGTTCCCATTATTGTGAAACACAAAACACCCGAGTCCATCTTACTTCCTGGTCGTGAGGCTTCCCCCCTCATGGTTACCCTTGTTGTTGGAATTATTTCCTTTTCCCTTCCTTCATGACTGATAGAATTTTAATGGTTATACAATAGCTTTAAACATTTAGCATCGTTTCATCATAACCATACACAATAATATCATTGAAAGAAACACAAGCATAGTAACACAAAAGGAACACAGATATTTTCATATGGGAAACCACAAGGGAAAAAACCCAACAACTTCTTTAGTATATATTTTCTCACCAAGTGCAATGACAACAAAAATAGGATGATACCTAAAGACAATAGCAACTACTTCTCTCCAACGAACCTCTTTTCTCTCTCTTGTGCACTTTCTAGAGTTATAAGTGTGTCCAAATGAGAGGAGTTCCCTCTCTATTTATACTCATTAAGTGAGTGAGCTTTTTACCTAACTGGGCCGATATGTTTCTCTAAACAAGGTCAACCTCCTAGGGAGACTCAAAATAACATTTATATAATATTTTTGGGGGTACTATTGATCCAAATTACAATGAAAGGGTCACATTGGTTCTTTTAAATACATTTACATGACTAAGTACATCAACAACATCTCCCCAAGGAGGTATAGTAATAATACAATAAAAGTACACTAAGAATATCTTTTAAAGTTAGATTCTTCAACACAACCTCTTAACAAGGAAGATATTCTTCCATCACAACAATCATCCCTGGACATCATCACTTGATCTCATCACTCATCATTGGACATCATATATGTGCATCATCATTGGATCTCATCACTGTTGCTACAATTCGGTACTTGAACCATTGAGTTGTGACATCTCTCGAATCTATACATCGTCTGAAGTTAGGACAGAAACCACCCCTTTTTCATGTTGGGTGTATCTCTCGTCTTGGTACTGCACCAACCCTGTTTCATGTTGGGTGCTACCCTCATGTATTTGTGATACAACCAACCATGTTGGGATATACCCTTTTAGTGATACAACCAACCATGTTGGGATATACCCTCTTGGTGATACAACCAACCATATTAGGATCTAACCTCTCTCATACTAGGATTTATCCTCAGTGATACCACCAATCATGTTGGGATAAACACTTGGTGATAAAACCATTCTTACTGGGATCTACCCTCAATGATACCACCAACCATGTTGGGATCAACCCTTAGAGATACAACCACTCATACCGGGATCTATGCTCATTGATATGACCAACCATGTTGGTATCTACCCTTGGAGATATGACCACTCATACAGGGATCACTCTCTATGATACCACCAACCATATTGAGATCTACCCTTGGAGATACGACCTCTCATACTGGGATCTCCCTTAGTGATACCACCAACCATGTTGGGATCAACCGTTGGATATCTGACCACTCATACTGGGATCTCACTTGGTGATACTGCTATCCATGTTGGGACCTTCCCTTGGAGATATGACCACTCATACTAGTATATCCATCGGTTATACCACCAACCATGTTGGGATCTACCCTTGGAGATAAAACCACTCATACTGGGACCTCCCTTCGTGATACCACCAATCATGTTAGGATATACCCTTGGAGATACAACCAATAATACTGGAGATACAACCATACAAACTAGGATCATCCTGTATAGTAACTAGTCCTTTTTCATACTGGGTATACCCATGTAGTAACCTTTTTCATACTGGGTGCACACATTTATAGTGCTAGTATTTTTTCATACTAGATGAAAATATCATACGTCTTCCACATAGCCAACCCTTTTTCATGATGGATGTGAATACAACTCATTTTCCATAGAGCCAACCCTTTTCCATGTTGGATATGAATACCATAGGGACTTATCACTCCCTCTTGCGATGGAAACCGATCTCAAAAATTACAATCTTTTCCTTAAAGTACTTAAACCTCATTCTCGCTAAACTGTTTGTCAATACATCAGCTATATGTACGTGCATCACAATGTACTAAAGCTTCACTAATCGTCTCTGCACCATATCTTGGATATAGTGATTGTAACACCCCGGTTTTGACCCCGTTTGAATGATGTATATAATGTAACTAATCATGGTGAGGAGCTAAAGGAAAAATCCCCACCATCGATTCGGTTGTGTATGTTTCGGCAATAGGGATAGTTGCCGATGGTATATCATGCTATCCGGCACATTATAGTTTGGCATCATGTAAATACGCACATCAAATAAAAATAAACCATAACCAGCTACGACGGGGCAACGTTGAATGAAAAGGGCATGATTCCAAAGGATAAGGGTGGGGGATGTCAAACCGTAGTCTATGGGGGGGAAACAAATGTGTTACCATCTTGTTTGATTTTCCATCTTCCCTTGTCTCATCCACCTCTTTAATGTCTTGTTGAGTAGTTGAGGCAGTTATGGCTGGGAGTGGAGTGTGGCAGGACTGTCAGTCCTTGCCCACGCGTACACTCCACCAGCGAGTTGACCTCACGTTGGAAGAAACCTCCATCGCCATTCTCTCCACGACGCCACTCTTCCCTGGTCTATTCACTCTCACGAAGGGATACGTAGGAGGAGGCCGGTTCATCTTCCTCATGCACTGGTCGGGGGATTCATTTTTTGGTTTTGTGCATGCAGCGAGCTGGAAGAGCAGCCTCAAGGGCACGATTTCTACTGTGTATGTGACATAGCCATGGTTTTAATCGATGATTTTGGCTTCCTGTTGGTTTAACCCGCGATTTGGGTTGTTGTCGTTCTTCCCCTGATTTTTGGATGCTGTTGAGAGTCCGATTTCTTCTTCCATTTCGGACTGTGTGTGGGTTTCTTCCATGTTTTTCCTGGGCTGTGTCTTTTTCCCTTGTGCACAGGTTGAGAGTTGTTCTTTCCCCATTTCCGTCCATGTAACTTTCTTTAGCATTTGCATTGAGGAATTGTGTGCTGTGAGCTCTTGGATGTCAGACAACTACTGATTTCCACATCCGTTGGCTGAGTTTTCCCTTGTCTATGCTGGGAGTTTTCCTTCTTCCTCAACTACGGACTATTTTTCATTGTGAGTTTGGGCTGTCTATTCACCCTGGTTTTGGGTTGCTTCTTGGTTGCTAAGGTAGCAAACTTCTTTTGGGTATTACTGCTGAGTTGTTTTGGCCATGCTAGGACCAAGAACAACCCTGGAGTGTGGTTGGACCTGAGCTGTGTTTCACCTTTCGTTTGGGGTTGTCACCCTGGTTGTCTTTGCCTTCTTCACAGAGCTATAAATGGGTTGTTTTGCTGCGGTATGCAGTGGTTGGTCATTCAGACTGTTGTGAGTGGGATTAGAGGCTGGGTATACATGAGAAGACTGGTATTTGAGGCCACCAGCTTAGCATTAGCCTTTCCTAGCTCTTTGATGACTAGGTAAAACCTTACTGTGTGGGTTTGGCTGATTGGAAAACCTTGGCTATGTGTAAGCCTGTTTTGACCCCTATTCCTTGAGGAATCATGCCCAGCTCGGGGGTGGTAGTGTTGCTGAGAGATTGATGAGCACGCTGGCCTATGGTTGGGTGGAATGTTGCAGTGACGTAGCTGGTTGTGGGGCGAGTTCTTCATTGAAAGATAAGTAATCCTGACTGTTTCATCTCTGCAGTTATATCTACTGTTTCATGAGAATGATAAACATGTTGAATGCTTGAATGTATGGTTTTGTTTCCGCTGTATGCTTAATAATTATGCATCTCTACATGTTTTGCATCAAATAATTTTAGTTGTCAGTTTTCAGTTATGTTTTATGCATCTTATTATGTGTTATGTTAAGCTTTTTATTTCAGCATTGATGTCTGTTCATGTTCATGGGGCTGTTTTCCCATATGATTGGTGTTAGTAGTGTCCTTTTGCCCGGTCAAAGGGTCGGGGACGTTACAGAGTGGTATCAGAGCACATGTTGCAGCATGGGCCTGAATGGACCATGAAATATGCAGTGACAGAGGCAGGATTTCCTTCTTCCTAGCAGAGATCAGAGGTTGATGACAGAAAACTTCCACAAATTGTCTAAGTGTTTGAACTGTCGGTTCATCGGAACACTTAGTGGGAAGGACTTCCGATGTAGTGGAAGAGCTAGGCAGAAGCATACCCAATAGAGGACAATTGGAAGGAAATTGCGGGAAAAATTTCTAAGTTTTCGTCGGCCGTCGGTGGAACTTAGTGGATGTGGGAGCCGCAGTTTTGGCGAAGATCAGCAAAAGGCCGCCAAAACACCGACTCGATGTAATTAAAGAAACATTCGATATTGAATTTTGGTGTCAATGAAATTTAGTTATTTGGACCGCTGATGCCGTCGGTAGAAAAGAGTTGTTGGGTTTGCCGACACATAGTGCCTAATGGCTCCGACTGTCGACAGATGCTATGTTCCGTAAAAGAAGAAGAATTTTTTTTGAAAAATTTGTCTATGTGTTGAAGACCATCGGCGATCGGCGAAAGATAGTAGTTTGGATTGTCGATACTTAGTCGATTGAATACCACCATTGTAGATGGCTAGAACACTATGCTCCCAACGAGTAGGGCCTCTAGCCACCGATGCAGTAAAGAAAGTTCAGAATTTTTATAAGTAGTGAAAACATCGGCCATCGGAAGCAGAAATTTGTTCATACACCCGCCGTTGCGGAAGCCTAGATCACTAGCCTTCCGACAGGGAGAAGTTCCAACTGTCGATGCCAGTCAAAATCAGTTCACCAATCGAAAGAAGAACGAGGATGATGGGTCGCCATTGCAGCTGCTGATGGAACTATTTCGCCGATGAAAAGAAGAGAATGGAGCCGATCAAGCGACGAAAGGGAAGACAAAAAAGAAAATCTTGAAAAATTTTCTAAGTCTGGGAGTCGTCAGCCATCGGCGATGGTTAGTGGATAGAGCTTCCGACAGCCAATGAGTTATGGTCTGCGGAACCTGCAGTGGGGTCACTACCCGCCGTTGCAGTTGTATAATGGACTATCCTTCTAAAGGTTAGAGGATTCGATTGACGACACAGTAACGCTTAGTGGATCCGATCGCCGATGAGCAGCGGAGAAGTTAGTTGTGCTGACCGTCGAAACGTCGGATTGATAGTTGGAATGAGACCCGATTCTGCAAAGACGAAAATTTTGAAGACTTTGAAAATTTGAAAATTTCTCTAAGTATGGAAACCGTTGGTGAAAGTTAGCTGTTTGAGCAGCCGATGCAGCGACAAGCATTGGAGAAAAATAGAAGATGAGGTTGCCGATGCAGCGACGGAAAGAAGAATAAAAGTTTTTGAAAATTTTTCTAAGTACAGAAAACGTCGAAAATTTTTAGAGGATTGGACCGCCGACATGTCGGATGAAAGATGAATATTAGACCACCGAAGTGTCGAAAGCTTAGAGAACTAGCCATCCGACAGGTAGAGGATTCGATCGCCGACAAAGTCCAGAAGCGTAGATGAATGGACCGCCGATCGGCCAGGAGAAGCTAATTGTTTGGTCCACCGATGCGTCGGGAGAAATTAGTTGTTTCAACCGCCGATGAGTTGTTTAGCCATGGAATCCATAGAAAGTTTATTGCCTGACATTGCAGATTCCTAAGGAACTATCCACCCGATGGATAGTGGTTCTGGTCGCCGACGCAGCGGAAAGGATTGTGGTTCGGATCGTCGATACAGCGAAATGTTAGGTGTTTTGAATGTAGGGTGTCGAAAAAATTGTTGGAAAAGGGTTCGATTGGGCCAAAGGAAAATTCTAATTTTTTCAGTGGATTTTTCAAGCAGCTTTCAACTGTTGCAATGGAATCTTCAGCAAATTCCAGCTAGTGTTCCAGCGGGTTTTGCCGTGAGTTTCTCATTGGGGTTTTCAGCAATTTCAGGACTGAAAAGGAAGAAAACCCTGGGTGACTAAAATTAACATTCCTGGCCTGAATATATTTGAGGTGGTGTGGTTTTCACGCCTGAGGTCAGAATGAAGCATATGGATAGGCATTGGAAAGCTTATCCAGTAGGGAACAAGGGAGAATCACCCGAATATGAGAATGGAGCAGCAAAGTGCTAGTAATTGCTTGAAAGAGAAATGTGCTGCTGTCAATATGGACAAATCCAGGAATTGCATGTCTAGAAGTAGCAAGACCATGAAGTCAAACCAGCTGCTGTGTGGAAGAGGAGTTCCATGTGAGGATGTGGGACTTGAAAAGGGAAGTTTCCCTAAACCCTATCTTGCTGATTATAATTACATTTCCTAAGTTTTATGCATGAAATGTATGAGGATATGCCTTTCATGCATAGGATATTAAATGTTGGTAAGAATATTGAGAATTATACATTTATAATGAACCACTAATGATAGTTATTGCATTGGTGTTGGCATTAGTGGAAAAACCAACGACAACATGGACTTGGTTGAATATGTTGCTGATGCTGACGAATGTGACTAGCAACCATCTGGAGAAAGGGATGAGGCAATAAGTCCATAAACAAAAGTTGGTGAGCCAATTCTGCAATCTCCTGCAAAGGACCAACCAAACTGGTAATGCCAAGGGTGTAAGTAGGACCCATGAAGGTAAGAGTTTGATTATGATGAATTCCATGGAATGGTAAAGGTAAGAGACCTCATACCATGTGGATATTTGAATGATATACTACGTCCATATAGAAATGTGTCATGCCTATATGTAGCTTAGTAGCCCAAGGAAAGTAAGTACTGATGATCTTGATTATAGTCATGCATCCTATATGAAGTAGTCATGGTTAGGCCATGCATGGTGTGTTGAATGCATAGTATTCCTGAATCAATGCAAGGTAGCATTGAATGGATATGCATTAAAAAGATTTTATGAATCTTGTAGTCATGCATTGAATGGATACATATGAAGGGTGTGAGTGACTGATTGCATAAGTATAGGTGCAAATGTTGTGATGTGTTGCATGAATGCATTGAGATGAGTGCATGTGATATTATGAATAACTAATGGCTGAAATGATGAATTGATGACAATTCAGGAACCATTTCAAAGGCTGTTATTAATGCAGGATAGTAAGTGCATAAAGAGGATAGTCATGATCAGTTGGATGCCGGAAATGCTCTATGGAAGAGTAAGGTGGTACAAATTATACGATTGTGAAGTAAGGAGTATCTAAACATTTCATTTAATTTGCATAATTAATGATGTGACTATACCTTGCAAATGTTAGTATGATAATAATTACGTGAAGTAAATGAGCTTTGGTAATATTGATGTGATTAACAGCTGGAAGTATTTGAATTTTATAAATTCTGAAGATGCTTCAGTGATGGGTGTAGCAATGAAAAGGTTATATGCATCTAGACTTAACAAGTGTTTGGTTGATTGAAGCTTAGGTTTCAGGTAGATTACTTAGAGCATGGAAATGAGAGTAAGACCATGACAAATGCCAGAATCTACCATGTGAAAGAGCCAAACCTTATGAATAAGTCTCATGGCTGTGAAAATAGTTGGTATGCATAATGGGTTGTTAAATTTGAATTGTGGATTTCGGATTTAAGAAATTGCCGACAACTACTAATCACTATTGGCTTCCATAAGATTGTGTCAGGAAGGACGCATTGTAAGTGGGTATTCATATTATGCTAGAAGCATAAAATTATAATGGGCATAGTAGTTCTACTTACAAGAGACCCACAAATGAGGATCACCTCATTGCTAAGCAAATCAATTTATGTAGTAGACAGAGTTGCAAATTCCTATTGAATTTGATTACTGATGTCATTGCTTGGTTTTGGAGCAATCAATTTGGATTGTATTATCAGATAATGATTGACTGTTTGGCTATTTGATGAATGTGCCAGGGGTACACACTGCAGGAAGATCAGGTGTGATGGCCTGTAGGAGCCAAACTTCATGGGGAGGTTTTCCCTTATCTTGGAAATGGGTTTCGGGTGAAACTCCATTGGACATTCTGGAAATGTCTCATCTGCACTGCATGTTTGGAAAGCAACATGAGTGAGATGGTATAAATTATGTCGGTAAGACATGTGTGGATATGAAATGTAAGAAGGAGTTGGGATGGCTAACCGATGGATTGTCAACTCAGAGAAGGGAGCCCCATTCCTCCTTAATGAAGGAATACTGCGTCGGCAAATGGATAAGTGTTCTGTGACCCTTGCTAAGAATATGCATGTCAAATTTTTAAAATTCCATATTTAGAACATGTTTTGATTTTATTTCCATGATGACCGATTGCTTGAGTATGAATAGGGCCTACATGGCACACACCGGGAAAGGGGTGCACACTTTCCCGATGTCGGATCATGAAAGGGTTTTCAATATTGATTACACCCTAGGGAGTGGATGCACTCTTGGTGTCTCAATACTTGATAGTGAATGATATGAAATATGATTACAGTTTTAGAGTAATAATGCTGATGAGTTTGCTTATATTACTTGTGTTGACAGAATAAATAGATGCAGCTAGGTGTTGCACCCTAAAGAAAAAAGGCAAATGGTTGTTGTGAGGGGTTGTGGAGTAAGGGTTATTGTTGATATAACTATATGTTGGTAGAAGTGTATTGTTTATATAAGTGTATGTGTTGGTATAAGTGTATCTTGGGCTGTTATATGCCTGAGGATCCATAGTAGATCCTAGACCTAGAAATGGTCATGGTAAAGTTCCAAGCCCAGTCGACATGAGGATGTACTGGCTAGACATTAATTATTGATGTTGTGGAGCCGCCTGCATGCTGACCTAACATCCAAGTCCATAGGTGATCCCAAGGCTTGCAAAGCGAAGCAGGATCCTATGGACCAACGAGGAAACACACAATTCATATAAGTATTGGATTATTTTGCTTATGAATATACATGTGTATATGATTTGGTTATTATGTTTTAAGCTCTTGTTCTAGAGATAAAACCAATGAGAATAAACTAAACATGTGAATCTATTCAATGTTTGGATATAGGTATCGCTTGAAATGAGGACTATGAGAGCATCCTAGGGGTGCATGTGGACATGTGACTGTCCTGGAGAGCTCGGATTGAGTGATAATGAAAAAGGTGCTAGTAAGACTGTGGAGGTCCTAGCAGCCGAGACAAACCATGTGGAGAGACTCCATGGTTTAGTGGTCTGGAATAGACCAAATACACTAAGTGTCATCACCAAGAGGGATTGGTCCAGCATTCACGGTGAAGTGAAAGAGGCTGAGAGCATGAAAAGCCACAATGACGGTGTGGGTTCCAGGATGGAACAAAACAAAGAGGGGAAAAACTCTTGTCGCTCTCTCTTGCCCTTTTAATTATATATATATATGCATGGTGAAAACAAAAGATTGTTGAATGCATGTATGACTGAAAATGGAATGTGTGTATTTTCTTAAAGTAATTCCCTACCCAATAATGGACATGAATGAGCTCGTGTTCCTATTGGGAAGGCATGAAAAATATGAAAGTCCCCTTGATGAGACTTGGAATTTCATGCCAATTGGGTAATTAACTGATTGATTTTAATGTCTATACTATGCTTGGTCTGATAGAATTTCAATGGTGCATTTCACAGGTGAGAAAAGTGAAACCTGGTGGTGCACATTGATCATGGCAGCAAATCAAAAGTTGTTGGACTTGGCTGGAAGTCTCCTTCAAATTATTGCCAAGACCCAAGAAAATCTTGGGGAGATGCTCAAGATACAGAAAAGGCAGAATGAAATGAACCACCAGATTTTGCAAGACTCTACTGGTTTGCAAAGGGAGGTGAAAAGCCTTCTGGGGGAAATCAAAAAAGAAAAGGAAGGTGGATCAGTGATGGGACATTCGTCCAAGCGACCCATTGAGAAATGGTCTAGGCATGAAGACTCAAAGGAAATTGAGCAGGTAAAGATGAAGCAGCTAGTGAAATGCTGGGAATGCGGAGGACATCATTTTTACCGGGACTACTCAATGAGGGAACATGATGAGGGCAATAGCCGCAAAGTTCCTAGGCTTCAGGATAAGCTCAGAGATGAGAACCAGCAGGAGAAGTTCATGGAAGCTGAGGGGCTTGGTATTGAACGTTCAAAGTAAATGATTGACCATGGGACAGATCTACAAAATTTTGAAATTTTGATGTGCAATTGTATATGTATTCCTATGTATTGGAACACCGAGGACAGTGTTATTCCAAGGGGGAGGGGAATGTAACACCCCGATTTTGACCCCGTTTGCATGATGTATATAATGTAATTAATCGTGGTGAGGAGCTAAAGGCAAAAGCCCCACCATCGATTCAGTTGTGTATGTTTCGGCAATAGGGATAGTTGCCGATGGTATATCGTGCTATCCGACACATTATAGTTTGGCATCATGTAAATACACACATCAAATAAAAATAAACCACAACCAGCTACGATGGGGCAACGTTGAATGAAAAGGGCATGATTCCAAAGGATAAGGGTGGGGGATGTCAAACCGTAGTCTATGGGGGGGAAACCCATGTGTTACCACCTTGTTTGATTTGCCATCTTCCCTTGTCTCATCCACCTCTTTAATGTCTTGTTGAGTAGTTGAGGCAGTTATGGCTGGGAGTGGAGTGTGGCAGGACTGTCAGTCCTTGCCCACGCGTACACTCCACCAGCGAGTTGACCTCACGTTGGAAGCAACCTCCATCACCATTCTCTCCATGATGCCACTCTTCCCTGGTCTGTTCACTCTCATGAAGGGATGCGCAGGAGGAGGCCAGTTCATCTTCCTCACACACCAGTCGGGGGATTCTTTTTCTGGTTTTGTGCATGCAGCGAGCTGGAAGAGCGGCCTCAAGGGCACGATTTCTGCTGTGTATGTAACACAGCCGTGGATTTAATCCATGATTCTGGCTTTCTGTTGGTTTAACCCATGATTTGGGTTGTTTTCGTTCTTCCCCTGATTTTTGGATGCTGTTGAGAGTCTAATTTATTCTTCCATGTTTTGCCTGGGCTGTGTCTTTTTCCCTTGTGCACATGTTGAGAGTTGTTCTTTCTTTAGCATTTGCATTGAGGAATTGCGTGCTATGAGCTCTTGGATGTCGGACGACTACTGATCTCCACATCCGTTGGCTAAGTTTTCCCTTGTCTGTGCTAGGAGTTTTCCTTCTTCCTCAACTACGGACTATTTTTCATTGTGTGTTTGGGCTGTCGATTTACCCTGGTTTTGGGTTGCTTCTTGTTTTCTAAGGCAGCAAACGTCTTTTGGGTATTGCTGCTGAGTTGTTTTGGCCACGCTAGGGCCAAAGAACAACCCTGGAGTGTGGTTGGACCTGAGTTGTTTTTCACCTTTCGTTTAGGGTTGTCACCCTGGTTGTCTTTGCCTTCTTCACAAAGCTGTGAATGGGTTGTTTTGCTGTGGTATGCAGTGGTTGGTCATTCGGACTATTGTGAGTGGGATTAGAGGCTGGGTATGCATGAGAAGACTGGTGTTTGAGGCCACCAGCTTAGCATTAGCCTTTCCTAGCTCTTTGATGACCAGGTAAAACCCTACTATGTGGGTTTGGCTGATTGGAAAACCTTGGCTATGTGTAAGCCTATTTTGACCCCTATTCCTTGAGGAATCATGCCCAGCTCGGGAGTGGCAGTGTTGGTGAGAGATTGATGAGCACGCTAGCCTATGGTTGGGTGGAACGTTGCAGCGACATAGCTGGTTGCGAGGTGAGTTCTTCATTGAAAGATAAGTAATCCTGACTGTTTCATGAGAATGATGAACATGTTGAATGCTTGAATGTATGGTTTTGCTTCCGCTGTATGCTTAATAATTATGCATCTCTGCATGTTTTGCATCAAAGCATTTTAGTTGTTAGTTTTCAGTTATGTTTTATGGATCTTAGTATGTGTTATGTTAAGCTTTTTATTTAAGCATTGATGTCTGTTCATGTTCATGGGGCTGTTTTCCCATATGATTGGTGTTAGTAGCATCCTTTTGCCCGGTCGGAGGGTCGGGGACGTTACAATGATATTGAATCTTGATGTGCTTTGACTTTTCATGGAATACTGGTTTCTTCACACAACTTTGGTTGTCACAGTACACACAAGTCATCTCTAACTTGACATTGAATAATCCAAAAAGTAGATTTTGAAGCCACACTTACTCACAACTTGTTGAACAAGATGCAATATATTTTTCCTCATATGTACTCAATGTTACACTCATATGCTTCTTGTTGAACCATGAAATCATTCCAAACCCTAAATTGAAGTGGCACCTTAAAATTCTCTTCCTATCTATAGAACTACCAAACCAATATGAGTTGATGTAGCCCTGTAGGCAAATCCTCTGATCTGTCACATATCTGAGGCCATAGTCAATCATACCCTTCAGGTACCTCAATACATGATTTATTGCAATCATTTGAACACGTCTCAACTCTACCATATACATAATCAAGGTGTTCACTACAAATCAAATATATTTCCTCGTGTTCATCAAGTACATCAACAAGCAAATAATCTGCATGTAGACTGTGGAATCAATTGTATCTAAAGTAGGATCACACAACAACTTCAATTTCTATGCCATTGGTGTGGTAATATCTTTACAATCCATCATCATGAATCTCTTTAGGATCTCTACCGCATATTTTCCTTGTCGAAGGAAAATCTCATCTAGATTCTACGACATCTCAAGACCTAAGAAATAGTACAGCATACCCAGCTATTTCATCTCAAACTCTGCGACAAGACTCTTCTTCATTTCTTCTATGATCTTATCATCACCTATCAACAATATATCATCTACATACAACAATAGTATCACTATATTCACATCCTCAACCTTGAAATAAAGGTTGGAATATGCTTTAGTCTTG
Organism: Pseudotsuga menziesii; assembly: GCA_001517045.1. NCBI lineage: Eukaryota > Viridiplantae > Streptophyta > Pinopsida > Pinales > Pinaceae > Pseudotsuga > Pseudotsuga menziesii. Next base: position 236,190 of record LPNX010581470.1, on the reverse strand, counting down.
ATAAATCCCGGGACGTACCATGTCCTGGGTACCTGTATCAAAATATACAATGTATTCTTCAATTTGCAGACATGTTTATGTCTATCACTTGTCTCAAAATTTAGCAGAAGATCCACATACACTCCCTCTTCGTGAGGAGATACATCCAGTATCACGCTAAGCATATTCTTAAGGGAAATGAACTTTTCCATGGATAGAGGCTAAGTGGTAATGTCTATAAATTTGTGTTGTAGTCACTCTCTTTGAAGCGGATCTTTCCTGCTCCCTCTGTAACTGATCACTATCCTCCCTCCACATCTTGTATTCGATGCATCAGGAAATCATGAACTAGAGTGACTGGTATCCTTATCTTCAATTGATATTCTATGTCAACTCTCAAGGTAACTAGATACAAATATCTCAAAATGTGTTGCAAGTTCACTTTTTCACTCATATATGAGCTCCTTATCTTCAACCTTGTATAAAATGTTGAGGTCTACATCACTCTAGGTGACCCTCAAGCTCATCATGCTATCCCATAGGTTCCTTTTGAGCCCATACAAATCCTTCTTCAATCTATGCACATGTGGTTATGTGTAGAGAGTCCCAAATCCTGGAGATTTCTTGATATACACTTCTACTTAGATTAGTTCATCCATCTACTGTAGTATCCATCACTGAAGAAGTGTGTCTTTCCACGACAAACATCTCATCATAGTCGACTCCCTCTTTTTGAGAGAAATATTTCTTTGTACTTATATAGAATGCTAGATTTTGTAAGTCTTTTTGAATGTCATATATGAACCGACGTCACTTTTCTTCAAAACAAGTCTCATCATTATTCTCTTGTAGGTGATTGTACATGATTTTTCCTACAAGTCAAATTTAGTTGCATGATTGGAAGCATTTCATAATTTTCAAAACATTTTAATAATGAAAAATTATTATGCATAAAGACATAGGTCACATAGTCATGCAACTATATTATCCAATGCTTCAACACAACATTCATCCATATCCCATATACATACGGTAACTTTCTAGATTCCTTCCATCTCTACCATAACATAATTACGATTGTGCACTAATCCCAACATGTCAGCAAAGAGGTTTCATTCTAGATAAGAAATAATGTCTAATGGAATGTTGTGCATCACCATAGGCCACTTTCCCATCACATGCATATTAGTAGTATATTGTTTATGAATTCAAACACTCTAACATGCATAATAGACTTCCTAAATCTAGAAACATAAACATGTACACAACTGAGTAATATCATTTAAGTAATTAGATATAGGCAATGAAAATTCAAATACTTATATTTGTTTGTTTAGTGGGATCCCTCTTGATCTATGTCTCCTCATAGGTTTTGAACTTTTGGAACTTGTTGAAACTTCAACCTTGGTCTTCATGTATTTTGTATGCAATGGATCATATTGGATCTATATTCATAGTTTGGAAAATATCTCTTGGGATTCTTTCCAAGTGAACATCATCATGATTAGATCCAATTCATCCTTTCTCTTATGTATTCCTTCTTTCAATGTAGGATACTTATTCCAACCCTTTATAAAATACTGATAATCATCTTCAAGCTTCACCTTATGAGGTGAATCCTTCTGAATCACACATGTGGGAGAATTATAATACATAATTTGAGGAATATTCCCTTTATCTCTTACATGTTGGTCAAAGCATCAAGCATCTCCTTGGGAGTCTTCAAGGAGGATCCATGTGGGATCAAATGATCCTTGATAGAATATTCAATAATCCTCTTAGGTTTGACCAAGTTCTTCTTATGCTTAGTTTTTTCTTCATCTCCCTTTGACGTTGCAACGTATCCTTTGTTAGAGTATTCCAAATCATGCTTTTCTAATATGAGAAGCACTATATACTTCCATGCCCATAAATTCTCAGCTCCTTCAATCTTGGTACTGTTTTTCATCTTGTTGAAATGAGAATCTCAAATGGAAATATAAACAATAGAATATACCAATGAGAGTGATTCAAATGGATGCTTGTTTCAATTCCTTTCTCGAAAACTACTTTTGGTGGAACTAAGGTTTGATAGAGAAACCCTAATTTTTCAACCCTGGTGACTTGCAAATATGATTGAATAGAAATATGGAGCTCCTCAAGGTGAGTTGAGAAATTCAATCCTTTTCCCAAATCTGTACATAAAACTACAAAATATTTGACGCCCTAGTTTTTCTAGCATTACTATTAGGTCAAAAATTGAAAATCTACAAAAATAGAAACCGTCTCCACACAAATATGCACCCTCGTATGGAAAGTTAGGTGGTCCTCCTTTTTCAATTTATATGTGGAGGGAAGCACTTAAAATAGGAAGCCATGGTTTCTTCTGTTGATCATGTTCCATTGTCCTATCTCAATTTTGTTGTATCTCAAAAAAATTGTATCCTCAAGGTTTAAATTTTTACTCAAGCTAGTCTCATGTTTCCAACCTCACATTTTATATCAATATTGGATTCATCAAGTGGAATGTGTGCTAAGTTTCCCAAGGTGACCCATTTATGGACGAGTTTAGTATAGCTAAATTATACGTAATTCCACATGTCACTATTTCGAATTTTGGTTTTGAAACTCACATCAGAGAAACTACACCCCATTCCATTTCTGAAACATTTTACAAAATTCAATTTGGATCTTCCTAGCCTGAGATATAGCATTTTTCCCTAGGTCACCTGTTTAAAACTGAATTCTAGAAAAGGCTATAACCCCGTTTTGCATGGATCATATCTCATAAAGTACAATGAACCTAAGGATTAAACTCTCACACAATGTACATAAAAATTTCATATTATGCATGTCCAATTTTGAGCTCCTATGCCTTTACCAAAATCAAGTTGTAGTGAAAATTTACATATGACTAGATTTTTCCTTGTAGGGTTTCAAGCATGAAGCCCTAATCTATGATAGTTGTAGCTGTAAGAGTGTTACAGTTGTATAATGGATTATTTTAGGAGGGATTTGATACCATGCTATAATTTTAATGGTTATAAAATATATTTAAACATCTAGAATCATTTCATCATAACCATAATCAATAGGATCACTGAAAGAAAGACAAGCACAATAACACAAAAAAAACATAGATATTTTCATCTAGGAAACCACAAGGGATAAAACCCAACAAATTTTTTAGTATAGATTCCATCACCAAGTGAAATTACAACCAATATAGGATAAACCACAAATACAATAGAAACTACTTCTTCTCTCCAATAAATATCCTCTCTCTCTCTCTCTCTCTCTCTCTCTCTCTCTCTCTCTCTCTCTCTCTCTCTCTCTTAAACACTTTCTCGAGTTAGAAGTGTGTCCAAATGAGAGGATCTCCCTCTTTATTTATACTCATCAAGTGAGTGAAATTTTTACCTAAATGGGTTGACATGTTTCTCTAAACCAGATCAATTTCCTAGGGAGACTTAAAATAAAATTTATATAATATTTCTTGTGGGTACTATTGACTTGGCTTACAAGAGAAGGGCTACATTGATTCTTTTAAGTACATTTACATGAACAAGTACATCAATAACATATCTCGAAGGAGGTACAAAAATAATACAATAAAATTACAATAAGAATATCTTCCGAAGTTACATTCTTCAACAATGACAAGGAATAAGCTCTCATTGCTACCTCCCTGATTACGTGGCTTGGGATCCTCTCGAGTCTCTTCTTGGTTGTAATCATCCCATAGCCTCTCCTAGGTGTAGAGTTTCTCCTGAGCATAAGGTCCTTTTATGAATGGTTCCCAAGGTTTGTTAAATCCATTCAATGCCACTTTTACAAGCTCTTCATCGGCTACATTCTCCCCAATGGATACAAGTTGATCATGTATATGAGTGATCTTAATGAGATAGCCAGTAACATTGTCAGATCTGGTGATCTATACATCTTTGAGATTTTTTCTCAATATCATCTTCATGTGGCATTTTGTCACCTTGAAACAAATCCACTATATATTTATACATTGTATGGGTTGTTTTCTTCTTTGCTAGATGAGGAATTGAGAGATCCTTCACAACATCTAGGTTCACTCTTTGGACTTTGATATCCTTCTTCTCATGAGATGCCAAATGCGTTGGATTGGCTGGTGAATCCACTACCTTATTGACAACATCCAAAAGTTCATGTTCCTTCAAAATAAATATAACCCTCACTTTTCGTGACAAGAATTTTGATTCCCCATCTAACAAGTCTTCAAATTTTAAATTGGTTGCTTCCATAACTATATATGCACAAAATAGTTGTCGTATTCCTTCAAGCACCCACCAAGATATACTGATGTAGATTTCAGATCTACTTCCCTTTCAAAAAATGAACTTTGATACCATGTTAATTTTTCCTTATTCCATGCCATAAAATATTTCCTAGTAATTTTCCTTGATTTAATTTTATAGATCACTAAATCAATTATACTACTGGAATATTTTAACATAAGTAAATAATGGAATTGATTTCAATAGAAAACATATCTACTCAATTAAATAACAAACACATATTTTTTCCCTTCAAAATAGTTTTTCATTCATTAATTTCCAATCTTACAAGGGCTCCCTTATTGGGAAAATGGCCGTGAGAAAATATAATAGCAAACCTGGCAAAATTCCCTTCTCGAACTTGCAAAATTTCTTAGTAAACCAAACTTCCTACTGTTGTTCCATATGACAAGTACATGCATTCTTTTACGGCCCATATGCACATGTCTCTCTACAGATATATTGATACAAATGCACCCTGTGCATTGTGTGTTGTGGCTTTCTTTTCATAGGCATGAACTACAAACAATTCACCTGCATATATATCCGTACGACTCCTGTGAATGGGTACAACTTCTATACGAACTGTAGAGATGAAAAATTGCTTAGACCTCTTTCTGACTGCTATGGTCTCCCTACAATATTTATCTATCTGCTAAAATATCTCTCTTGGCCAAATATTGAAAGGATAAAGTACTTCTTCTCTCGAACTCAATGCTTGAGTTTCACTACCTTGGGATTATGTGTCTTCTCCTTTCACCTTGGTTTCCTTTTATCCTATAGATATGAACCAGAACCCTAACTCTAATGGCTGATATTAAATTTCACTCACTTGAGATCAATGGTTGAGATTCATTTAATTAACTTAAATCATTAATCCCAAAACTTAGGAATTTCTCCAAATTAAGCCCAATTAGTCTAAAAATACATTCACTTTAGTAATTGAATTCCCTCGGTTCACGAGAGGTATTAATGATGATTTCCATAAGTAAGACACAATCTCATGGAAATACTTGTGTAAGATACAAACACCAACAAATCCCCCCACAGAGCATGAAGACAAATGTAAGGAGAAGACCATAAAGGAAGAGGAGGTAGAAATTTAGTTATTTGCATGAAGATACCAAAATGTTTCCACCCAAGAGTGGTATTGACCATCATTTTCAATTTAAACCAACCAAAAAAACAATGTGGTTGTCCATGTGAAGTTTGCAGCCACATAAGGAGGTCATTATTAACCGGGTTGCACATTGTGTAAAGGGACTAAAGATCAAAATGACAACCTTTATGTTTTGGAAAATTAAAAAAGAATTATAAAGTTTTATAGAGATTAAAGTAGTTGAAATAGTGTGAGCTGAGGAATATCAACGATAAATTTGATTTTACCTACAATGGATAGAGGTCCCAATTTGATTATGAGTGGATGGATGGGTATGTACAAACTTGAATTAATAAAGTACATTTATATAGTTCCAAATGTATACAAGAGCATACTGAAATTATACAAGGGAATTCATAATTTTGAAGTGGAGGAGAATGATGGAGAGTGGAAAGAGAGAACATAGAAGAGGAATAAATCATTATATGACAAAATACATCCAATAAAGATCATGGATGAGGCATAATAAATATGGGCCTTGGCTTTTAATGGATTGTGTACACATTTTCTGATTGCATGTAAAGTTTATATATCCCCAAATGATTGTTTAGTTTCATTATATAATGTGTTTGTTGCTAGGGTCTCAATTTTGAGAGCTGTGCAAACTAAAAGGAAGGACGTGATAACAATCATTGTGAGTCACATTGGCTTCATTCTGAAAATTATGATGACGGGACTCTTGGTGAAACCCGATGTTCATTTTGAAGAACATTGTGATATTTAGTGAATTAATCAAATAGTTTCACGAGTCCAATGAATTAATCACATAGATGCATGAATGTGATGTGGTTTCAGTTGGAGCACAAGATCATAGTATAAGGAATCCTAAATGGGTGTATAAAGAGTGCATGATATATACATTGGTTATGGAATAAGATTTAGAATCCATTAACGGGTCTTAAGAAATAGTTCACAAGACCATTGGTTATTGTAGAAGCTTTAGAATCCCTTAATAGCTCTTGTGAAACATGAATTCAAAAAACATTGTTTATGATGGAAGTAGTTGAATTTGAGAATCAAGAGCTATAGAGACGAGAATAAATTGACATCCCTCATGAAAATACATTAGTAATATATAATGTTTGCATGGAA
>LPNX010581470.1:85798-228842 GCA_001517045.1 Pseudotsuga menziesii | reverse complement strand
CATTTTATTTAAGATTATCTATTCAAAAAGGTATACGAGATAGATAAATACATAGAATATGTCAAACCACTCACGTGCATCTATCCACCTTAGCTTTCCATTGAAATGTAATCCCAAATACATATAGTTTTGCATTATCTCAAGTGGCTCATATCCAACACTAATTTGTGTTTATTTTTTTTGTTTTATAGTGAGAAGACTATTGTCTTAGTTTTATTTGTGTTTTACTTCATCTTAGCCTCCACACAAAAAGAATCTAAAGTCTCAAGGCGACCTTGTAGGTGTGCAGTGTTGTAGCTATTAGCATCACATCATCTTCATGTATACAACAATATTTTATGATGATACCCACTATATTAAACCCCCACTAACCTTTGATGTTTAGCCATTTCTTTACCTTATCCATGTAACAACCAAACAATGTAAGGGAGAGGGAGAAATTGTGTTTTACCTTGATATCATTGTTGAATCTCTCCAAGGGAAAGACCCTCTACAATTCTAGTTTTAGAATTTACCTTATGATATAAGTTGTGTATTGGTACCATCCAACCATTTGAGACACTTATTTATGTCAACCTCTCCCATGGTTTCTTCCTCAAGATGGTGTCGAAGGCCTTTTGAAATTGAAGAAACAAAAACATAGTTATTCACTTTTGTTGTCCCGAGTATTTTATATTATGTGACTAAGTGTGAGGAAATGGTTGGTGATGGAATGCTTCGGTTGCAAACCAATTTTCTCTTAAGATATTTTTCTATTTTCCTCTATTGAATTTATCATTTTTTTTTGTCCATAATCACTTCTATGAGAAAACTAGGTTGATCATGATGGTTTTGTAGTTCCTTGGGTAACTGGGTTATTTTGTCTCACAATATTTGGATATGAGTGAAATGGTTTTTGTTTCCCAACCTTTTGGGAACCTCTCTTTGATCATATTATGGTGTAAAGTTGTGATGTGTTGATTGTGGGAATCATTTCCCCATTTTATGTAATTTTTTCATGAAGTCATCTCTTTTATACCCTTTTGCACATTCTATTCAATGAAAACTTCTTCCTCTATGTTTATTTTCCATTTTTGCTTTCTCTTTGTTATATTTTTAAATGGATAAGATAACAACTAGGCTAAAATGATAACATAGTCTCCACCACCTATTTTTTGGTATGCATTTCCCTCCAAAAGAATTTTAGGTTTTCCTTCACCATCTTCAACATTTATTGTTTTCTTAAACTAACAAATATACCTTTCTTCCTCTTCATAATCAACTTATAAAAGGTTGGATTCCCTATTCTCTTGTCTCTCTTATACATTGTAGTTGTCACATCACATTCTTTGTTTAAACATGGGCTTACTAGGAAATTATTTGGCACTTCCCTTCCTTTTAAAAGTTTCTTAGCTTTTCAATTTTCCTATTTTCTCGTCTCTCTTATCCATTAGCTCCTCGCATACACCCATTATTTCATTGGTTTCCTTCATGAAACCCTATTGGGAGGTGATTTTTTTAATCTTTTGCATTGAATATTTTTACATTTTTTATGGTACTTGTAGTGTACTAATACATTATCCCTCCAACCTCCTTGTAATAGACATAATATCTACAAATAATAAGCCATGTTTTGATGGAATTTTGTTGTCGAAATTGTGGATGAAAGTTGTTATATTAGCTAGTATGCTTAGTAAAAGAATTATGTAATCTAATACACTTTTCCCAATGCATGTGTAACACATGCCCCTCCAAACCCTTTTTTTCACTCAATTCCATTATCTATAATGATATTGTTGTTGTACATTGGGTTCACCACTCCCTGTGAGTTTTGTGGCATGGACTAACTGCCTCCCAAGATCCTAACTCTGGAAATTGTGGCAAAGATTAAAACCTGCAGGTTTTGGTCTAACGACAATTGAAATTCCAACAATCGGTATCAGAGAAATAGTTCGAGGGTTCAAAACTCCTCAGATCACGCTAGGGGGGAGGTATTGTTGGACATTGTTTTCAACACTCCTCGTGAGTTTCATGACATGAACTAACCTCCTCCCAAGATCCTAACTCTGGCGATTGTGGTGGAGATTAACACCTGCAGGTTTTAGTCTAACGACAATTGAAATTCCAACATTTGTGTGTGTTTAATCCCAAGTGATATATTCTTTTTTCCAAATGGTGTTACTTTTTTGGTGTCATCCCTTGATTGATTTTTTTCAATCCCCCATCTTCAATTAACCATCGGATGTGTGTGATTTGTTAACATAAAAAATTGCTCACCTAGCTCTGCATGGTATAAAACACATACATACATCATTTTCCTACCATATTTCCCTTACTTTTGACCTTCACAACTATGGTTTACCCTCATTCTCTTGCAAAAAGGGTCAAAAAACCCATGAAAGGGCCAAAAAACCCAAAAAAGGTCTAAAAACCCAAAAAGGGATAAAAACCCAAAAAAGGGCTTAAAACCCAAAATAGGGTTCCAAAACCCTAAAATAGAGAAAAGGCCAAAAAACCTAAAAACATATTATAACATAAGTGTGAAGGTCTCTATCTAAAGATTCTTATTCCTTTTTTTCCCATTAATTTTTTTAGTGAGCATGGTGAGAAACCTTTTGCTCTCAAAATATTGACAGCCCAATTTTTTCCATCATATCGTTGCCCTACCATTCCCACATAATACGTTGAGATCTTCTCTGTACACACTGGTGGAAAGGTGGACCATTTCCGAGACGGGCACGGTGGCCCATTTTCAAAAAGAAAAAAGGTATAACTTTCATGTATTTTCTTTTATTTATTTTAGTCGTAAATGTTTATTTGATTTATTGTTACTGATATTGTTTGTTGTTTTAGCTATTTTTCATGAACTCTACCTTATTGTCCCATTGACGTAAGGTTGGTGCTTTTGCATGTTGCAGGGGTGAAAACCCCACTACATGATTTCTATAAAAATCACCATTTGATGGTTCCTTATCCTCCCATTTAAATCCACTAACAACATTGTGTCCCTCTTTTCTTTAAGTTGAATTATGTCCTTTAGTATATGGTGGTACAACTCTTCACTGTTTATCCCTTATCTCATATAAAAATTTGATGTTAGGGAGAGAAAATAGATGATACGAAGAAGGTTCTAGTGCTTTCCTCTTGTATTTCAATTCAAAATATTTCTTTTTTTTGTTAGTTTTGTTAAAAAAATTGTTTTCTTCAAACTCCTTTATGACGCGTGCAAACCCCCCTTCTCCTTTGTAATTACATAATCCTTTTTTCAAGTTGACCATATTTTTTGTCCCTGTATTTTTTGAATTCTACAATATTTGTGTCCATGAGTGTCAACTAGTACTATAATGTAATATCACTTTACCAATGAGCCCAAACCATGATCCTCCTCCAAGGGTATCCCCTTCACTTCCATACCATTATTTTAAGCTTTCCTTAGATCATGTGGGCCATGTCTCTATAATTTTAGCTTATGCCTCTAAACTCTTTGATCTTATCTTTTCCATTCCAAATCATATTTGTCTTGCATTAGCTCCTTTCTCCTTTCCCTAAGTATTTCTCTTTGCTTCTTTCCTTTTGTTGGATGGGTGTGAGAGGCTCATCATTGAACCATTTGGACCACTTCAACCTTGTTGACACCAAAAATTGTTCACCTAGCTCTCTATGGTCCAAACTATAATTATACATCATTATCCCACCATATTTTCCTCCATTTTGACCTTCACAACTAAAATCCCACAAAATATGGTCCAAAACATTATTATTCCTTCCCCATAAATGAAGGGAAGTTGAGCATTTATTGTGATTTATCCCCACTCTCTCCAAAAAGGACCAAAAAACCCTAAAAATGAGAATGGGTAAAAAACCATAGATAAATACCATGCACAATAAAACACCATCGCTCATTACCATGGGTAAAAAAACCTTGCACCATCTTATAAATACATTATGAAGGTCTCACCAAAAACACTTTTTTGTCACCCATTTTCCTTCATTGTTCACCTTTCGCCATTATCTTCACATTTTTTCCATATAATTCACATGGTGTATGTTGAGCTTGCACCATACCCATTTGGATCCATTCCCCCTATTTGAAAACCACTATTGGAGATGATTGGAGACCTAAACCGTGGAGCCATGGAACCATTTCCTCAAGCGGCTGCAGTGTCCAACTTCAAAGGAAGTTATGCCTATTGTTGTTACTTCTTGTTAGTTAGATAATAAAAGAAATATGATAAAAATATTATGTTCTTGATCATTGTAATTTGTTATTGTAAGTCAATTTTGAAAGCCACTTTGCACCATGAACTCTACCCTATGATCCGATCGATCTAGGGTAGGTGACTTTGCACGTATTAGGGGAGAAATCCCCACTACAATATTGGTGACTCCACTCGGTCAATCCTTTTGGATATTTGTTTTTGTAGGTGTTTCTATAGGTTTTTGATAATTGGGTGCCTTCAGTCGTTACAGATATGACCCCCTCAAGACAGATCTGGGCCAGTGTTGCCTCAGTTCCTGCCCCCCCTGGCCAAAGCCAGCATCCTTTTTTGAAAAAATTCTTAGTTATGGACGGATTGCACTTATTCGACATAAAACTATGACCAAGTCACACCTTTTTCTTGATAAGCGTGACCTAGGTCGCTCCTTCTTCCTCGATAAGTGAAACCTGAACCTAAACTCCAAATTGCACTTATCTAGGCTCTTGGAGCGACCTCGGTCGCTACTGTGACCCAGTTTTATGCAACCTATCATGCATAAACCCCTGTTTTATGTGACCTGATTCTTCCAACTGTTTTTCTATCCCGATCGTGATTGTTTCACTATTCCGTGAGACCCTAACAGCACCTGTTCTGCTAACAGGTGCGACCTGCATTTTTTTAGTCCTTTTCCATGTTTAAGATCCTTGTTCCACACCCCTTGTTTGTGTTCTACCCCTTCCCGACTTGTTTCTGTCCAGATCTGATCCATTACATCCCCCTGGTTTGTTCTGTGGTCCTATTTTCCTTGTATGTGAGCTCCTTTATTCGAGATTCGTATGTCACATCCCCACCCCTCTACCAGAGAGAGGATGTGACATTACTGCTAACAAATCCGAGAAATCTAAGCCCCATAATGTAATATAAAATGCATTGAACTTAAAAACATACACAGATGTGTAAAACATGCAATATACAACGGAAGCACTTACATTTCATCCAAGCATTCAACATATTCATCATAATTCATTAAACAAAATACAGTTGCAGAGATTACACATAAGAAATACTTATCTTGAAAGAAGCTTGTCCTACAACCAGCTACGTCGCTGCAACGTTCCACCCAACCATTGGCCAGTGTGCTCATCAATCTCTCAGCAGCACTACCACCCCTGATCTGGGCATGATTCCCACAAGGAATAAGGGAACTATAGAAGGCTCACACATAGGCAAAGACATAACAAAATTTAGCCAAGCCAAAACGAAATTTGGGTTTATCAGGATGCTAAGGAGATGAAAAGATTGAACTGCTAAGTTAGTGATCTCAACCACAGAGCCATGGACACCTGCACCAGATCTGGCTTGGATTCTAAAACATCCACACACTCACACAAGGAAGAATCCCCTTCTTTTCTACACAGTTCCTCGAGTTATGCCTTCCCTTCTGGTGCTCTTTAGGGTGTGCAAAGAAGAAAACCAAACCCTCTTGATATGTCTGTGAGGTTCCCTTCTACACTAGGTTTATCAAGCTAAATGAAACCCAATTCCACTCCAAACCAGTTTAGAACAAGGCGAAAGATTCACACACACAACAAGACACAAAATTTGGGTTGAGGAAAAATGTTTTGCAACAAAAAACGGATTGGTAAAATGGGGAAAACAACCCAGAATGAGCAATTCAAATTCACCAACGATTCTGGGCATTGCATGGGCCAAATCAACTGCTACAAACCCAAAAATTGTAATTATTTGCTAGCCATTCACTCCATAGCACCAAAATGGATTTCCTAGGCATGCACAATGAGGAAAACAGAATCAATTCATCAATGAAAGAGACCAGCACTGAGCATTACCAAAACAACTTCCCATCCATGGGGAAAAAATGAAGAAAATTGCTGCCCATGTGAGGTAAAACACACAAGTAGCTAAAAAACGTGAAGGAGAGAGCTCTACAAGATTCCACTACATGAGGAAATGGAGGACGTGAGTGAAACACCAAATGGGCATACATTTTTGGGTGTTAACTTACCCCATAATTCAAAATCACATTTCCCAAAAACTAATGGCTTCTCCCATTCGAATTTGGACTGCCATACTCTTCCCATCCCCATGCAATAACTACCTCAACCAATTTCTGGTAGAAATAAATGATTGGGTGAATAAGACAAGAAAGGTGGTTGACAACTTAATGGGTTTTCCCCTTGACATTTGGCTTTTCCCCATTGGCTCAAAGGTTTGAATATCCCCCCCCCCCCCCTTATCCTTAGGAAATCATGCCCCCATCTCTTTTAATGTTGCATTGACATAGATTGTTGTGGGTATTTTAACTAAATTGCATATTTACATGATGTCCAAATTTATAATGTGCCTAGCTAACACAGAATACCATCGGCAACAATTTTAATCGTCGAAACATAAAACGATAAATCGATGGTGGGGATTTTTCCTTTATCTCCTCACCATGATTAATTAAAATATATACATCATATACATTTTTAATGCAAATAAGGTCAAAAATGGGGTGTTACATCGTAGTTGAGAACCTCTATGCATTTCCTGCAACCTGATCAGTTCCTTATGCGCTCATTTACTTGTGTATATTTTATTTTCTAGAAGAATTAGTTATTTTGCATGATATTCACTGTCATTTACTGTTGTTTATATGCATTTTGCATCTCGTCCATGAGATCATCGGGGTTTATACACATCAGTTGTGCACACATCTCACACACTAAAGTAAAATGCTTGGTTCATGATCCCAAGATAGCCTAAAAATTAACTTAACTCAACCAACATTGTAACCTCATTTGAGGACCAAAACAATCTTTTAGCTAAGTTAGGACATTAGGGATAGGAATCCAAATAACACCCCTTTGTCACTCACATTTGAGACATATATGTTGTCCATTAGGGGAAAAAATCCTCTTTTACTTGTTGATACGATCACAACCAGTCTGTTGGAGGGCCCCCCACTCTACGAGAGTAAGCCACAATGAAGGGGTTCTGAAAGTAGGGTGGAATACAACACTCCATTCTACACCAAAGGCTAACCCTTCATGGTCCTTCTCATGCATGTTAGAGTATACCGGGTGTCGAGGGCCAATGGGCTGAAGTGCCATTAAACCACTCTGGACGTGTCATGAAAGAGGTATCCTAGTTTCCATTATATCTAGGGCTCTTGTACCCGAGGTAATTCTTGGTAGTGGGATTCTCTTAGCCTGTTGTTCTTCCATTTCATATTTTTTAACTGGGATTTCATCTCCCTGCAAAGGATATGATTTGTGAGGAGCTTCTTGCTTGTAGCTAGGATTTTTTTTGCACTAATACCCCATAGGATTAGTGCATCATTTTCTTTCTAGGTAGTGCTGCTTGTTGGATTTCTGGCCATTTTGTTGCAGACTCGCCTGTTGTAACACATTGTTGTAGTTCGGTTTTAGAGCTTTCTTTTTTGCATGTGAGCCACCATTTGTACACTCTTCTTCTACACACTCGGCTATAGTTGGATTTTTGAGCCTATGTTTGACACTCTTGTGCCTATATTCATTACACAACACACAATCACGTCACCATTGCTCCACCATGATACTCACATAGACTTAGGGGGCATACCCCATAGTTCATTTCATTGAACCATCACCATTGGATCCATATTCGACATCATTCACCACCTTCAGAGCCATATACTGCCTCTGATTTTGATTCAAATTCCTATCAATCCGAACCTACTTTACTCACCGCCCCATCTAGCCCCATGGCTTGTGCACCTCCTAACCCATTTTAGGGGGGGTGAGTGGTTGATAGTGGGCTTGTGTCCGTTCCACCCATCATTTAGAGTATCCCTTCTACTAGATCGACAGGTTCTTGTCCCATTAGGCCCTTTTCCACTGCACACATTGTTGTTGGTCCACTACCCACTAGTGGTGGCCCCACTCTAGCCACTTTAGTTCCTACCATACCACCATTCATGCATGGGGGAAGCAGCCCTTCCACTTCCATTCCAGCTATTCCTACCATCCCAGTGACCACTCCTATTGTTAGAGGTAAACCTTACCCACCCCCATTTATCCATTGGAACTACATTCCTACTGGTCCCGACACCATTTCTAGCTCTTCCTGGTCCACTCTTGGTTCTAGTCTACCATTAATGGCTAGTCTCAACCTTCCTAATTTGGCACGGTTGAACAACAATCCCATTCATCATAACTCATTATGGCCTCCCATTCCTACCAAACTCCCCTCAGACATCCCTAATTTTGAGGGAAATGTGGGAGAAGACCCCAAAACCATATTATGTCATTCCACTTATGGTGTTCCTCAAACAACATAGTGGATGATTCTATCTGATTGTGGTTATTCCAGCGCACGCTCATAAGTGTTGTGGCCAAATGGTATATCGAACTCCCTCATGCCACACCTAGAATTTTCCTTGTTAGCCTCGATTTTTCTCCAGTACTTCTAGTTACCCATTCAATATGATGAGGGTGTGGAAATTCTATTATCCTGTAGGAAAAACACATCTACCCATATCACAGATCATATCCATGAGTGGCATCATCACCGTAGCTTGTGTAAGATCCAGTTAGATGATATGATTTTACTAGATTGGTTTCTTAAAATCTTACTTGCCCCCATCGCCAAGGATGTTGCATCTGATCTCCAACAAATTGAGGATGAATCTATCCTCAAGGCATAATAGTTTGATCTCATATACGCCCAATCGGGTTACCTGTATACTATTAAACCTGATGCTCCCCATGTTGGCTCCTCACATCGAGATACACCGAGGGAATCTCGTATTGTTAATCAGCATTATTGGCTCTATTACTCATCATCCCCTCCTTTACATGACCTCTCCTTCGATGCCACCTCATTCCAGTAGCACCCCTAGTGTTTCTCGGCCTAGTTACAACCCTAATTTTTCACGCATAATGACTCAGTCTGGAGCCACACCTTCCTATGTGTATCCCGCACCAATTCCTCATGTTCATGGACCAAATTTCTTGGAACACTCATGTAATGGACAAACAACCAGATTTGTAGGCCCCCCAGCTGCTCTTGCCTATTACCCACCACCTATGCAACCTACTCCTGCTATGACCCCAGCTCCTCTTGCTACTCAAGGATAGGTCTACGCATAGCAAGACCTCCCTAATCAAACTTCCCCCAATAACCAACAATGGTAGGGAAGACGATAGAGATGTAGAAATCAGGGAAAAAAACAACCTCGAGAAGGTGGCTAACAACCCCAATCTCTGAAGAATAACGAATCCAACCCCCCTGCACAGAATCCCTAACGTCCTCCTAGACCTGGGAAGAACCCATAGTTGCAGAATAACCATACGTTTGCCATTTCTAAGAATTATGGCCATTATACACATCAGTGTCCTCATATGAACCATATCTCCCATTTACTCCATACCGATAATCCACGTGACCCCAATGGGGTTGCTTCGACTCAGCCAAACTTAACATCATCAAGTCCTCCACCTATGGTGCTACAAAATCCCCTACCAAATAATGGAATGGTTGTAACCCAACACTTGGTACCACAAACCCCCACACCCACTTCTGTGGGTCAACCCAGTGATCTTGGTGTCCATCACCTTATGATGTTATTGTCTGATGTCAACCCACAGAATCGAAAAAATCAATATGGCTACACCATGAAAACTGTTAATCCCTTTGCGACATCTACCTCCACTTCTCTCGATATGTCTTTGCATTTTCCAAGACCCCCCATGGACAAGACTGCCAAAGTCCTATGGTTCCCTTTGCATTGGATTGCGAACAACTCCACTTCTAGAGCCATGCTCAACTACAGCATAGTCGATGACTTGGCCCAATATCCCTCGGCCATGTCCACTCCGAAAGTTCTCAAAACTTATCCTTCACAATGCAAAGCATGGTTATCTACGTTAGGTGTCGCCGATCCCTCTGACTCTAGGTTGATCACCTTCAACCTAGATCAAGGAGAACCTTTGATTCCATCATCCATTTCCTTCCAAGTTCCTATCAAAATTTGAAATTTGGTCATTCATCGATGCATCATTAATGAGGGGGAATCCACCTGTTTCATGTCAACCTTTGTTTGGAAGAAACTCAGATTCCCAACCATTCAACCTTCATTCACCACTCTTCGCAACTATGATGGTCATTCTGCTCAACCCCAAGGCGTTATAAGGAATGTCCCTATTGAGTTAGCCGATAAAACAATGTTGATAAAAATGGAGATTTTCAATGCCCAACTCGATTACAACCTCCTCCAAGGAAGTATTTATATGTATGCAATGCGAGTCGTTTCCTCTACCATCTTTCGACTCTTGATGTTCCACCATGATGCAAAGATCATGACCATCAACCAACTAACATACTATGATCCAAAGGGACCAGGAACACCGAAATACGTCCCCCCTACTATCAACACTACCATCAACAGCGTGTCCATACATTCCTTGTTCGTCATTGGCCCAAGATTATTTTCCAACTCTCCTTTGACAGACACCTTTTTCTCCTTACCACCTCCTCCTTTGTCGACTAATATATCGTATTTTTGTATTATTAAATCCGGTAGCATTTCGACCTCATCACAACTATAGTCACAACCTCAACCACAGACTTCGGGGAATTACTAGGGTTCATTCCTTGTACACACAATTCCCTTCCTCTTTGCACCTTCTAGCATTGTGAGTAAGCCCCTCATGGATACTCTCAACCTACCTAGATTCACTTTGGGTATTCCTATTTGGTACCTAGATCCACCTAACCCTCCCCCGACTCCCTAGATTGTGTTGAATCCTTTCCAACCTATTGAGACGATGGCATAGCCACCTCTTGGTAAAAAAATGATTGCTTCTTTCTCTACTGCTTCCCCCCCTCCTTTCCCAAAGACTGGGGGCAATACACCCAAAACAACGATAGAACCATGTCCTCCTCCTACATGTTCTTTATGTGATGTCCAAGGCCATGTGACACATAATTGTACCAATTTTCCTATCCTTCACACCCATATGTGTGTTAGATTTTTATCATTTAAGCAATATGATCCTAGGATCTTATCTGAGAGAATAACATGCACAGCAATCAATCAGAAGAGACAATAGACACAAATATTTTCCTTGGGGAAACCATAAAGGAGATAACCCTGCAACTTCCTCAGAGATATAATAAGAACCAATAGTAGCAGTAAAACCCAAAGACAGAAAAGATGATCTCCAACAGCTATTCTCTCTCTCTCTCTCTCACTTGAGACAGCTTCTCCTCTCTCACTCATGCACCCCAGTTGAGTGAGTGTGTGTGATAAATAGAGAGGCTCACTCTCTATTTATATTCTTTTTTTCACTTAATATTTGACTTTGTTATGTAGGCTCGAGTAACCACAACTGGGGTACTAATGACCCGACTTACATTAACTCACCAGGTTTGACTTCTCTAGGAGATTCTAACAACCCTAGTGCCCCACAACTGCGGGGACTTTAACCCTTGATCAATAAGGAGGGTTACCCTCTATGACTTTACATGACTTGTTTACATTACTGATTCTCCCAATAGGAACATCGGGGTATGACATGACTCAATTACATTACTGATACTTATCGATAGGAACATCGGGGTACAATACATAAGATATACAAGTGAATATATTCTGAAGTTACAAATACATCAACAATGCGTACTGTAGTCAAGACCGATGATGCTCCAATCGTCAACGTACCAAGCATATTTGCAGTTAAGAACAAATCACTCAGAACCAATCACCCATGTGTTTTTTGTGGCCTATATGGCCATTATTCACACTATTTCTTAAACTTGCGTGAGTACCGGTCACTCCTTAGTGATCTTTGCAAGCACTCTTGTGAGTCCGAAATCACTATCCTTGAGGAGATCCACCCTCTGGCTTCTTCCTCGGACACCAATAACACCATTTATACAATCTCTACTTCTAGTAGTCCTTCCTCCTCCTCGTTCATGGAAGACCCCCCTGATCTATCTGGGCACCACTTTCATGACATCGGAGAGATCCTTAAAACCGCCATTGGTTTTACCCCATTCCCTTTATTCCATGACATGGATTTTGTTCTTACCACTAAATTCCTGATTCTGTCACTCTGCCTTGTCATCGAACTTCTACTTGATACTTCACCATTAGAAAAATGCCTACGTATGCTTGAAAAAACCAGATCATCGTGCTTCTCTCCAAATGATTGAAGTGTCTAAGACTCTATCTAAATCCCACTATGAATCCCACGTCCACCCACGCACCTTTAGTGAGGGGGACCTAGTCCTTGTTTATGACCAAGCCCATGATAAGAATGGAAAAGGGAAATTTGAATCCATTTGGTATGCCCCTTATGTCATCCATCGATGTCTTGGAAAGGGTGCATATCTCATCGCCGACTCTGATGGTCACCTCTTGAAGAATCCACGCAATGGGCTCTACCTCAAGAGGTTCTATGCCTAAATTCGCTCACCATGCATACCCCTTCTATCACAACTTGTATTTCTTGTTTTACATCATTTTTACCATGAGTTGGTGACCCCCTCCAACAACCTCTCTACATCTAGTCGCAGTGAGTCCAATGTCACACTCTACTACCTCCTCTACCCATGAGAGGATGGATCTAACCCCTCCACCCTACCCCTGTGTTGCTGGTACCCCGCTGGAGGGTGCAGTCCCACATCTACACATGCACATAGTATGTCATTAGTATCTATCACACACATGATCTAGCTACCACTATGCTAGAAAAATATATATGAACGCAACCACATAGAGTCATGTATACATACCATTAGGTCCCCAGACCTATCCTGGAGGACGAGGCATCTCCAGATCTCCCCAGTAGTCCGTCCCAGCGTATGGATTATCATATATCAGGATAGAAAGATTTCGCCACTATGCAAATAGATTTTGGCGAAGAAATGACCTCCTAGGATACCTCCCTCCCTAATTTCTTCGGGCCATTTCCCAAATTCACCTCAATTTGCATGTCACCACACAAATCAAACCTAACATGTATTGGCATGTTCACGATCCACCCGCTCCATCCATACTGCAAAATTGGCCTTATTTTACCACCATAAACTGCCCTGCAAGGAGGCCCCACCATTGTTCCATTGTTATTCATATTAACCATGTTCACAACATCATCCCTTTTGGTACATCGAACACTTCCTCCTTGTTTGATTGACCATTACGAAGTTTATGTTAAGCTCTTTTCTAACTCCTAAAAGAATGAAAATATTACCGAGGACGCTTGCTTCCTTTGATGCTCATTAAAGTATTTGAAGGGATTTCTATGTGGCCTTGTTTATCTCCTTTTTCGGACTACGTAGACCATTTAAAGAAAAGGACCACCTTGGCAGCTTCCAGCTAGGAAAGTTTCCCTTTGTATCCTTTTATGCTTTGTCGGATATTGGGACCGTAATTTATGAAAAAGCTCACTTACAGGTTGTGTTGAATCTCTTTTCTAGCCCTTTCACAAAGAAAATATCATCGAGCATACTTGGTTTTTCACATGCTCGTAAACGTATTTAAATGATCGTCCAATCAGTATAGGTTTAACCTTTTTCATCCTGGTTGGACTACCAATGAAAAATAAGTCTCTCTACTCCTTTCAATTAGGAGAGCTCTCCTTTGTACACTTTTATCCTTTTTCAGACTTAGGAGACTACTATACAAAAAAGAGAACCACTATAGTCTTCTTCATGTTTTCAAACTCTCTAAACATGAAAACACCATCGATCATTTACCATCTCGGGATCGACAAAAATCCATGAGATAGTATCACATTAATCATACCTCTATCCCTTCTCCGTTCTTGTTAAACTATGAAGAAGGCCCAAAACAGTGTCTCTAGGCGCCCACACATATTACATATGGTCTCACATTATGGCAGCTTCCTGCCACTGGGTCACCTTTGTTCATAGTACTCTGTGATGAGTCTCCCTTGGATCCCCTGTATATCACTAGTCCATTTACTTCCCCCAGCATTTCCCATTGCAGTTATCTCCCCGGTTTCATATATATGATCCCTTCCTCATGAGCCAGTATCACTTACTGTCAGTTCATCCCTTCCATCATACTATGAACAAAAGGAGGTTTGATTCCCCCGTACTCTCATGCCCCTGTTCCCCATTCAGTGTATCAGTCCCCTTACTGTTCCACATCTCTAGTTATCCCCCTCACGCTTCTATTAAGGAAACCACGTTTCCTTAGTAGTTGTAGGTCTCCCTCTATCGACTTCAACACATCTATTCTAGAGAATAGACCTAGAGGTCCTTGTATCTTGGTTTCATCTACCTCATTGATGAGTTCCTTGGACCACTTGAAAGGAGTCTTTAGTGCCTTTCGGGTTGGTTGTGTCTCACGTGCTCAACTTTAGCTACAGTATCTCACCATTAAAATTCATACAAGGTATTAGTTACTTCATTATTTAGTCAAAGACCTCGGTTTTCACTTGCCTCTAGCACATTGGTGAGTTTGTTATGGGACCCATATAGTTTCATGTCCCTTATGATTTTTGGGTTGCATTGGTGACAGTGTTTGGAATCCCTCAGTGTCATGCTTCAGTGTATCTATAGTCCTTGATGTTGTTTATTGTACCTCATATATTTTGACTCTCTGTCATTGAGGCCATATAGTTGTGTAAACCTCTAGATCCAGCAGAGCATCAATTGTTGTGGTATTTCATTCTATGATATTGTCATTGTTCCTATGTACTTGTTATTTAGATCAGTATTTTTATTTACCCTCCCATTGAGGCCACCATTATGTACTACCAGCTGTATATATGTATTGATCGACTCCCATTGTTTGAGCCTTGATCCCCATTTTTATATTGATACATTATTACGAGCATGGGTATGACCATCTCATCCATATATATGTCTGAGATTATATGTACCTCATCCATTTTTTAGAAGAAATACAAACCGAAATCCATTGCAGTTTGAATGAGGAGACTCCACTCCTCCATGGTCCTCTCTAGTCTCTCCACCATTGTCACCATTTCCCTTAATCCTATGATGTCTATCGGCCATATGATGAGCTCTTGTCCTCACACATCAGGGGGCAATATGTTAACACCAAAAATTGTTCACCTAGCTCTCTATGGTCCAAACTATAATTATACATCATTATCCCACCATTATTTCCTCCATTTTTACCTTCACAACTAAAATCCCACCAAATATGGTCCTAAACATTATTATTCCTTCCCCATAAATGAAGGGAAGTTGAGCATTTATTGTAATTTATCCCCACTCTCTCCAAAAAGGACAAAAAAACCCAAAAAATGAGAATGGGTCAAAAACCATAGATAAATAACCTGCACAATAAAATACCATGGGTCAAAAAAACTTGGACCATCCTATAAATACATTATGAAGGTCTCACCATAAACACTTTTTGGTTACCCATTTGCCTTCATTGTTCACCTTTTGTTATTATCTTCACATTTTTCCATATCATTCCCACGGTGTATGTTGAGCTTGCTCCATAACCATTTGGATCCATTCCCCCTATTTGACAACCATTAGTGGAGATGACTAGAGACCCAAACCGTGGAACCACGAAATCATTTCCTCAGACAGCTGCAATGGCCCACTTCAAAGAAAGGTATGCTTATTGTTGTTACTTTTTGTTAGTTAGATAATAAGATAAAAATCATAAAAATATTTATATTATTGTTCATTGTCAGTTGTTATTGTAAGTCGAGGTTGAAAGACACTTCACACCATGAACTCTACTCTATAATCTGGTCAATCTACGGTAGGTGCTTTTGCACGTAGTAGGGGAGAAATCCCCACTACAAACCTCATTCTTCCTCACATGATTTGAGTTATGTTCCATTCATTATGGATCATTATGTTTAATAGTATTTCTCTACCTTCTTAGCTCTATAATTTTCCCATCGTTTTTATTGTTTCTATCAGCCTACCCTCCCCATGATATATCTCAAGAATCTTATCATTATCTCTATTTTTCCTTGAGCCTAATTTTTTCCTTGCTTTGGTTATAAAGTTTTTCCCTTTATTTTTCACTCCTCTTATTAGTGATTTCTCTATTGGAGTTTCATCTTGATCTCCATTTTGACATCCTAGCACCAAAAGGAATAGATGCTTCATTCATCATTTGGGCGCCAAGGAGGAAGAAAGAAGTGAACTGCACACCTCACTAGGTCACAAAGAGTGATACAATGCTTCACTCCTAATATTAAGGCATCAAGATACATGAATGTTTAACTCATCCTCAAGGCACCAAGAGGTAGGAAAATGAAATTTATATTGTCTCATCATTAGGGCATTAACAGGTTTGAAAATATTCACTCATCATTAAGGAATTAGTAGGCATGAAAGGTTTGAATGAACTTCAAGGAACTGAGAGATGTTATCACTTCACTCAAGAATATGGCACCAAGAGGAAAAGAGATAGAAATGGACTTCACGCATAATCAAGGAACCAAGGAAAATGAAACATTTCACTTATCATCGAGACACCAACAAGCATGAACACTTAACTAATCATTAGGGTGCAAAGATATAAGAAGGTAAAATTGAAATTCACTCATCATTAGGCCACCAAGGGGATTAATGCTTAGCGCCTTTTGAAATGCGCAAAGAGATGAGACAAATAGAATATGAGATTTTAATTTAAACTATTGTTTAAATTGTCCTTTTTTCTTAGTTCCTTAATAATGAATGAATCATTTGAAACATATTTATATTGATGATACGTTATTTGGTGTTCATTTGAAACACATTGTCTTTTATCCTTATGCATCTTGATTCCTTGATAATGAGTGAAGTGTTCACTCAAATCACGTTGAATTATATCTTCATGCCACCTGATTCTTTTATAATGTGTAAAATGTTCACACAAAACACATGCATAAAAAACTATGTACAAATCATAAACCAAAAAATTGTTTAGCAAAATGTTAAATTGCGCAATTATCCACTTTAAAATTTTAAAATCAATAATAAAGGATTTTAAAATCAATAATAAAGGGGGGGGGGGATTATCCAGTGAGGAAGAGATTTAGAGCTCTATGAAAACCTCATTCCAAAATCCATAATAGAGATTAGTCGCAACAATGGAGCCGTGACAGGGCTTTGCCCCTTCTTTGGAGGTCGAAGTGTTCAAGAAACTAGTTGAGGCTAAAGGGAAGAAAACATCCGAAGCAAACAAGTCAAAATTCAAGAAGAGGTTAGCAAAGATCCCTGAAGTGGCCTTTCCTGCTGCGGCACTGAGGATTCATGCTCACAATGGATGAAAGAGCATTAATTGGCCATTTTACAGGTCTTTGGCCTTTGAAAAATTCAATGGAATCCTAGATTCAAAAGAAATAGCAACCCCTCCTCTGTTAAGGTTACATCATACTCTGTAGGTAATGGAGTTTTCATTTTTTAGTTCAAAAAGAAATCATATCATGACCTTATTTTCAGTAAAATACCCTACTTAATGGGTCCAAGAGGTTTGTATTTGAACAAATGGACCCCAGAATTAGATCCATCATTGGATATCCCAATTGTTGTTCATGTCTTGGTAAAATTTCCACAATCACCTATCCATTGCTATAATGGTGAACCTATGAGATCAGTTGGAAACACACTAGGAAAATTCATTAATAGAGCTGATTTGAAGGGCCAATACTCATGTTGTCATATTTGTGTGGAATTTGACTTGGAATGAGTTTTATTAGAATTAGTAAAGTTAATTGTCAACAACTAATCTCATATACAACAGCTAGAGTATGAGAACTTGTCATTCAAATGCATGATATGTCATGAATATAGGAACTTCGTGAAATACTACAAAAAGGACCCAAAGGAAACAAAAGAATCATAATTGGAATAATAGTGGAAGCAAGATAAAAAGGGAGAAAACCCCAAGAAACAACCCAAAACTAATGCAAGAAGATCAAAGCAAGCAAAAGAACAAAATAAATCCAATCCCTAATTAAATGAAGTTTCTTTGAGCAATCCCTTTGAAAACCTAGTACAACTAGAAGAGGAACAATATGAAGAGGCCCATGAAACCCTAGGAAAACATGAAGATCTAATTTAAACAGACAATGTGGAAACCATCAGAGAAAACCCACCCCATGATCCACCAGATCTAGATGAAAGAGAGATCCAGGTCATCTAAGGAGTGCAAACTAGGGCAATGGTGCCCTCACAAGACACCCAAGAAGAGGCAGAGTCTGAACTTGAAAGGAACACGAGGAAAGGAAGAAGAATGAAAAAGGAGATAAGAGACGACAAAACAACAAATGAAAAACCCCATGGTAATCAATTCATAATTGAAAAAGAAATGGAAAGAGTTGGAAAAGGAAAAGGTGGAGGAAAATAAAAACCCATTGACTAAGGGGGTTTCATTTGTTAAGTAATGAATATAGTATTATTTATAGATAGGGGGATTGGAAACCACAGAAAACAACAATCCCTAAATGATTTGGTAATAATGGAGAATCCCAACATCGTTTTAGTCTAGGAGACACAACTTGAGGAAAGGGAAACCTTCGAGAATGGGAAAAAGAATGCAAATTCATCTCCAGGACTGTAGTTAGTTTGAGAGGAGCCTCTAGAGATATAATGACCCTATGGAATGAATGCAAGTTTTTTTTACAAAACCAATCAGTGAAAATAAATTGGCTACTTAAAGAACTTCTCAACCAAGAATCATGAATCCAGTTAAATCTTCTAAATATTTATGTTCCAGTTCCATACTCAGAAAAATACGAATATTGGTAGACTATCAGATCCATATTAGACCACTCATATTACCAAAATTTCATCTTAACAGGAAATATGAATGTGACCCTAGAATGAAACAAAAATATGGGAGGCAATATTTTCAAGAATTCTTTCAGAGAGTAGGTTGAATACCTCATTCAGGATCAGGACCCAGTGGATGTAAATCTATGCAAAGGAAAATAAAAAATATTCCAACAAAAGGATAGGCCCTGGGCATGTGGAATCTCATCTTGATCGCTTCCTCATCCAAAGCTCGATACTCCTGCTTGACTATGAGATCTCCTACATAAAATCTATAATGGAATATCTGATAATGATCCCATTTCCTTGACCTTCAAAAAAGGGAAATACTTGGGGCCAATTCCTTTTTTATTTAACCCATTCTGTACTTCTAAACCAAGATTTATAGAAACAATACAAGTTGTGTGGGTCGAGCCATTCATCGTTTCTCCCTCCTATGTATGAGAGAAAATTTCTCCACACCAAAAAATATCTTGAGTGGGAAAAAACTATGTTCAGCCATCAAATCAAGAAAGAATGTTGAAGAAACAAAAAATAGAGAAGTAGTGGAAATAGAAAGTTGTCATATAACCCAAGAAGAACTAGCCACCGAAGCTATTGGTTGTGGAGCATGATCTTCCATATTCAGAGACGTTATTCAGTCATGTTTGTACCCCAAGTTTACTATACACTCGTTCCCCAACTTTGGGATGTTTTTCGGCCAACAGTTTTGCGAACCCATGGTATTGGGTTAACCATAGTATTTTCCCATGGTATTTCCTCTATAAAAGAAAAGCATTGTAATATAGTTTGGGATGGTATGGTATTGTATTGTATTGTATTGTATTGTAAACAATCTTTGTGATTGTGTGAGAGAGACGGTGAGAGTGTGAAGAGGAAGTGCAATAGAGTTGCTACAGGTTGTATCCCTTCATCTTTCTGGATGCTAATAAAAGGACTAGAAATTTATGTGTGGACGTAGCCCATCCCTTGGGTGAACCATGTTATATATGTGTCTCTTTGTAATGTGTTAAATGTGTTTTTGCATCTTGTTTAATGATTTAACTATATATCTGTTATTGCTCTATGGCCCTGTTTCTAACAGAAGCAAGGGTACAAGAAGAACTGAGTAAAACATGTAGATAAGAAGATGAATATTTGAGGTTAAAGTCAAGAAGTCCCTAGATTAAAGGGGGAGATATGAATACATCATCATTCCACAAGCATACGTAAGAAAGAAAGAATAGAAATAATGTTGCAAAAATAACAAATGAGGTGGTCGACGACTTTGAAAAGATCAAACAAGAAGCCTTCCCCCACTATATATCCCTATACATAGAGGAAGGACGATTTCCTTTTGATAGAGTGAATACGATTTTTATCATATTCCTCACTTGGTTTCCTAGAAGAGAACTCAAAATTGACAAAGTGAATCTCCGAAACATAAATTATTCAAGTCGTATGGGATTATGAGCCAGAAAAAGCCCTTGGAACAGGTGTTTTTCCATCCACTTCTATAGAGCTTGTTGGCCAATCATCAAGTCTAATCTTTGTATAATAATAGTCCAATCCTAGATTAAGCAAAAACTTGGAGGGGGGACAAGCTCATCCTTCCTTCCTCTTATTATGAAAGATTCATCCCCCTCCTCTTTCACAATTTTGAAACCAATATCCCTTTGCAAATCTTCCCACAAAATTGTGACCAAAATTATTTCCAATATAATGAAAAGAATAACCCCCAAAATCATCTCACAAAATCAGGGGGGATTTGTAGAGATTTGATTGCTAATTGAAAATTCGATTCTAGTGTAAGAATCCAACCATTCAAGCATAAGAAGAAAATAAAAATGAATGGTGATAAAGATAAACAAGGATAGTGCTTTCGATAGAGTGAAACATGAGTTATTGTATAAGGTAATCCAAAGGTTTGGGTTGGACTCAAAATTTGTTTCTTGGATCAAATGTTGTATAGGACGCCCTTGCATAGTCCCTTTGATCAATGGAAGACATGGAGACTTCTTCCAACCGATTCAAGGCTTAAGACAAGGTTTCCCGCTATCGTCATTACTCTACATTATTTTGGCATATGTGTTAAGCAGAAAGATGGAGGAAGAAAGACAGAAAGAAAATATCCTAGGAATCAATATGGAACTAGGAGTAAAGGAAATAAACAACTCGAAATCCGTAGATGACACCCTTTTGTTGGGAGGATCCTCCTTAATAATGTCGCAAATATTTGAATCTATTGTCTCCTCTTTTTGAAATGCATTTGGAGAAAATATCAACAAGACGAAGAGTCATATTTACACTTGGAAAATGTTACAGGACATAGTGTTGGATATCTCTAGAAAGCTTGGAATCCCAGCCTTAGTTGATTACGAGGACTTCAAATATATGGGCATCCCATTCTCTTTCTCCTCTCCCTATACAAGAGTGCGGAACTCCTTAATAGGAAAATTCAAATGGAAACTACAGAATTAGGATACGGTGTGGTTAATCTGGTCAGTAAGATAGTCCTAATAAAAGTTGTGTTATATACCCTACTGATATTTTTGAGTGTAGTGCTCTTATCTCTGAAGGGAATGTTAGCTCAATTAAACAATCTCCTATGAAAAATCCTTTGGAAAGGAGGGAAAAATAATGAGAGGAAATTCCACCTAGTTAGTTGTAATATTGTCAAGAGTCCAATAAATGCTGGTGGGATTTAGGTTAGAGATTCTTTTTTGACAAATCTAGCACTTGGTGCAAAAATTATTTGGTGCATATTAGGAAACATGAATGGTTGGGAGGTTCTTTGATAAAAATATATGGGTGGACATGACCTAATATGTATCGATCAATGATCAAAAGAAGGCCCATGCAGACATATTTGGAAACTTTTCAAGGTGTCATGGGAATTTTTCCAGGAAGAGCTCTATTAGGTTCTAGGAAATGAGAAGAAAATTTGGATATGGAGAGATAAGATCCTCAACCAGGAACAACTTTGATCTCAATTGGATATGAATTCCTTGAGGGAATAGATTTATTCCATAGGGTATAGGATACTCTAGAACATCAGTAAATGGGAAAGGGAGTTGAGGAACTAGGTTGGATGGATTGACCTCAACCTATAACCATACTTATAAGGATGAAAAGAAAAATTAAAGCAACTACTACCAGAGGTGGCCCCTATGCACAAAATTAAGGAAGAACAAAGGGGATGGGTTCCCAAAGGATGATACTTGGTTTCACATGGATATGTGACATTATTAGAAAAATTTGGTGCTTCACTCTACTCTCAGATGTGGAAAATTATCTAAAATACCATTGGTCCTCCTAAAATAAAATTCTTATGCTGGTTGGTTGCTCATTTTAAATTCTAACAGGATAAAACCTTAAAAAATGCGGAATCCCTAGGCCATCAAGATTCCCTTTTCCCTCTATGCTTAGAGGCTAAATAAACAATAGAACATCTTATTTTGGACTGTAATTTTTCACAGGAGGTGTGGAGACTCATCTTGAGGATTATAGGATCAAAGGATGGAATCCCTCTCTCTTTAAAAGGGGTATTCATAGCATGGTCTACTTCCTTCATAAAATTATACTCCAAACCTTTTCTCCACCAAGCCTAGTTGACTCTTCCAAAGTTTGTTTTTTAGAAAATTTGGCTCACAAGAAATAAGCAAATTTTCCAAGAATCCTCCATCTCCCCAACTGATCTACCACCTAGGTCAAAATCCCAATGAAAGAAAGTCTATAGCTTTCCTCCCTCCCCACACATTGCAACCTTTTAAAGGAAGAGGAAGAATGGATGGGTCTTGTAGATCCATTGCATCCCCCCTATGTTGTGTCTGAGAATAACTCCAAGCTAGTAGGTTAGATTGCCAAAATAATAGTTTGAGATATGGAGAGCGAATCTGGGCAATTTACGCCTGCATTTTGACGATACTTCAAAAGGAAATTCATGGGTGGAAAGTGCGGGTGGGGGGAAAGGGGGAATCATTAACCCTAAAGGACATATGATAAAACGATTTTCTTAGGAATCAGATTCAAAATGAACAACCAAGTGGAAGCATTAGTTATCCTACAAGGATGCAAACTCCTTACAAAAGACAAGATCACCTCTACAATAATCCGAGGAGACTTTCCATACCATACGATAAATGAACACTAATTATAACCTACAAGACATATATCTACAAATAATAATCGATCATATTAGGCAAGAAACAGGTAATATGGAAGGGTGCAATTCAAACACATCCCATGAAACCTGAATGAAGAAGTTGATATCTCATCCAGCCACACAACATGCTTAAATGAGTATCAACTTCAAAAATGTTTGCAGTCCTCCACACAAGACCCTATCCCATGATGATGGAGCACGATGGATCTTGGTGTGTGGATGGTATTTGTCACTCAAGATACCCCATGTGACACAAAGGTGAATAGATAGAATAATCATCCCCCTGAATCATATCATGCTGAGGCAAAGCACTATGAGATCGGGTCAGACATGGAGGACATGAAGCATGGCTACAGAGGATCTAGTTAGTAGGTACGGTGATGTGAGAAAATGAGTTGTGGTTGATGCAATCCGATGTTGGAACAATCATGAATCATAAAGGAGGTATAGTTATAAAAGGAAAGCACCATAAGGAAACCAAGACCATTCTCCAAAGAGAGGAGTAGTGTATGCACAAGGAATAAGGGAAGTTGACAAGGAGAGTAGATACCCAGAAAAAGATAGTAGGTCTACATGCAATGCCCAAACAATGAGGACACAGAAGGGAATATGCCTGCCTCTATCATGGTCTGCAGAGGGTGGAGGATGAATGTCACCACAAAGTCATAGTTTTGAAACATTTCACCAGGTAATGTAGGAAGGACTTCCAATCGCTGGTGCAATGAATGGAAAAAGAGGAGGAGGTGTGAGACCAAGAGTGCGAGGTAGCCATGCAATGGGACCAGGCCTTCTTAATGAAACTTGAGATTGTGAAGGAGAAAAATGTGGCTCTTATGGGAAAAACATGACAATGGAAAGCCAACTGGCAATTTTGTAGATTCGAGTCAACAATTTGGAACTGGGAGGTGTCCCTTTGATGTCCTTATTTGTTTATTCCTCCAACCCCGTGATTGAAGTAGACCATCATCACGATCCTCTAGAGATGGTGGTTTCAAATACTGAAACCTTATCTCCTTAGGAAACAAGCCACACTACATTTTATGGTTCTAGTTTTTTGCAATGTAAAGGAAATTCATATGTTTTCTTGGAATCTAGCTATAGTGACAAACTATTCTAATTTGGCAATAACAGGCCTGATAAATTTCTTCTTGACAAAGTGTATGTAATAACAGTATCTATAATAGATAGTTGTGCTTGTTTTTTATCTTATCATGAAGTAGGAATGACCAAGTCAAATTATGATGTTTGGCCAGATATTTGTATGCTTGCTGCTTGGGGAAACCCGACAAGCTTTTTTGATATAAATGTTAACCATTTCTATAATAAAATTGAATCAATAACCTTTACCAAGTTAGTGCTATTACACTACGTACTTAATGTCCTAATACTTAATTTCAATCTTCACATATGTCATACATGGTTTTTCTTTTAAAAAAATAGTCCATATGCCAAGGACTTAGTTTCTCCCAATTCCCATATCCCAATACTAGAATCTTATATCTATGAATATTGGATTTCTATATTTGGAGTTAATAAACATCATGTTACTAGGTATCAATTCATGTAATACCTTATGCACAATACCCATACATATCCTTATGAGAAAATAATTTTATAACTTCAAAGAAATACTAAAATAAACTTTATACACACATATAAAGGGAAGCCTTGTGGAAATCCCTCCAAATACTTTCATGCAATTCACATATGTTAAACAAAAAAAACCATCGACCCTGATTACATATCATAACCCCAATTAAATAAAAAAAAGCCAAAATTGTGGCATTTGGAGCACAGATCTTATATCTAGCTCATAGTCACTTGGACTAGCCATCGAAGCTAAACTTTATTTATATATACACTTTTATGTATATAAAATGATAATATTATTTATGGATAAAATTTTAAATTTTATATTATTATTATATTTATATTTAAATTATGTTTAATAAAATTAAATGTAATGTACTTAGCATAAAAATCAAAGTTTTTTTTTTCATATGGAAATATGCACGGGAAATCAGCAATACTTTCCCACATTAGTGGATGGTAAAGGTGGTAAACTGTTGGCCATCCTCGCAGAAGGCCTAACCCCAAAGGACTCAAGCCTCAAACCCGTGACCTCTCCCCGAACCAAGAGAGTATGTGCACGTCTTACCAATTGAGCTAACCCTTGGGGCTAATATAAAAATCAAAGTTATAACTTTATTTATTTGAAAATTTCCATCCTAACTCAATAGAGAGATGGACACTGCCTATCATTTGTATAATGGTGAAGTAATCATATGACGATGGAAAATTTCATATTTGTACACGTTGAAGTTACAATATGAAGATGGATATTTTAATATGATGCAAAGGATAAATTATAGGACTTTCAATTTCAAATGTTAATGACTCAATCAATTCAAAGGTATATAAAAATGGTAATTTAATTTTTTAATTCATATTTCACAAATGTTAATGACTAAATCAATATGGTATATAAAAATGGTAATTTATTTTTTTTCATTCAAATTTCATAAGTTAAATTGACATACATTTTAAAAGTTAAAGATAAATATAATTGAAATATAAAAAAATTAAGTTTTAAATCAACGTGAAAGTCAAATAGGTGTTCATTGGACTTAATCATAGTTCTCAAAATATGTTTTTGTGTTCTCTCTTTCTTTGAATTAGGAGGTAAGTAGTTGTTCACAAGGCTTAGTCATGATTCTCGAATCTTGTTATAAGGTAAGTAGTTGTTCACCTATAATCTCAATTTTTTTCCTTTAAATTAGGAGATAAATATTTTTTTATTTAAATTAAAGAGTAGGCCATTATTTTCAAATCTATAAAGAGTTGTGTGTTTCTTTGAATTAAGAGACATAATTATAAACGTTACTATTGTTTTTTATTTTTAAAATCAAGATATAAGTAGTTGTTTTCCTCTTTAAAGTTGTTATTTTCAAATTTATACATAAGTATAAAGGTACTTTATAATTATTATTTGAATTAAAAAGCCATAATTACAAAGGTGATTATTATTTTAAAAATATTTAAAATTATATTTTATAATTTGTAAGGTTTTTTCTATGAATTTAATATAATATAATAATTTTAAATTTTATTAATTATATTATTAATTAAATATAATATTTTGTGTAATATTAAAATACTTATTTTAATTTTTCATAATTAATTCATTATTTCATTTCTTATTATTTGAATGTATTTTTTTTTTGACAAAAACACTTATATTTATAGGTGGTTTAACCACAAAAACAAAGACCCAGAAATAACATAGTTGCCCTTGTGGAAGCGACAAAATAGTTTAGATAAGCAAGTCTTCCTATAGTTCAGATAGTGCCATTCTACTTACAACTTACATCATATAGAGCTCTATTCATAAATAACAAACATAGGTACTTCTAGCTAATCGTGGGAAAAACAACCAGACATCTAAAAACAAAATTTGAGTCTAAATGCTCGAAATTCATTTGGGTTTCTCACCATGGCGAGAAGAGGAACCTGGGAATTTTGCCACTTCCATCTTTGTCACCTTCAACTCCAACTTCTGAAACTTAATCTCCAAATCAGCTATCATCCTTGTCAAAACATTCACAGTGTGTGCAATTGAGTGGTCACATTCTTTCATCAAATGGGCCATGTCCCTGTAAACATGATCAAACCAACGACCACCCTTAGAATCGATCATGCCGAGAACCATGGTAATTCCTCTGATCTTCTTATTCATTTCCTTAATGCCTGTTTCGATGAATTGAGCAGGAGGGGAGGAGCCACTGGATTTAGAGGAATCTTCCATATTGCGTATGACAAACAAAGCAGAGCACAATCCTTCACTGATGCAGACGAACCAACAACTTCCTCGCAGATCCAAACAAACCATAGCACAATTTCCTTGCTAAAGCAGTCGACCCAAATCATAAGACGACAATCAATTCCCATGTCTTGTTTAATAAACAAGCCACCGAAGATGCCCTGCTTGTCCATAATTTCTTGTGGATTCATGCTTGGGTTCGCATCAGGTGGATGGGTTGAGCAACCATCAGCATGATGAGTGCAAACGTTCAGACATACAGACATTAAATCTTCATGTCCTTGAACACACGCCACTACGGAAGCTCCCATCATGCCAGGTGATGGGCCATGCGTCACACAGTCTAGAAAGGATTTTTCCATGAGGAGGAAAGAAAGTGCATTGATCCCCCTGGGCCAGGCCAGGGTCCTATGGGGGCTGGCAGAAGGAGCTGACCCCATTATACTTTAAGATTTTGTAACCCAGAGCTGACCCTATGTTTGCAGCTCGTTTTGCTTTCCTGTTGAATTTCCTTAGAACATGAAACAACTCAATTTTGTGAAAAGAGGATACCAAAACTTGGATTTTCCTAATCATATATCTGAGATGCATCTGGGACGGAAGAGTGTTTTCAGCAAGGGCTTGAATTATTACTCGAGAGTCCCCCAGCACGATAATTTTAGTAATTCCCCAATTTCTAACAATATGAAGTCCCTGCCATAGTGCCAAAGCTTCCACTATGTTATTAGTTTCCCTTCCAAGTCCCTAAGAAAAATTGGTTTTCGTTTCTCCATCCGGGGTGATGAAAACCCTGCCCCCCTACTGCCCTGATTATTTGAACGTATTTTAANCATTATACTCTCATATAATGTGATATAATTTATTATTTATTTTATTATTGTTTGTTAGTTTTTTTAATATTTGATATCAAAATTTTGCAACTTATTTACTCTAAATTTATTTAATTTTGTAGCAAACTTGATTCGTAAAAAACTAGCCATATAAAAAGTCATAACTTTCATTTGTCCAAAAATCTAATTGATTTTTTTATTAATATGGTACATTTAGAATCACTCAAACCGTCTATGGATATTTTTTTTCCACTGAAAAAAAAATGTAATTATATATAAGAAGATAATTACAATCCACAGATGGTACATTCAAAAGATGTCCATTTTCAAAATCCAGACCTAACAGGCCTCAAAATTTAAGTATCGAAATACACAACATACTTGAAGGGTTGTCTTAAAAGTTCAACCATCAAATATAATCAAAATATGCATACAGCTAATTTGATCATAAAAAATCATCAAAAATATAGTTTGCTACAGCAAAAAACTGTATATTGGTATCATATACCAGAAAAGTTACTTTGAAGTAGGATATTCATCCTTCAAAAAGACACAATCATCCAAAATCTGGTAATCAAAGATCCAAAAGTTAAAACAGCTTATCATATTCAAAGTGTTCAGCTCCCTTATGCTCTAAAATATGCCAAGTTCCAGACAAAACATTAGCTCCTTCTTTAGCCAATATATCTGCAAATGAATTACGTTCACGATAAATATGCATGAAAGACACTGAGTCAAACATATCCACCATTCTATGAATTTCCATCAAAATATGAGATACCTGAGCATTCTGAATACGATACTTACCAGTGGCCCAATTGATAACCAGTTGAGAATCCCCAAAAATCTGCAATTTTTTGAGATTCTTATCGAAGGACAAAGACAACAAAAGCTTTAAACTAAGTAACTCTGCAAAATTATTAGAACCAGAACCCAAACCAGCTTTGTAGGAAAAAAAATGTTGATCAGTGATATAAATCAGACCACCAACTCCACACAATTTTGGTTCTCCAGCAACTGATCCATCGAAATATCCCCATGGATATGATCCTAACCACGCTCAAATGTTGAGGAAAAGTACTCAACATTCCCAAACTAAGTGTAGCAACCTGAAGAGAAGATGGAATTAAGTCCTCAAAACAACACTTGTTTCTAGCTAACCAAATAAACCATAATACCAGGATTGGTAATGATTTAATAAGTTTAGTATCATCTCTGATAAACCAATTTTTGAGACATAAACTTACCAAATCTCCAGCCCATAAATTGGATTTATGCAATTCAACCTCTAATTCAGACCATACACTTCGAGTAAATTTACAATCAACTCCAATATGTAAGTTTGTTTCTGACTCCAGGTTACAAAGATAACATCTACCTGGACCTTCCCTTCCTTTCCTACATAAAATATCCCATGTTAAAGCTTTATCAGATAAAATGAACCAACTGAAAAATTTTAGTCTTCAATGGACATTTAAGCTTCCATAGAACCTTCCACCACCAGGTAAGTTCCTCCTCAAATCTGTCCAAAGTCAACTGAAGATAGCCAATACTAGGAGTATAAATCCTTGATTTAGACTGACTCCAAATCAATCGATCAGCTTCAAGAGACAGTCTAACATGACTTGTTTTTAAGCAAGTCAAATAACTGTTCCATACAGTTATATCTTCATGTTCAGAAAGCCCAATCCACTTAGCTGAAAACCAACCTTGTTCTCTTAAAACAGATATCCTAGGGCAACCAATGTCTTTGAGAAAGATAAAGCCAAGAGAGTGTAATTTATCAATCAAACTGGAAGGAAGAACATGTCGCCACTTACACCCAACCCATGAATCAAAACCAATTCTCACATCAGCACCATTCCCAACCTTCCAAGAAAGATAGTTACCAATTAGATCAAAAGACCATAATACTGCTTTCCAGCAAATAGACATACACCTTTTCATTTTATTAGTAACTCTAATCCATTCCATTAATGATAAGGGATGCACATATTTCTATAAAACAATATTGACCCATAAGCCAGTTCCATTAATAATGTTCCAAACATTCTTCACAGCCAAAGCTTTAGCAAAAACAACAGGTATCTTCAACTCTCAGCCTCCCAGGATTTTAGGCCTTTCTAATGCTTTCCAAGAAGCCTGAGGAAAACCAGTAGAGTCCGATTTACCTGCCCATAAAAATTGAAAACATAATATCCTGATCCTTTCAATGACCCCCAAAGGAATCCAGAAGTGCATCCAAAAAACAGGAATAGCTTCTAAAACAGATTTTATCAAAATAAGCTTACCTCCCTTCGAAAGCCAACGATAACACCAGTTTTTAATTCTCTTTTTAGCCTTTGCTACTAGCCAATCCTAGTCTTTGATCAGATATCTGCAGGGTTTAAGATGGAACCCAAGATACTTCAAACCATATTCAATTTTAGTAACAGGAAAAGTGAAAATGTTCTGAACAGTGATAAGTTCAGATTCATCCAATCCAGCATATAAAATGGTTGATTTATCCCCATTTATAAGCATCCCAGTTGCATTGCAAAAAATAAGCAAGATCTCATAAAGAGTAGAAAGTGACCATTCAGATCCATCTGAAACCATGACTATATCATCAACAAAAATCACATGTGATATAGAGATATCATTGCCAAAAGAAATTCCATGAAAAATACCACACTTCTTAGAAGACAATAATGCCCTACTCAATCCTTCCACAACAATGATAAAAAGAAGTGGGGCAAGTGGACAACCTTGTCTCAAACCTCTACCAACTTTAAAGAAGGATGAAGCAACTCCATTGACCAATAAATCAAAAGAAATAGAAGAAAGGCTACTCATAATCCAGGTTATAAAAGGAACAGTAAATCCCAGGCTTAGAAAGAGCAATTCTCAAAAAAGTCCAACTGACTCTGTCATAAGCTTTAGACAGATCAATTTTTAACACCACTGATTTCAATTTTTTACTACAAATAGTATGTAAACTCTCTTGAACAACCCCCACAGCCTCATGAATCTGTCTTCCAGGTAAGAACCCAAACTGTTTTGCAGAAATATAACTTCCAAGTACCTTCTTAATACGCACAGATATAATCTTGCCAATGATATTGTATATATAATTACATAATAAAATAGGTCTGAAATCTTCAAAAGATTTGGGTTGATCAATCTTAGGTATTAAAGCAATAAATGTTGAATTAAAAACCGTAGGAATTTTCTCAAATTTCCTGGAATCATCAACAACCCTAAGAAGATCCAAACCAATAACATCAATGAGCACCCTATAAACTTCCACTGGAATCCCATCAAGTCCCGGACTTTTATCATTTTTTGCTAAAGCTAAAACAGATCGAATCTCAGCAAGTGTAACGGATTGCATTAAATCAGTGTTATCATCCACAGAAATAGTAAAAGGATAATGTTCAACACTTTTCATGATTTCCGAAAGATTTAAATCCTTTTCTTCCTGAAATAAAGTTTCTATGGATATTATTCAACCATACATGCATCTTGGATTATGGTTGAACATTTTTATGCTTGAATTTTTTTATTGGATTATTATTAAATTGATGTTTGATAAGAAAGTAGATTTCCTATAAGATTAACTTACATTAATTATCCTCACCTTTATTTATTCATCTTTATCATTCAAAAGATACAAGTTGATCCTCTTAAGATGGTCTATTCAAAACTTTAAGAATGTTTTAAAACATCAACACAATTAAAAATCAAATTTTTTTCCAATACTATGATGAATTACAAAATTCTACATAGTTAATAAGTTAAACATAAGTATTCATATATAATTTATTATTTATTAAAATATATATTAGAGGTAGCATGTGTATGGGGCGTTTTAAAACCGTGAAAGACATAAGTAACTTCCTATACTTGGGGTGTCGGTACATAACAACAAACAACAAAGAGGAATCATTAGCAATATGAAAAGGGCTTCCATTCACAAAAGAATTGAGTATAAAAGATATTTTAGTTTTTGGGGGACTCAACGATAGTCATATGGCACCTCGCTAGGCAAACATCTCCTCTTAACTTGGAAGTTAAGAAAATCATTATAAGAATTCATTCCTCTATCTAAGCATTTATCTGAATTGATGGAGTTCTATTAGATACCAAGAATGTTAAACTTAGTCACTAATAGAAGATAAAATAGAGGGTCTCAAATATCTCTGGTCACCTTGAAAAAATATGGGAGGAAATGTTATAGCTACATCACCTAATTTTTATACCCACGTTCAACATCATGAGCTCATTTAATTGCAATAACAAGTGGTGATCCATTCATTAAATGCAAGTTAATTACTTTCTACCCTTATCTGCCATAAAATGAATACATGGTGAGGTTTGAATTATGAAGGTTTAAATGATGTGATTGTTGGGTGTGTATTGGATTAAACCAACCCAACACCATTCCATTTTTTATTATGCTCTTAGTTATTTCAATGAAGTTGATGAACCAACAAGTTATGTGGAGCTAAAACAAGCCCATAAGCATTGTAGTTAGCAGAGTCTATTAGGAGGGATACTAGAATTGTAGGGACAACCAATGAATTACAGAGATCTCCTACTCTATATTAGGCTTGTCATATCATTGAATGCATGTTAGGAAATCATTGTGTTGGTTTCAATTAAAATTGTGATTTGCTTCCTCTCATGGTATTTTCCTCTTGTTTCTTTTATAGGCACTCAAGAAGGTGTGACAGCGTATCTCTTAAGGTACTAGGGCCAATACATGAATGGTGCAAGTTCTTTCAAATGGTGAATCCCATAAAATTTATAGATGTGGCTTTGGGGCATATAGATCCCTTTGTATTTCCATGTATATGCCCTTTTGTCATGTCACCTTAGGCATTGAAGAGGAGGCTAGACAACCTCTAACATAGAAAGAAGGGAAGCATGTTGGAAACTGTTCATGGTGAAGGAAGGATATTTCTCTCAAATCTACTACATAAAATGTCCCAATCCCATAACCATACTAATATATGTGCCATCTATGAACACACATTCATGAAAAGCTTAATTCATTGGCATGAGAAGCATTGTGATGATTGTCAAGACAAAATTGCTATGATTATGAAGAGATAGGAGTCTTGGAGGAAATATTGGGTGTTGAAGAATGAAGGCACACTAAAGGCCATAAGAATATAGGTAATACTTATGAAAGCCAAAATTGAAAAACACAAAGGCAAGTTAGTCATGCTAGAAGTAGGACATGAATGCCAAAAGGAGAATTTGAAAGAGGAAGTTGCAAAGTTAAAAAAGTTATTAGACAAGGTCCTTCACCTACAACTCAAGAAAAGATCAAGCTTTCAAGAACTCAAGAAATCCATATTCCATGAGGCATCAGTTGGTTCACCTCAAACTACTACCATGGAAGAGGATATAATGGTGTAGAACACGAAGCTAAAAGGCCAGCAAGACATATCCTACATGGATTCAGTAGCATAGTAGGGGAGATTTGGACATCATGGGTTGATCTAATTCCTTTGTTAATTTTCTATGTTATGTAAATTTACATTGCTTCCAGTATAGCTTGTTAGAATGTATACCAATCATATAATCTTTTCTAAAAAGATACTAGCCATAAATAATAAATTTAGAGTTAGCAATTTGGATAGATATCCCATTTTTTAACTTTTTTTACTATGTTTTGTTTCAAATTTTGACCTTTAAAATAGTAAAATTAAAATGCTAACTCTTTATTTTTTTATTTTCTTTATAATACAACCAATATTCATTATTAAAAAATATTATTAAAATACCTATTCAAATATAATTTAAATTTTTATAAAATTTATAAAATATTATTCATAACATATTTAATTTTTTATTTTTTATAAATACCTACTCAACATTAAAAATATGTAAAATTAATCCAAACAAACACGCATATAAACCTCACATCCAAACCACCATAAGAAAAAGGCTAAAGACATTGTAAAATATGAAAATAAATTATAAAAAGTAAACACAAGACTTTTATAAAAATAAATAAATAACCTATTAGACATGTGACATATAACAATTTCAAAGAATGGCATGGACATTGTATCGAACTATTCACGAAGTTGACGGTGAGGTGAGGGTATACACATAAATAAATCGGCAAATTGGGAATCTTAACCAGTTTTGAATTCCTGTTGCTAGGTTTTTGTGGTGCATGTTTACACTATCGGTGTTCAGAATAGCCATAGATTTCATCTTTAACATCGATGTTTCGGGTCCATAACAGGACTCATCATCAGGATGGTGTGAAGAAGAGTAGGTGATTTCGGTCTTGGTTATTAATAGTGAATTGCAAAGAGTATTATGAGAAAATGGTATGGTTTTAGTTTTTTAATGTCGATTAAGAATAGGTTTTGATTTAGGTTTTGGTATTAATTATAAAAGTTTTTAATATTAATTTATTAATATTTTAATATAATTTGTGTTTATAAATAATGTTATAATAGTCTAGTTTAATAATATAGATAATGCTATATTAATAATGTATAATAATGATTATTAAAGATGCAAATAGATTATGTAAAGTAGTTTTGTAATGTAGTTTAATTTTCAATTAAAAGTTTACAAACTAAGGTTAGAAAGTGTCTAAAGTTCAGCATTCTGCAATCCACAAGAATTTGTGGGTTGTGGGTTGCGGGTGAGCAATGTTGTAAGTGTGATTTTTATTGAGTTTCTGCAATCCGCAATGCAGACATTGCGGATTGTGGAAAGCGAAAAATTCTATGTTTGCATGTTTTCCTCTTTTCCTTTCCGCAACCCGTAATGTAGATTACAAAACCGTAAAATAAAAACTTTATTTCGAAAAGGATTTTCACAATCCGCGTTCCGCACTAATTTGCGGGTTGCGGAAAAACAAACTTTTATTAAAAGGAAACTTTGACTCTTGATCTATCTAGACTTATCTCCTTATCTAAATCTGTAACTTCTATAGCCTCATCATCAACCCACGAAGAATGGACAATTGAGATTGAAGCGACAAACTAAAATGGATGATTTTATTAGTAAGTGTTCATCACAACTTGACAGGTGTTTGTCGGCAACCTACAACCCGCAAAAAATAGACGATTGAGATTGAAGCAGAAAACTAAAATGCAGAGATGAAAAACAACAAAAAAACTGTAGATATTTTGATTTCCGCAATCCGCATTTATTGGTTGCGGAATTCGGGTTGATATTAGCGACTAGGAAAAAAAATTAAAAGTTCCACAATCCGTTATCTGCAAAACATTTACGGAATGCGGATTGCAGAAACCTTTTTCGAAATAAAGTTTTTATTTTTCGGTTTCGCAATCCGCATTGCGGGTTGTGGGTTGCAGAAAGGAAAAGAGAAAAACACACAAAAATACACTTTTATGCTTTCTGCAATCCATATTGCAGATTGCGAAAACTCAATAAAAATCACACTTGCAACATTGCTCATCCACAACCCGCATTGCGGATTGCAAAAACTCATTATAAATCACACTTGCAACATTGCTCACCCGCAACTCGCAAATTCTTTTGGATTGCGGAATGCATAACTTTAACAATCTTCACATGATCAATAATTTCATTCCGCATTCCGCAACTCACATTACGGATCGCGGATTGTAGAAACCATAAGATCTTAAGTTTTCAATGTATTTTCATTTCCACATTTTGCTTTTCCACCCTGATCTCAACCATCCATTTATGCAAGATCTACAGCTCAAATCTATTTTTCCGTTGAGCCCTGGTTTATTTAATTCATTCAAATTTATCATGAGAATTGACCATATTTGCTTGCATTGTTTACTGTATCTGAGATTTTTACTGCGGATTTTTCTCGCTCAAGCTCATAAATCCTCACGTAAACATAATACATAAATATGTATAGCGTGTCAATTATTATATTTTTATATTTATTAAAGTATATAGATTTTTTTGTATTTATTAAATATCAGTTTTATATGAATGTTTAAACTGTAATATCTATGAAAGAATTGATTTTATATAACATAATTGAAGAATGTTGCAAATTGAATAAAACACAAATTAGACAAAGATAACTTGTTAAATGATGCATTACAATATTGAAATAGAAACTATTTCCTTAATCATAGAAACTATTTACTTTGAAATATAATCCAAAATAAAGAACTATTTTATTCTAAAAAAAAACCTTAATAATCTGCATTTGTCATTTGTTATATTTTTATATTTATTAAAGTATATAGTTTTTATTTTTATTTTTTAATTAAATATTAGTTTTATATGAATGTTTAAACTGTAATATTTATGAACGAATTGATTTTATATAAAATAATTGAAGAATGTTGCAAATTGAATAAAACACAAATTAGGGAAAGATATTAACTTGTTAAATGATGCATTACAATATTGAAATAGAAACTATTTCCTTAGTCATATAAACAATTCTATTTGAAATATAATCGAAAATAAATAATTGTTTTATTCTCAAAACACACCTTAATCCGAGCTGCATTTGTCATGCACAAAAATAAC
Organism: Pseudotsuga menziesii; assembly: GCA_001517045.1. Classification (NCBI taxonomy): domain Eukaryota; kingdom Viridiplantae; phylum Streptophyta; class Pinopsida; order Pinales; family Pinaceae; genus Pseudotsuga; species Pseudotsuga menziesii. The sequence continues at coordinate 192,593 of LPNX010581470.1, read as the reverse complement.
AACTGCATTTATGGCATAACCATATTTTCATGTACACCTGCATAATATAAAATGGAAATGTACCCTTTGGTTTTAGCGTGTTGTTCAAGGCTCATTTCAATTCAAAATGCACCCAAAAAAACACATGCCCATAAAAACACATATCCCCAAACTTTAATTTAAGTATAAGCATTTGCAAGAGTGAAATGGGAGAGAAGTTACTCCAAAGAAGGGGAAAAGACTGAATGAATGTGGGTATCACTTGAACCAGTGCATCATATAGGTACATTCAATCATCCTTTAATTCGCAAGAGATTCATGGTAGTTTTAAGTTTCAAGAAAACTAAAAATAAAATAGCATAAACACAAATTTATTGTAGATTTTAATCATGCAATATTAAATTTTATATACCCAAACATATATATAATGCAAATTAAACCCTAAATCAACAAATCATAACTCAAAATTAAAGTTGCAGTATAGGATCATCTTAACAATCCATTTGTAATTTGTAAACTGTAGCATATATCCATTTCAACAATCTACATAGAACTTAACATATTAGAATTAATGAAAGACATTTGATGAATATCCAAACAACATAACTCAAATAACAATGCAATTTTATTCAAATTGCAAAACAATACAACATCAAAAATTAGAAAGCATTCTTGGTATGCTTAATAATATTACAAAATTTACAAAGAAAGGAAGCAGATTGCAAGATATTTTAATTTTGATTACTTGGCAAGGAAGGCATGCCACTTGGCATGAACATCCATTAAATATTGGATGCGGTTGAACTGAGCAGTTTCTAAGTGCAACTGGGCTTTACATGTTAAGGATGTGATATCTTTTTTCTTGATCTTGGGCCATTCATTGAGGAAAAGATCAATCCTCATTAATGAAGCGAGAGGTGTCTGAATACAATGCCTCATCTCCTCCATAGTAAGTTGAGTCATTTGCATCATCCGCTCTTTCACTTCAACAAAATCTCTTTCAATCTACTCCATTTTGAGTTTTGAAGGCATAGACTCCTCGATAGGATCCAAAAGTGCCAGGTATAGATACCCAAGCAATGTTTCTAAGGTGTTCCACCTCCTTCTGTAGGCTGATTTCCCATCTCTAATAATGGATTCCACCAGATCACAAATTCCCTCCCATGTCTCGATTATCAATTTAAGCTTATCCAGTATTGACAGATCTTTAGGTGTTTCTTTCATATATTTCTGCCAGTCGATGGCGTTATCATAAGCTTTGGTGGCTTCCCTTCTTCTTTAATGATAGTCGTTGAGGACATCAGATTGATGCTCAAATGAATTATATAGCTCTTTCATGTCATTGAAACCTTCATACAAAATAATGATGCCTTGATAAAATTGATCATGTACTTTGCATGCTAATTGTTTAAACTCCTCCTCTATAAATTTAGAGAAAAAAGAGGTAGAAGATGTATGCTGCAGGTCCTTGAGCTATTGTTCAAATGCATAAATTTCATTTTCTTGTTGCTTAGTTAGGAGATCTTTCTTCTGAAGCTATTGTTTAAGATAATCATTCTAAGTTTGGAGTTGCTTTAATTTGTCTTCATACTCTTCCTTAAGAAGCTAAATTTCATGCTTGTGTTGTTCCTCAATTTGCAGTAGATCTTGCTTGGCTTTTTGTAGCTCCTGTTCTTTGTCTTGGAATTCTTTATTCAGCTAGGATATTGAATCATAATTTTCCCCAGTGAAGGCTCCCATGGCATTTGTTGTCTCCAAAGCATCATGTTTGGTGTCAGAGGAATCACTTTTCCAAATGATCTTGGTAGGAACCTATTTGACTGTACCTTCTCTTGTCCTTTTTCCTCCCTTCTTAACTACAACTTTCTCTTTCCTACTCCAAAAATATTTCCCAAGAGAAAGTACCGCATCTTCGCCAAAATCTTCCATCTCCTCTATAGTTGAGATGCTTCCCTCTAGAACACTAACTAAAGGGTCAAGTTGGGATTGGAAAATAAGGATTTACACACTGATAGGTGAAATAATAATGGGAGGATAAGGAATAGTAGGTGCAAGGCATGAGGGAATAGAAGTGGGGAGAGGTGTAGAAATTTCAGTAGAAGATGTTGCAGGGATGGAAGGGATATCTAATGGTGGAAAAAAAGAGGGTGGTGATGTTGGGGTAATGTGAGGTGTCAAGGAGGTGGAAATAATAGGTGAAGTAGAAGGTGAGATAGAGCTAAGCACATCTACTAATATAGAAGGTGTTCTAGTGGTAGCTAAATGAATTTGATATAAATTGAGCTCGAAAAAAGAAATTTGTGGAAATGATGAATCAATTATACTCGTAGATAACTGGGTAGTATGAATGAAAAATGTCATGGAAGTATAAAAATTAACAGGGCAGCTGGAAGTGTAGTTTTCCTCCTCTAGTTCACTATGTATTTCATGAATCTCAACATTTGCTTGAGGGAGAGGTTCTACCTGTTGAATTGGAGGAACGTGAATAGCTACTTGTTCTTGTTAAGCAGGTTGTAGTAGAGGTAATGGTTTTTCTTCCCTGTGCACCTCTTCCAGCATTAGATGTGAATGAATAGTCGATCCTTCCTGTACATGTACCTATGGTGGAACCACTAGAGTCTTCTGATTCTTAGGCTAGGGCTCAGCCAGTTCTGTTTGTGCCTCTATCTAAGAGCTAATATTGGTAAGAATATTCTTGAACTATGCCCCTTTGTGGAGGGTTTCTATCATCAAGGAAGGCTGAGTTCTTACAGGACTTTCAAGAACAACTTTTCCCTTGTCTTTTTATTTACTTACAAGAGTAGAAGAGGAGCTACATGCTTTCTTTTTTACCTCCTTTTCCAAATTCTGCTTCTGAATGTTCTCTTCCACTCCTAGTTTTACCTGTCTGAAATGGAGCACAAAAATGTAAAAGGGATGCTAGAAAATCTACTAGGTAATCAGCATAAGGAAATAATCCAACCAGAAAGGCTTCGAATCAATCCCATGCAGAGACGATTCTATCCCCGAGTTGTTTGGGATGATTAAATCCTATGGATACAAGTCCTCCACTAACACAAAGGTTTTTCAGAACAATAAGATATTCTTGTAGGACAAGTGAGAAAGGATTCAAAGCAACCAATTCTTAGTCTAACTGTTCAAGAGAACTTAAACATGGTGAATAATAGATTCAATATAGGGAAGTCGTAAGATGTAATAGGCAAGAAGAAACTGATTACTCAATGTACAGAAATGTAAATCAACATTAATCTCTTTAACAAACTTTAAATAAATATTAAACAATAACAATTGCAAAGGTTTATCCACATATTTGAAATGTACAACATGTCAAATAGGTAATACTAATTAACAAATCAATATCCGATATTAATGACCAATTATCAGCAGTGAAACATATTATGTAAATCAAATAAAAACATTCATTCAATGCACATTCTATGTGTCAATATCGTAAGGAAAAATCAATACGTAAACCAACACATTAGTAGATAAAAAATTAATAATCAGTATGCCAAATGGATGGAAGAAAGACTAACATTCATAAAAGACATTTAATGAACAACCATAGAACATAACATAAAATGACATTGTAATTTTATTAATTTGAAAAATCTTACAAAGAACAAAAATCACAAGCTTTCATGTTATGCACTTGGAAGTTTGTTCTTCAGTATAGCTCCTAGGCTTAATCTCCAAAGTTCCTCCCCTACTTGGGAAATACCCTCCCTTTAAATAATATTACAATTTTTTACAAAAAAAAAGGAAATTTCCCAAGATGTTGGATTACAAAATAATTTAGTTTCAAGGTTTTCCAAGGGTGGAATGCCACTTGGCATCTAACTCCATCAAATCGTCAATGTCTTGATACTTGGCATGTTCCAAGTGTACTTCTGTTTTTCATATTTGGGATGTGATCTCCCTCTTCTTAACCTTGTTCCATTCTCGGAGGTACACATGTATTCTGACCATCACAGCATGGGGTATCTCAATCCATCTCATGAGTTCCTGCATGGTGAGTTGGTTTATCTCCTGGATCTGCTCCTTGGCTGTAGCGAAATTTCTTTGGATTTCTTCCAATTTGAGTTTAGGGAGGATTTCCTAGTCAACCAAATCCAAAGATGGCATGTCGAGCAAACTGAGCAAAGTTTCAACAACCAACCACCTACGTTTTCACACCACCTGTCCATCTTTGATGATGGATTCTACTGCATCACAAATGCTTTCCCAGTTCTCAATCGTGACTTCAGTCTTCTTGGTTTGAAGTTTATCCATGACTGGAAAATCATGCAATCTGTCTCATATATGCTTATACCATTCTAATACATTGTTAAAGGTCTTAGCTGCTGCTCTTCTATGAGTATTATGATCTTGTAGGATGTCAGATTGACTCTCAAATGTATTATATAGCTCCTGCATTTCATTGAACCCTCTGTACAGATTAGCCATGGACTGATAAAATTCATCATGGACCTTACAAACTAGTTGCTTGAACTCCTCTACTGCCAATTTGGAGAAAGAGGAAGCAACTGAAACTAGCTGATATTCCTTGAGCTGTTGCTCAAGGGTAGGAATCTTTTCTTCCTGTTTTTGATTTAGAGCATCTTATTTCTCAAGCTACTGCTTGATATAATCATTCTTCTTCTACAACTGCTTCAACTTTTCTTCATGCTCCTACTTAAGAATTTGGACTTCCTATTTGTGATGTGCCTTTGCTGCAACCAAGTCATGTTTGGTCTTCTACAGCTCTTGTTTTTTGTCCAAAAGATCCTTATTCATATGTGAAACTAAATCAAAGTTGGCACCTACAAAATCCCCCATGGTAGTTGTTGGATCTAATTCCCATTGCTTGATATCTTGGGAATATGACTTCCAAATGACTTGGTTGAGGGTGGGAACATGTTTGATTGTGCCTTCCCTTGTCCTCTTGGTTCCCTTTTTCATCACTACTTTTTCCTTTTTACTCCAAAAATATTTTCCCAAGAAGACCACAACATCCTGACCAAAGTATTCCATCCCTTCTGAAGCTGAGAGAGTTTCTTGTTGAGGAGTGACCAAGGAATCAGGTTGATATTGGGAAACGAGAATTTCTACACTAATGGGTGATCATAGGGGAAGTAGGGAAAATGGGTTCAAGGGATGAGGAAGAAGTGAGGATAGGCATATCAATTTGGGGAAAAGGAATTGTAGAGATGGAAGGAATATTTAATTGAGGAAGATGACAAGGAGTGGATATTTGGGAAGTGAGAGGTGGTGAGGGGGTGGAAGGAATATATGAAGTGAGAGGGGAAGTGGATATAGGTACATCAATTAGTACCATAGGAGCGTTGGTGGTAGCCTCAAGAATTGGGGATAAATTTAATTCAGAAAAAGAAAATTGTGAAAATGATGAATAAAAAATATTCTCAGATAACTAAGTGTTGGGGATAAAAGATGTCATAGAAGTAAGTATATTTATAGGGAATGTAGAAGGGCTACTTTCTTCATCCAATTCACTATGTATTTAATGAATTTCAATATCATCTTGAGGTGGAGGTTCTACCTATTGAATTAGAGGGATCTGCATAAGATCTTTCTCTGGTGAAGCAAGTTGGACTGGTGGCACCGTTTTTTATTCCCTAGGTACTTCTTGGGGAATATGTTGTGGATCAGTAGCTAGGGCTTGTTGTACCTATACCTATTCAAGAACAATATGTTTCTTCTGCTTCTTGGGCCAAGGTTCATCCTCTTTTGTTTGTGTATGTAGTTGTAAATTAATATTTTCAATATTTCTCTTGAACTCTACCATTTTATGTAGGGTCTCAATCATCTGAGAAGGATGAGTTCTTACGGGGGTTTCCAAAACAACCTTACCCTTATATTTTGATTGAAAATCAAGGGCAGCAGAAGAGCTTGATGCTTAATATTTTTATTCCTTTTCTATGTTCTTCTTGTGAAGGTTCTCCTCTATTGCTAGTTTTACATTTCTGTAGTGAAGCACAGAGTCCTTGAGGTCTTTTTTATACTTGAAGACATGAAATTTAACATTTTGTTCAAAATTATTACTTAATTCCTTCTAGAAGTCAATAGTGGCCATGTAGATCGAGTCATCAAGTTCATCCTCATGGGCATACTGAAACTTAGCATGTTCTTGGACAAAGAGGCTGGCCAAATATGATTTAGGGTCATGCATCCTCTTGGGTGCTTTCCCCAGGTTCATACTAGCAATTTCTTTACCCAACACAGTTGCATGGGTGGAATTTTTCATAACAAGAGAACCTAAGTTCAATGGAAATTTGGGCCAAGCCTTTCTTCTGGACCGTGCAAGTTTGGGAAAACCCCATCAATCATAATCTGAAAGGCCACTTCTTGTAACACCATTCGATCTCGAACTATCCTAGGCAGCAGATGAACTATATTTCTTCCCCAAATTCAAATATAAGAGAAATACTCTCTAACACACCAATCACCATGTAAATTAATTAATGCTCTGGCTCTCTTAGAAAATGTCGGAGCGTCCACCTTGAATATTTTATGGTACATAGACCCAAGAACCAGGTCACAAATCTCATAGACTTAAAGAACAAAGCTTTCCTCCCACATCTATGAACAATAAATTTGTATCAATGGCGAAGTTTTATTCCAGTTTCAACCTAAGGCCGGAAAAGTAGATGTTGCACAAAACACATCCACTACATAACCTAACATATAGAATGCTGGCTTCCTTGTGGCTAGGGTCTTCTGGTATTTCTCAATTTCTTCCTTCAAATTCACAAACAAAATTTGTGCCCAATTAAATGATTCACCTGTAAGAATAATATGGTGGACTATCAGAACCTATTCATATTTGAACATTGGACAATTTGGCAACCCATATAAACGGAAAAAAATGTCTGCAAGCAATTAAAAGGGTTCCCTAAACCAGGAAACGAGGTAAGAATTGGTTGGTTTGGGAACATACTCAGTTGGGTTTTCCATCTAGTATTTTACCACCTCCTCATAGTTAAATCGGGAGATGGCATCATCGAGAAATTTGGAGCTTAAAATATGTTGAGGAGGTCCAAGTGCATAAGCCCTGGAAAAAGCGTCACGATGGAAAGATGCCACAGGGGTATGAACATGGTCGAAAAAGGAGCGCTCACTAGGGTTTGCGTTATCCAATGCCCACTTAACTGGGTCTGTGTAGGGCATGAAAGGAGGTCATGCAACAATGCAATGCAGTTGAGAACTCTAGATTTGTGTGTATGCAAGATGGTGGTGGGGAATTGTGGAAAAAGCGTCATTGCCAAAGATAGAATAAATCCTCGACCAATCCAAGTGAATGGTTTCAGAGACACGACCATTGGTATCAATGAATATTTCGACGTTGGGGTCCTTGCTCATTTGCTCCTACAAAGAATTTTTTGACTTGGTGTTTCTAAACGTGGTGGACACCATTTTTATTGAAATTTAGCAACCATGGTTAAAAACTTACCATAGTTTGGAAAAACAGAAAAAAAAAATGGTCATGAAGGACGAGCACTTGCCAGTAGGAAACTTGAGGATCAGTGAATTCCTAAGCTCGAGCGAGAAAAATACGTAGTAAAAATATTCAATCACAGTAAAAACAAAAGTGAAATTGGTAAAAAATTCATAAATTCGAACAGATTAAACAACACAAAACTCAACGGAAAAATAGATCTAAGTCGTAGATCTAGCATAAATGGACGGCGAAGATCAAGGTGGGAAACCAACACGTGGGAGTGAAAAAGTCAAAAAGCTTTGGATTTTCTGGTTTCCACCTTTCGCAATCCTCCTTTGCGGAAAGCGGAAGTTGAAAAGAATTAAAAAGCAAGAAATTTTTTTATTAAAATTCTACATTTCGCATTCCACAAAGGAGGAAGGCGAGAGGCAGAACCATAATTATTGACCAATAAAATTTACTAAAATTTCGCATTCCGCACTCCGCAAAGGAACCAATATGATATACTTATTTTCTAGTTTGAACTTATGTAATTTAATTGTTTAATACAATCTATTCTATATATAGTTGATGTTGTTTATTGATAGAAAATGTGTGATAAAAGTTTAAGGACCAATAATTCTGATCGACACAATGGGAGCACATCCAAAAAAGTGAAGAAGTTTTTCAGTATAAAATTAATATGTTTGAATTATTTGTAAGTTTGACTAATATGTATTGGTTAATGTATGTCATGGAGATCCAAACAATGAGGAAACTCGATAGGGTTCTTGGCAAATATAAGTGTAGAATAGAAAAATTAATTCTTGATAAAAAATTTGCAAAGGGATGAATCGTGTGAATCAAAAAGTAATCAATATGAATATTTATTTGAATTTTCAATAACATTGTACTTAAGAATATTCTCTAACATGTTTCAAACAATGCATTTCACATATGCTGAATTTTCTAAAACAACCAACAACAAGGGAATGGAATGTCGTCCTAAGAAAATAAAAAAATATGGAAGATATAAATGATAATGAATTGGTCCTTATCTCATCGAGAGTGGTGCTATAAGTTAATTAAATGCGGGATTTATTTTATAAAACTATGAGGGGTATAGTGGAAAGAACGTATAGACGTACTTTCAACTTCTCAATACAAAAATCAATCCAATATCTCCAAGAATCATGTTATATTTGAACTACATGAATCATTTGCGGATTAATGGTCAATGAGACTCATCAAACTTCCACTAGAAAAAACATACAACAACAAAAAGGAATCATTAAAAAAATAATATTCTTAAACATGTTTTTATAGAATATGTATATACTACTACAAAGCATTCATCTATTTATATTATTTCTGTTATTTTTACTTTTCATATCAATATAAAATTAATTTAATGTCATTTCAATTTTTTAGGAAGATTATGAAAATCCCAAAGGACAAACAAGATCATATTTGAAAAATTTGAGCAGGGATCTCCAAAAAAGTGTACAAGGGGATGGATTGTTGAACTTTGTTTTGTTTTCCCTCTGTATATTTTGGGTTGTTTGAAGTTGAAGTGAGGTCAATTGTTTTCATGCTTTTCTGAAAAATGCTTTTTCCTACCAATGCTTTGGACTGTGGAAGTTTAAAGTTGATTTGAAAATGATGTCCTTTGATTTGAATGATTCCCTTCATTACTATTAGAAGTCTATTTATGTTTGAATCGGAGCTTTAGTTCTCTTTGCCGCCACTGTTTTGGAGGTGAAACAAACTATTTTCATCATTGTCTAAATAATACTTTTGACTTTGAAACTTCAAGTTTTGATTTGTAAATGTTTTCATTTATCGCTGTCAGAAATTTTTTGTACAGTGCATCAGGGCCGTAATTCCCTACAAAGCCGCTGTTGTGGAAGCTAAACGATGAATATTCCGACGGATAACTCCTTTCTGTTCCGATGCTATGGTTTTACTGCTTTAACAGTTTTTTTCTTTGCGCTATTGGAAGGGTTTTGGAATATTGATCGAAGGGGTAGTATTTTGCATTGCCGACATGGCAGCGGCTTTGAGCTCATCATCGCTGACATTTTGTCATTGAAACTTCCGATCGCCGCAGTTTTCATTTGAAAGCGGAAACCGTAGTCTATTTTTTTCCCGCCATTGCGGATGAATTTTACATTATCTTGCCGATGTTTAGTTGGTTTATCTATCGATGCTTTTCTAGCTGGTTCCCATTCTTCTGATTGCCGATGGTTGTCTGGTCTGCGGAACCCTTAGTCCATGTGAATTCCGTCGTTACAACTTCTCATTGAACTTGGCGTCCGATGTTGTAGTGGTTTCGAGGTCCGATGCTGCAGTTTTAGTGTTTATTTCACCAACGTTATTCTTGTCACGGAACCCGTAGTCTTTATGCTACCCACCGTTGCGGCCATTTAGTTGATTTCTACTCGATGCCTAGCGTTTTGTTCCTGACTGCTGATAGGTTTTTCCCACCTTTTGGTATTTTTACACTATTTTATGGAATGGCAAAGTTTTCTCGTGGTATTGGTCGAGTCAGGGTTTTTCTAAGAGGAGGAGGAGCTATTACATTTGTCCTGGTTCATGTTTTCGTCGAAGGGTTTCAAATTAGCTCAGATGCAGCCTGAATTAGGTGAAGAGTATATTCTATCAGGATTGTGTTTTTTAGTTGGACAACGGGTTTAGAGGATTTTCAGACCCAACTGACAAGATTTTCTTTGTCTTATATTTTCATGCATTAATTTTGTTTATATTTCGTTTTACAGAATGCATGTATTGATACAGTTCATATTACTTTATTAAACCCTAAATGGTCTAAAATCTGCTATCTTCATGACAAGATGATTACTGCAACTAAGATGTGTTTAAAAGACAAATTAGAAGGGAGGCAGCAAGGAAGGAAGCAACTGAAGAATGAAGAAGCAGAAATAGAGAAAAGAAGAAGAAAGTTAGGTATGAGCCCAACGGGATCTAGCAAGGGACCAACGGATTACTGAGCATAATCAATAAGAGCAAAGGCCCAGGCTTGGAGAAGTTCGACATTTCCCAAGCTGGTCCTTTTTCATAAAAGTGCTCTTAAAATCTTAACCTAAAATGTAATGTATTGTATAAATCATGAGCACTCACAAAAGACAAAAAATTGTGGGATTGAACGGTTGGGGGGAGCCCAAAGGTCACCGAGGGGCAGCCCAAGGGTTTTGCTTGTAGTATAAATATAGGAGAGTTAGATAGAATTAGGGACCTTTTCCCAGATAGAATTGTGAGAGTATAATGTAAGAAAAACTATTTCCTTTTGCATAAAGAAATTACAAGTTTTTGTTGGAGAAAGCTTTGTGGAAGGTTTCAAATGTTGTGCAATGGATTTGTTGAATGTGAACTATTTCGTTTTCAGCTGTTATCCACTAACTGTGAGATCGTTCTAACTCTTTGAACCTATGTTCTTGTTATGAATGCACTCTGGCTTATTCTATGAAATTTCCACTATGAGTAATGAATGTTGTTCATAAACAATTAGCTATCTGGTTGTTCATATATCTATAAATGTTCATGTGTTTTGAAATAAGTAACAGCTATCTGTGATTTTTTTTAATGCATGCACAAAATACATTACTCATTGATGAATAATAATCTTGCTCCCTAGCGATAGGTTAGATAGTTGGTTTTAGTTTTCTTGTTGTGTGTGGTTTAGATGCGAGAGAGTTAAGACGAGAGGTAAGAACCTGCAGATCACATTGTGACCGCTCCTCGTATTCTCTATCAATCTGTATTTTTAGATAGGCACTTGCATCTCATACTTAAATACAAAAAAACTAAAAAAATACACGGTGGATCGAACCGTAACCGGTAAAACCATTTATTTTTGTTACTTGACCTACGGTAGCCAGACTGTAAACTGGACGGATTCCCCATACCAAACAGTAATGGGATAGTTGGGAACATCTACTAGGGAGAATCCCTAACTGTTGTTACCTGCGATTTTCCAGGCCTCAATAGTTTTTGGCACTAGAAGGAGGGAAGCTAGTGCATGGCTGGCCGAGGAAACTTATTTTCTCGAGATTATTCCACCGGTGATAGTTTTGAAAGCAGTTTGTTTCCCAATCCAATTTCTGAAGAGAAGGGTATAGAACATCTGTATTCTATTGATAATGAAGTATCTAATGATCTGAGAAGACATACTAGGGCATATGTGAAGAAGATTGGAGGATTACCAATTATTCCAGTATTTCCTAGAAGAGAATATAAGAAGAAAGACTGTCCTATATTGGAAGATGCAGTGTTTGTTGGAGATTTTGAATAACTAGTAGAAACAACATTACAAGAAGTTGTTCAGTCTTTGAATCAAGTGGTCCCAGATACACCTTATTGTTCACCTGTTCATACCCCTGTTCACTCACCAGCTCATTCTCCACCCAGAATCATGGCAAACGTGAATGCAAATCAACCACCCAACCCACCAAATCCACCACGGTTGCTTGGAGGGCTAGGTCACCTTTAAACCTGACACCCCCTCTACATGACTTACGTCAAGCTTTTGAGAAAATTCTGCCCAAGTTTGACCCAAGTGAAAAGATTTTAGTAGATGATCATTTACAAAGCTTTTACTTGGCCATAGAAGTACTAAGGGCTGGAGAACATGAAGATGTAGTTTGCAGATTGTTTCCACATACCCTGAAAGGAGCAGCAGCCTGATGGTATTTTGCTCTGCCTGCAAACTCAATCCCATACTGGGATACATTTGAAAGAATATTTAGAAGTAAGTATGCAGTCCAAAAAACTCATGCCGCATTAATGAATGGGTTATGCGCTTTAAAGAAAGAAAGAAAAGAAAAAGTGCATAGTTTCACCCAAAGGTTTGCTGCTTATCTTAAGAATTTTTCTACAACTGATAAACCTTCTGATAAGGTTTTGATCAAATATTATACTTCAGCTTTGGGGCCTAACTTGGCCTTGTTTTCCAAGATGCAATTCAAACCTACGTTGTCAGAAACTTATGAAGAAGCCGAGAGAGTAGAAGCTGAAAGAGAGACCATAGAAGATTATCTTGAGTAGTCGGTAGAAAAAAAAAATTGGTAAGAAATCCTTATTACTGTCTAAGCCTAAGGAGGAGCAGTCACATGACTTTGAAAGAATGTTGAAAATGATGCAGAAACTGTCTAACAGAATAATAGATTTGGAAAAATAAAAAGAAGCTCATAAATATTATAAGCCTTACTATAAAAGGAAAGAGGACAACAATCAATCTAAGCCTCCTCCACATAGTCCTGCATCAATGAATTTAACGGAGGTGGGTATGGATAATTTTTGCACCTTTCATCAGCAGCCTCATTTTGAAAAAAATTGTCCTCAATGGATCAATTTGATGACATTAGTAATGAATCAACTATTGGACTCTAAACTAACAGAAGTTGATTATGAGGAGGAAAAGGGAAATAAATCCACGAAAAAACAAGAGGATAATGCTCTAGTTTTATGGGACTGTGTCTCACTTTTTGATACAGAAGATGAAGGTACTCTAAAGCATGAGGAGATATTAGAAACAAGTGTGACAACAAGGAACCAAGGTGTGTTAAGTAAAGACAACTCAATACTTCCAAAGATTAAGAAATTTCAAGAGAAGATGAAGAAAATACAGAGGAACAACACAGATGATAAAATACCTGAACTTACTATTAGCAGTCAAGATCCAAAACAAGTCAACATGTAGGATAGGCTTATTGAAGACAAAGCTGATAATGTCAAGGAAAATCTCAAAGCACCTGAGATGGGGTATGACTTGTTAAAAACACTTGAAGTACCAGAGGAGGAACTTCCCACTAACAACCAACCTGTAGAAGAGATTGTTGAAGCAAGTGTGGGAGGTAAGAATAGGTTTAAAACCCCACCTTTATTCCTAACCTTGGAGATTTTAAACCATAAGGTGCAAAAAAATTTAGTAGACTCGGGGTCATTGGTCAATGTGATGCCACTGTCTGTGTGCAAAAAGATTAATGGACAACCTAAACCTACTACTTGGGAGGTTACTAAGTTAGACAAGACCAATGTGAAAGTAGTCAGGGAAATGGAAGATGTCCTGATTCACTTATCTACAAATGAAAAGATATGTCAGTACATTTATATTGTGGTAGCAGACATACCTGATGGCTATGGACTGATTTTGAATCGAGACTGGTCAGCAAGATTAAATGGGTATTTTGCTTCAGATTGGTCACACTTGTGGTTCTCTTAGAAGGGAATTCCAAACCAGATTAAAATATTAAGAGAGCCCCACATGAAGCACAATGTAACTAAATTGGAAGAAAAAAATGAACCAGTGAATTATGTGTTGGGAAATCATCTAATTGAACTAGAACCGAGAGAATACCAAGAAGAAGAAGCTAGCAGTACATCAGACGCCCAACTCGATCTCCTTCGATTTTCACGGGATGATGAGATTGATTGTAAAATAGTAGATGTAGTTTTTTATTCAAGTACAGTAGAATTAGATCATGGTTAGTTTTTTTCATTTTGTAGTCAAGCCTAGCCCCTTAGCTTACAAGTTGTCAGATTTATAGGGGTGGGCAGAGGACGGACCAGTTAGTGGTTTAGTTCTCAAACTTTATTTTTCTTGATTTTTGTTTTTGGATTATCTTGAACATAAATAAATTGATTTGGTTGTTTATTTTGATTTACTTTATTTCTATTTGTTCTAGTTTATATTTTGATGGATTTCAATAAAAGAAGCAAACTTTTGGTTGCATGGAGAGTATCAAAATTCTGGATTAACTAAAAACATTGATTATAAGACTGTGTAGTATTGTTTTATCTGAAAGAATTTCTTTTAGTTAGCCGTTTTCCTAAATGGCTATGAACACTTTGAAGTCCTACTTAATCCTTGTAAAATAACTCAGGATCAAAAGGTTTGGAATACTGTTTCGAGGCTCCACCCATCTCACATTTAAAAATGTCTTAGGGAGTGACAGCAAAAGACCCATGGAAAGGAAGAAAGGTAAACAGTATATTATATATAAATGATCCCATGCCAAGAATTGAAAGCCAAAAGGAAAATAAGAGTCAAAACTCCTAAGAAAGGAATATGTATCAAAACAAAGTACTAAACCATATAAGTACAAAATTGCCAAAGTTATTCTCCGTCCGTGAGCTGAAAATCAATACATCTCTCACACAAAAGGACACTATGGATAGAGGAGCCTGAATAAAAATTCAGAAAGAAAGGCATGCAGGAGGACTCAAAAAGGACAAAAAATCCCAAAAGCACAAAAGTGCAAAATGGCATGGGAATGAGGAACAAATGAATATTTCTGTTTACCATATGTTACAATCCTGTCGTGTCCAAGCTGGAAGCTACCCGAAGACAAAGGTAAAAAATGAAACTCATATTCTTGGCCTCAAAAGAGCTATCTTGACTTTGAAATCTTGGTTTCCATTTTCCTAAATTGGACTATCATCAATGATTAAAAGTACATACATTTTCCATTTGGGAAATCCAGACATCTAGAAGAATTCAACATGTTGGTTTTATTGTCAAACAGTCTATTACTTAAGGAAGAAATTGTCCAGAGATCTGTGTTCACCAGGTTGTCGCCAATTGTTGCAGCTGCAACGTTTTTCCCAATTTTTTTTAAAATTTTGGACCTTCCTTTTAATTTCATTTTCCCTGGGATTGTTGGATTGCTAAACTTTGTTTTGTTTTCCCTCTGCTATATTTTGGGTTGTTTGAAGTTGAAGTGAGGTCAAATGTTTTCATGCTTTTCTGAAAACTGCTTTTGCCTGCCAATGCTTTGGACTGTGGAAGTTTAAAGTTGATTTGAAAATGATGTCCTTTGATCTGAATGATTCCCTTCATTACTATCGAAAGTCTATTTATGTTTGAATTGGAGCTTTAGTTCTCTTTGCCGCCACTGTTTCGGAGGTGAAACAAACTATTTTCATCGTTGTCCAGCTAATACTTTTGACTTTGAAACTTCAAGTTTTTATTTGTAAATTTTTTTATTTATCGTTGTCGAAAAGTTTTTGTACAATGCATCGGGGCCGTAGTTCCCTACGAAGCCACCATTGCAGAAGCTAAATGATGAATATTCTGACAGATAACTCCTTTATGTTCCAATGCCATGGTTTTATTGCTTTAACGATCTTTTTCTTTGCGCTATCAGAAGGGTTTTTTACTATTGATCAGGGGGCTAGTCTATTACATCACCGACACGACGGCGGCTTTGAGCTCATCATCGCCGACATTTACTCATTGAAACTTTCAATCACTGCAGTTTTCATTTGAAAGTGGAAACCATAGTCTGTTTTCTTCCAACCATTGTGGCTGAATTTTAGACTATCTTGACGATGTTTAGTTGGTTTATCTGCTGATGCTTTTCTAGCTAGTTCTCGTTCTTTCGATCACCAATGGTTTTCTGGTCTGTGGAACCCTTAGTCCATGTGACTTCCGCCGTTACGGCTCCTCATTGAACTAGTCGTCCGATGTTGTAGTGGTTCTGAGGTCCGATGCTGCAGTTTTAGTGTTTATTTCACCAACGTTATTCTTGTCACGTAACCCCTAGTCTTTATGGTACCCGTCGTTGTGGCCATTTAGTGGATTTCTACCCAATGCTTAGCATTTTCTTCCCGACTGCTGATAGGGTTTTCCCGCCTTTTGGTATTTTTACACTATTTTATGGAATGGCAGAGTTTTCTCATGGTATTGGTCAAGTCAGGGTTTTTCTGAGAGGAGGAGGAGCTGTTACATTTGTCCTAGTTCATGTTTTTGTTAGAGGGTTTCAAATTATCTCAGATGTGGCCTAAATTAGGTGAAGAGTATATTCTATCAGGATTGTGTTTTTAGTTGGATAGCGGGTTTAGACGATTTTTAGACCCAGCTGACAGGATTTTATTTGCCTTATCTTTTCATGCATTAATTTTGTTTATATTTTATTTTATAAAATGCATGTATTGATACAGTTCGTATTACTTTATTAAACCCTAAATGGTCTAAAATCTGTTATCTTCATGACAGGATGATTACTGCGAGTAAGATGTGTTTAAACGACAAAGTAGAAGGGAGGCAGCAAGGAAGGAAGCAGTTGAAGAATGAAGAAGCATAAATAGAGAAAAGAAGAAGAAAGTTAGGTCTGAGCCCAATAGGATCTAGCAAGGGACCAATGTATTATTGAGCATAATCAATAAGAGCAGAGGCCCAGGCTTGGAGAAGTTTGACAGTTACCACGCTGGTCCTTTTTCATAAAAGTGCTCTTAAAATCTTAACCCGAAATGTAACATATAAATCATGAGCACTCACAAAAGACAAAAAATTGTGGGATTGAACGGTTGGGGGGAGCCCAAAGGTCACCAAGGGGTAGCCCAAGAGTTTTTCTTGTAGTATAAATATAGGAGAGTTAGATAGAAGTAGGGACTTTTTCCCAGATATATTTGTGAGAGTATAATGTAAGAAGAACTATTTCCTGTTGCATAAAGAAATTACAAGTTTCCTATTGGAGGAAGCTTTGTGGAAGGTTTCAAATGATGTGCAATGGATTTGTTGAATGTGAACTATTTTGTTTTCAGCTGTTATCCACTAAATGTGAGATCATTCTAACTCTTTGAACCTATGTTCTTGTTATGAATGCGCTCTAGTTTATTCTATGAAATTTCCACTATGAGTAATGAATGCTATTCATAAACAATTAGCTATCTGGTTGTTCATATATCTATAAATGTTCATGTGTTTTGAA
The DNA here is from genome assembly GCA_001517045.1 of Pseudotsuga menziesii. Lineage (NCBI taxonomy): Eukaryota > Viridiplantae > Streptophyta > Pinopsida > Pinales > Pinaceae > Pseudotsuga > Pseudotsuga menziesii. The sequence goes on along the minus strand of LPNX010581470.1, from coordinate 175,469 downwards.
ATAAGTAACAGCTATCTATGATTTTTCCTAATGCAAGCACAAAATACATTACTCATTGATGAATAATAATCTTTCTCCCTAGGAATAGGTTAGATAGTTGGTTTTAGTTTTCTTGTTGTGTGTGGTTTAGATGCGAGAGAGTTAAGATGAGAAGTAATAACCTGCGCATCACATTGTGACCGCTCCTCGTATTCTCTATCAATCTACATTTTTAGATAGGCACTTGCATCTCATACTTAAATACGAAAAACTAAAAACATACACGGTGGACCAGGCTGTAATCGGTAAAACCCTTTATTTTTGTTACTTGACCTACGGTAGCCGAACCGTAAATCGGATGGATTCACCATACCAAACATTAACGTGCTAGTTGGGAACGTCTGCTGGGGAGAATTCCTAACTGTTGTTACTTGCAGTTTTCCAAGCCTCAACATGCACAATTTTTTATTTACATAAAAATTTATACTATCTAATTTTGCATAATTCCCACCAATGTAGATACACTCATTACACTTTATATTTATGTTTGTATAAGGGGGCTAAAGAGTAGGAACACAATCAAGGAAATCAACAAAACATTCAACCAAATAAACCAATTAATCCAAGTAGCTCAAGAAATGACATGAACAATTCCAGTGAAGAATGACGATCAATATAATTGGATGCTCATGTAAGTTGTTGTATTTTTCAGAATAATTGTCTATGAGAATCAGACATTTTGTATAATATACTAAACATAGTTTCCCAATTGGAAGACAACGGACTACCAATAAGTGTAAGAATTACATAGAGACATTTTGATTATTGTGGACCTTTATGCTATTCCATTTTGTATGACAAAGGGTCTCTTACTCATATATAATAAAATAAGTTTCTTATTCTGTTGCATTGCCCAATGTTGTTGTGAAATGTTACATCATTTATTACATATATGGATGCTTAAATATTACAATCAACATATGTGAAATCTGATGATATAATAAATTTATTCAAAAATTATATCCAAGAACAATAATTAAAAGTAAAAGGTATGAATATTATCATAAAAAATATATATATATATATTTTTTACAAATAATGGAATTTTAAAAAATAAATATAAAATATAGATATATGAATGTATTTTAATTCTTATAATAGTCACCGGTCATTGGTCACCAATGAGAAAATGATTACTAACTCTTTTAATAATAATTGAACTAGTGAGTTTGAGTAAAAGTGACATCGGTGCAACTAATTATTGAATGTAAGCATTGATGATTTTAAAATACCATCACATTGGTGCAACAAAGTGGTAGTAGCTATATGCCATGATGCAATTTTATTATTTGTATGCACCAACTTTTTTAATATAATAGAACACTGGAGTGACAATATATTAGAATCATGATGTAATCTAAAAATACAATGAACATTAATGTCCTAGTGAACTTCACCGTCTCTTTCAACACTGGTGCATTATAAAAGACATAAGCACATATGCACATAAAGTTATAGAGCATCAGTGTCGTTAAGATAGTTATATGCACCAATACTTGTTTATATTTCCTTCTCTTTCAACAATAGTGCATTATAAAAGGACATAAGCATTGATGCACTTAAAGTTATAAACCATCGGTGCCATTAAGATATTTATATGAATAGGTGCTTCTTTATATTAAAATACATTGGTGGTTTTTAAATTAATACACACCCTTTTAGCATTGTATGCACTTATGCATTCATTTAAATACAACACACCAAAAAAACTACTACGCTGAAGCCTCCAATACCCAAGGTTTTGTAGTTATAATAAATTTATGTAAAATTAGCAGAGGTTGTACCAAAGTTTTTTTTTATAATTTTGGAAAATCTTAAAACATTAAAATCCTTCGCTATTACCTCCACTACAGGTCTTTTCCTTGTAGTGAGATGAGGTTACCATGGGGAAACTAATGCCCCTAATGGAGATGATAAAGTGAGGAGTAGTGGTGATTCCTACACCTTACACACTAGCAATATTGTTAGTTGCAAACCATTGGTACATGGGATTATTATAGATATGAGGAGTTTGATATCTAAGTGGTATTTCATGAACTTGCAAAATATGGGGCCTCTGCATTTCAATTAATGGTGGGTTTTGGAATATCTTATACTTCCAAATTAACTCGAGGTGTAGTGTATTTCTCCCTTCTAGGTATATTGATATGACTGTCTGGGCATCTTAATTATCCCTCTTCCGGTAAATAGTTAGATTTAGTTACATCTTTTATTTTTTCTTCCCTTTATAGGTTGGTTAAAGCTATATGAGCCTCATCCTCCGAATCACTTAGTGGAAGTCCAAGACCAACTAACCTCTGCCTTGTAGTAGGTGGTTCATCAATCTCTCAGGGGGGGTTCCTTTGATTTTCTAAGACTAATGAGATATTTAGTCGACCACCTTGAAACCAAGGACTCATAAAAAAAAATATCTAGGTTAGATACTCTTCATATCAACACCAAGAACTCCACTACAAATTACTCAAAGTAATTTTAAAAGAGGACAACTCGCCCAAATATTAGGTGAGGGTAGTCATACCTTCATTCTAATAAGTGGAGATATGATGAAATGACCTCCTAAAAGATACCCTAGGATAATGAGGCCTTAGGACCAAGTAGAAAAAGTGTGGGAAACAATTACGCTAACTCTCATGCAACAATCACTCAAGTTGCAAGTACCCTCATGTAGATGGGAACCCTCCAACAAATTCAAGGAAATTGTTATGTGTTTATCTTAGGTAACACAAGAAATTCCACATGCAAGTGAAAATCTAGGGAAAACCATTATGGTTACTAATTTATAAAATATAGACGAGCGAAACAATAATGGGTAAGGGGTTTGCAAAAGCGAACGATACATAGAACTTTGTCCTAGACCCAAAACGCTAGAGAAATGGTGTCACCTCTAGGACTTGTCAATTCTACAAACTTGTGCATACATAAATAGCCAATTAAACAAGCAACAAAGGATAATATTTATAATTTCTTAGATTAACCTCATGCATGATGTACGTGTGAGGTATGGTTTCCCAACAATTGTATTTTCTACTACTAGCTTTTAAGCATTCACTAGTGGATCTAGTTTATGTTTTCATGGCCTTTGAGAGTTTACTCCCCAACTTGCATCAAGGCCATACAACCTAGACTTGTTTGTACTTTTCCATAAATAAAAGAGTCTAGTTCATTTTAGTTGTAATTGCTATTTTTTAAAGCTATTTTTTACTCAAAAGGATATGAGAATGAAACTTGTGACATTTTGATGCTTTATAAATATATTTATAAGCATTCAAGAGATTTTATACCTAATATTTCAAAAGAAAATTAAGCACTCTTCGAAACCTTGAAATGCAAATGATTAAGAGTTTAACTACCCTATTCATTCAATGGAACTTTCCTTTTGAATATGATAATGTAGGGCCAACAAACAAAAATAAATTATAAATGTTACTATAAAACTATGCAAAATTCCTAAATAAAAAGCAAAATGTTCTTTATTCCTTTTCTTCTTTTCCTCAGTTGATTCAAAAAACCGTGAATACCAAAGGAAAATCTCTAATATTCAGATCCCAAAATCTCATTTTTTCATAGAAAGTCAAAGCTAGGAAAACAAATTCCTACCCTTTTCCCCACTTTTTAAAAGATACCTGCAAGTTTCTTTAAGGGAACTTGTAGATGGTCACACCTTTTTCACAACAAAACCATGGGTGCCAATGTTTGTAAGTTAAAAAAAACTGCAGTTAGAAACCAAAAAGATTATTGTTTTACTAAAAGTATATAAGAATGTAGTTTTCGGTTTCCTAACAACAAGAAAAGAGAAATACCATAGGTAAGACTAATGCTATACTTCAATAATTGGAAAAAACATAGGAGAGAGACCGTAAAAAGTGGAATTACAAGAGTTATCCCCAATATGGTTTCCAATTATATTTTAATGAATAATCCCTAATGATTTAGGGTGGATTAGTGACAAAGAAAATGGAATGATAACATACCTAATTCTATAATCAATCAACTAGCAGATGCAACTACTTAGGGAAGATACAATAGTAAATTACCTTTACATGGATGGTTGTCCCTTGTATGTCCTTTTCCTATAGTCTTGAATACTCTTTAATTATTCCAAGATTTTTACTTGACCTACACATAATGCAAATGACTGACCTTAAATTCATTTGGAGACACTAATATGCAAATCATAATGAACATGTAAATTTTCTTATAGATTGATCCTCACTAATTATCAGGAAACTAGTTCGAACAAAAATAATTCAATTCTTTGCAACATGATTTTGAAGGGTGGAGGAAGAAGAGGGATCTTCATTATATATATAGATATATACCCAATAATTTTTTCTGTCACCTTCGTTAATTGAGTTTGGGTTCCTCTAGACTAGACTACATATATGCTAATGTTCAAACTATACTCACCAACTTTACTTCGAGAATAAAATAATATGGTGTTTAGGCCTAAGACAAGTGCAACACACAATTCACAACTGAGGGGATCTGAAAGAGGGGAAAATTATCCAAATTATAGAAATACTTGTTTACCTATTCTTCTATCATAACTGTTCTTACATTAGTCTCTTGTCCCTTGTCCTAACAATCAACCATTATTTATACCAAGATGAAGTGGTTAAGACAGTTGGGAAGGGGGGTTAGCATTTTTCACTTGCTTATACCCCATGTATTCCACTTAGGAGCACACATTTTATTTTCTTTAATTATTTTTCACTCTTTCAAGTTGCACTTGTGGGTATCATGTCCCCATCCTAATGAGACTACTAGTTCCCACCTACTAGTTCCCTAGGTTGGGGAGGAGGCATTAAATATTGCAATAAGTAAGATATCGAACCCAAGAAAACCTTAAGTTTTCATTTACATATTAAATTGGATCATACCAATAATAAATATGGAGAAAATAAAGTGTCATTGCTTCATAAGGACATTTGGAGGTTCATGGAGGCCTTAGGTGCCTAGATTCTTCCTTACACATGTTATGACTTAACCCAAAATTCAAAATTATGAGTAATGGAACATTCTTGGAAGGTGAAGAGGTTTCAAATAACATATCATGATCCCAAGGATTCTAATGGGTGAAGAGGAGTAACTTCCCATGTAAGAGGAAGAGGCTAGGAAGAAACTAGGTGCCACTTGGAGAGAGATTCTGTGCATTTTATGACAACAATGATGGAAGATTCTAGGACAAGTCAGACTTGATTGTAGACCTGATTGAATACCTATGAAAATATGAAATTTCAGGGATAAACATAGCCTCCAATAGGGTGCACTTGGGGTTATGTGGTACCAATTTGGATTTGGTGGAAGATGAAGGGTTGAGGAGAAGGACAAGTGTCATGGAGGTTACTAACATCGAGGATGAATTGGAGGAGGTCTATGGGAGTGAATTATAACTTGGAGGACCTTAACAGGGTTATAAAAATATTTCATGAGAAATGAGAATGGATTTTGATCATTTGAGAATTTGTCTTTGGCATTTTGGAAAGCACTAGCTTGTCCATTGTAGGGTGAGAGCTCACTTACCCTCCTAGTGAGCCAATTTCGAGAGAGTGAGATTATCATCCAAGTTGGATGTTGGAGAGGCCACCATAACCTCTAATTTTGATCTTAATGGAGTTTTTGTACTTTATATAGGAGGCTTCGATTGTTCGTGACCCATCGCTCCTCCCATTCTCTCAATCCCCACTTCAATATTTCCATATTTCTTTAGGATGGCGCACTTGTGTGAATGGTAGTTGATCCCCATCAATCCAGTTGATTCCAAATCATGGGGGAATGATGATGGCTCTGTAATATGTCCCCATACCTCTATTTAAGTCAAAATCAATAGAAATACATATGAAAATGTCCACATTTCCAAGCTTTGTTGTAACTAATTTCCATGTGTTGATTTCCCATTTCAATGTAGTTGTATAGCTGATGTATGTTGCGACTTGTTGGGCCAAGAAAAGTGCATAAGGAAGAATCCACTACGCAAGCGCAAGAGGAAAAATGGTCATGTGACATATAAAAAAAGATAAAGGAAGAAGCACGAGCACAGAGCAGAAGAAGCTATGACAAGGATAACTATGACGAGGAAGGTAGATCTGAGTCGGTGGAAAAGGTAGGTAGAAGAGTTAAAGCGGAGCAAGTGAAAGTCAAGGAAGACTGCAGAAGGAATAACCAAAAGAAGACCAAGGATAGTTTCGTAGATAGTTATGACTAGTATAGAAGGATGAAAGATGTTTCTGTGGCTAGTTATGGTTGTGGTTAATGTCATATAGGACTTTCATGGCTAGGTATGGGCAGACATTTAATGAAATAGACATGTTTTGTAGCTACTTGCATATGTAATAACTGAGTAGTACTTAGTCAACCCTACACAGTCTTATAAATGTTATAAATAGAAGGAACCCGCTTTGTATAAGGGTGAGATCCAGTTAGACTTTGTTAGATTTTGTTAGCATCAGTTGGATTCAAGTAGAAGAGTAGAATTGTTGTTAACTTAGAAGAGGATTCTAGTAGAAGTAGAAGGTTGTTGAGCCACAGATATGAAAATGAGTGTGCAGACTGTTAGTAGAAGTGATCTGCAGCTGAGTGCGCAGATAGTCAAGTAGAAGAGTTGATACAAGCTATGTGCAAATCAGTAGGAATATATAGAAGAAATAAACCAGAGATCATGAGAGCAAGAAGATTGAGTCAAATAGACATATCTTAATAACATCCTGCAAGTCACAAATTGCAAGGTGCTACTTATATTTCTCATGCTAGATGAAGAGCACCTTGGTGGTTTTTCCTCGATTGGTTTCCACATTAATTTCCTTTGTTTAATGGATGGATGTTGTTGAATGATTGAATGCTTACGTGAATGTTTTCTTACTTTGCATAGTTCATGGTTATTGTTGAATGTATGTCACAATATTACTAGTCAGTGAATGAATGAATGTTAAGGCATTGTTGGCATGTAATGTATGATTTCCTGGTTAAATCTGCTAAATTACAATATAAGTTGCACATTGTTCATTATAAGTAAGGAATCAGTTGCGCCAGTTGTTAAGTGGATAATGAAAAGGTTGTGTCACCTGTCGATTGTGGTACAAAGTTGTACCTTTGTCACACAGTAATAGAATCCATCCTCCTATATTTGTCGAGCGCCTTGGCCGCATGCCAAGGGACTATAATCCCTCGCCAACTACGGAAGCATGGTTCTGGAAGTTACACATTAAGATATCTCGGGTGAGACTGTGTTTTCCTCACAAGTGTTGCCAACTGAGCTTGCTCTATCGGGCCAATGTCTTTTGGTGTATTTTTGGTATTGTGTTGTTGTTGAACCTTGGGTCGCGTAAGTAAGGAGATAGAGGTCAACAAAATGCAGAAACTAGAAGGAAAATACGTCGCGGGTATGGTGAACGATAGTCGCCTAAAACCTTACTATGATGGTCACAGCATGCCTGGCTAATATTGAGTCATGCGCACAAAAAAGAAGAAGAAGAAGAGAATGCAAGGAAACTGTTATGTCGCACGTTTGCGACAGAAACAGGAAAAGTGCAGGCAAAAGTGGGAATGACAAGCTATCCAATATTAAAGTGCAAATATCTAGCAAATATTGAGGTAGTTATGATATCTAAGCATCATCAATTCGACGCGATATAAGGAGAATGACGACGTGCTTTTTGGTACCATCAGCCATCCTCATCATAACTACCATAACTTCCCTGATAGGTACAACTTAGAAATCGAGTAATCGAATTGATGAGTAACGCGTCAGGCGGGAATCTCATGTGATCGACAAGACCTCAATATCCCATCAAAGTGACAATTGTGGGATGCATGGGCACCTATAAATATGGGATTCGTCATCAAGCTTCACTTTACCTACACCTGTAAAGAGAGAACCAGAGCCAAGAGTTAACAGAGTCGAAACCTGTAATAGAGAGTCAGCCAAAATCCATGGTAATAGATATTTCTGACGTAACTGTCGCCTAGACGTGTCCGATTTAAGAGGAAATTGAATCACCCAAGGTACAACAACCCAAGTAGGAACTAGAGCTAGCATCAATGGAACGACCAAGGAAGCAATCATTCCCCATGGACAGTTTGGCCCTTGTCCCACCCCCTGGTTCGGGCCCTGTGTCGAACCCTATTCAGGATCGACCAGTTGCAGGTCCGCAACCAGTTGTGCCACCAAGATAGGTTGGAGAGAGAGCGACTAGAGAGTCATCCAGGCTGCCACTGTTAAAGAAACACAAGGCTAAGGCCGTTGTGGATAACCCTAAGGAGGACCTCATGGAGGAAGACTCACCACCTTGCCGAGACGCTAATGCCACCAGGGAAGAGGAGAAATTTCCACACTACGTTTGGTCGAGGAGATAGGACATGCAGAAGGTGATGCTTTCAAAGAAAGCATGCACATTCTTAGTGACACCCCGCATTCCTGATAATGTACCACTGTTGATGGATGTGATGCCGAAGATAGCCAAGATGTCGTTCAAATATGTTGACACCTACAAGCAGGTGGGATTGGAGAGGAGGAACTACATGGTTATGGTCCAATCCAGGCTGACTAAGCCCTAGAAATTAGTACCAATGGAGTGGGCCAGTGGTGTCGACCGTGCGAGACTGTTGAACTTACTACTCATGTCGCACTTTGGCCATAGCCTGCAGCCCAATACGTACGTGAAACAACTCCTTGTATGTTTTCATAGAGGATGTATATGGCTCGATCGACCCTACCCGTTCGACGTCAAGCTCATCTCGTCAATACCGGGCCTGCCAAAGACAAGGAAATACCCTTCACCATATTTGCACCAGAACAGGGATGTGTCGAAGATGAAGCAGAAGTATGAGCTTCAGCGCACGGGTAGGGTATTTCTAATTGTCCCTATAGAAGACAACATAGTGCAGTTTTCCACAAAGATCCTATCTTGCAAGCTATTGCGCAAGATGAGGCCGACTGAATGCACCGTCGGGGTGGTAGAACTTGCAGAACAGTGTGCAATCGGTGTGACTTTCAATTGGTCGCAGTTCCTACTAAACAAACTGATAGATGATGTAGAGCGGGCGCAGGATGAACCTAAGGCCAAACTTCATTACTCTTGGATGCTCATCCTAATATATTTCATTATGTGGTCCAACCCACCAGACTACTAGCCAATGGATGTCTCGGTGCTTTTCCTTGGCGCAAAATATCAAAACCTCTAGGAGGATAAGGACAAAAAGATCAGCTAGACGAATAATAACATTTATTTATTCCTGCACGCTGAGGCATTGCGCGATGTTATTAAATGGTCCCACAGAGTAAGGGATGAGATGGTGCAGAGACATGCCACATTCATAAACTTCCAGGCTAGTGTGCATAACACTATTTTGGAACCAAAGCAGGACCTGACCAAGCAAGTGCCCTAGGAAAGGTTTATGATCACCGATGTGTACGTAGATGCAATTATCCAGGAGTGGTCTAAAGAATGGCACGTCCCACTAGCAGATTCGATGGATGAATGCAGAAACCAAGAAGACCCACCAGCTAACCAAGGTGGAAACACCAGTGCAGGCACTGATGTGCAAAACGGTCAAGGAAATGGCCAAGGGAATGGTCACGACAATGACCAGCAGGATGGAGAAGGTAATGTCGGAGGCGACGACCAAGGAAATAAGACATCGAGCTCTGATGATGATGATGATGATAAGGATGATGATTCAGACGATACTCCTACTGATGAGGAGGTGAAGAAGGCCCATGAAGAGGTGCATCAGCCGCATCACAAGAAGAGAAAAGAGGACAAATTCCCTAACACTGTTATCTTAGCCGAGGAGGACATTGAGTTGTTTTCCGATGCAATCTCACAAGTGGCCAAGTCCATCTTGAGAAGGAATAAGTGAGAAGTAGCTGTGAATCACTGGTGAGCTTGTCGAGCATATAAACCAGCTGACAGAGGCTATAAATGAAGTCAAAGCCACTGTCGAGGCTGAAACTTACGGCGTGGATCCCAGTATCCTACTAATAACACCAGAGCTGGTGTCACCAATAAAAGTATAAATCCATGCGCAAGTAATGGAGATGGGAACGCCTGAGTACGATGATGTTGTCCATGGGTTTGAGACATTGAGCATCAACTTCTCTAAACTCACGTTGGATAAATTCTATGGTGTCTAGTAGGCGTCTGCGACCGAGGTACGCCTCAGAGAAAATGCAGTGTCCTATCAGACGACCAAGCAGAAAAGGAAGGCGACAGCACGCAAAACCATCCTTAGAGAAAAGGAGCAGGAAATTGTGGCATGAGAACAAAGCTGGCTTACACTTACTAGAGTCATCAAGAAAACCATCGCGCAATTCCCATCAGAAGCAAGCTAAGAAGATGAGGATTTAGTTGCTAAGTTTTCCCGGCTGTCGTAGATTGTGGTGGAACTTAAGAAATGGGTTGAGGAGCTTCAAACAAAGCAGGTATCAAGCACACCTCCTGAGGTGCTTGAAGAACGAAGCAAAGTAGCATCTGAGGCTATTGCGAGAACAAGAAAAGGAGAAAAAATCTACATTGAGATAGTGGAATTTGTTTCCACGATGTGGGAAATGCTTCTGGAAGATGAGACTGGGGAAAATATCAAGGAAACTACATGGCAAGCTGAAGAGAAAATCACCATGGAAAAGGCAGAGATGAAGAAGATGTCTCTTAAGGAGAAGGTGACAAAAATGGCTGAGATCAAGCAGTACTAGCAGGAAGTCCAAGATCTTCGTGACCAAGAGAGGACTAGGAATGAGGAAGTAGCTACACACCAGTCAGAAGTAGCATGAGTTATAGGGCTTATTCAGCATGTAAAACAGAAGCTTCAGCACATCACATAGTCGCTAGAGGCAGGATCGTTGGAACATATAAGTTTCGACCAGGTGGAATAGTTGGCTAAGAAGGCGGAGGAAGTATCAGAGGAATTTTCCAAGGTGCAACAAATTTTGAAGGAATTTAAGGAAAAGGTTGGTCCTGTCATGTAGCCTAAGCCTGAGCATAAGCCAGAGGCTTGAGTTTTGCAAGCACTAAATTTTGCGGAGACATCCATTTTTCTTAGTGGCTCGGGACGAGCCACATATGAGTGTTGGGGGCCTATTAGGCTAGGAAAAGTGCATAAGGAATAATCTTTCGTGCAAGCGCAAGAGGAAAAATGGGCACGCGACGGATAAAAATATATCAAGGAAGAAGTGCGAGCGCAAAGCACAAGAAGATGCAACAAGGATAGCTGTAGCAAGGAAGGAAGATCTAAGTCAGTGGAAGAGGCAGGTAGAAGAGTTAAAATAGAGAAGGTGAATGTCAAGGAAGACTACAGAAGGAGGAACCAACATAAGACCAAGGATAGTTTTGCGGCTAGTTATGACCAATACATCAGGATGAAAGATGTTTCCACAGCTAGTTATGGTTGTGGTTAATGTCATACAATACTTTCACAACTAGGTATGGCTGATATTTAATGTAACAGTGATATTTTGTAGCTACTTGCATCTATAATAACTGAGTAGTACTCAGTCGACCTTGTGCGGTCTTGTAAATGTTATAAATAGAAGGAACCCACTCTGTATAAGGGTTAGAGCCAGTTAGACTTTGTTAGATTTTTTTAGCGTTAGTTAGATTCAAGTAGAAGAGTAGAAGTGTTGTTGACTCAAAAGAGGATTCTAGGTTAAGTAGAAGGTTGTTGAGCCGCAGATATGCAGCTGAGTGCGCAGACTATTAGTAGAATAGATCTGCAACTGAGTGCGCAGATAGTCAAGTAGAAGAGTCGATCCAGCCTGTGTGCATATTAGTAGGAGTAGATAGAAGCAATAAAACAGAGAGCATGAAAGAAAGAAGATTGATTCAAATAGACATATCTTAAGAACAGTCTACAAGTCACAGGCTGCAAGGTGCTACCTATATTTCTCATGCTAGATGAAGAGCACCTTGGTGGTTTTCCCCAGATGGGTTTCCACGTTAATTTCCTATGTCGAATGCATGGATGTTGTTGAATGATTGAATTCTTATGTGAATGTTTGCTTACTTTGCACAGTTTATGGTTATTGTTGAATGTATGTTTCAATATTACCAATCAGTGAATGAATGAATGTTAAGGCATCGTTGACATGTTATGTATGATTTCCTAGTTAAATCTGCTAAGTTATAATAAAAGTCACACATTGTTCATTATAAGTAAGGAATTAATTGCACCACATAGTTGCGCCAATTTTTAAGTGGATAAGGACAAGGTTGTTCTATGTATCGATTTTGGAACACAGTTGCACCTCTGTCGCACAGTAATAGACTCTATCCTCCTATCTTTGTCGAGCGCCTTGGCCACGTGCCAAGGTACTATAATCCCTCGCCAACTGCAGAAACATTGTTCTGGAAGTTACACATTAATATATATTGGGTGAGACTGTGCCTTCCTCATGAGTGTTGCCGACTGATCTTGCTTTGTCGGGCCGATGTCTTTTGGTGTCTTGTTGGTATTGTGTTGTTGTTGAACCTTGGGTCGCGTAAGTAAGGAGATAGAGGCCAACACGAATTGGATCTTATGTTATATGATTTTAGTGAGATATTTCAATGCTTTTAATGGTATGTATTCATTTTTCTCTATTCTGAACCATTATATACAAAATTTGTGAGTCAAAGTTGAGCATTTACATGTCATTCCCCTTAAGGAAATATCACTGAATTTATGCACTCGAAAATGAAGCTTTCTACATATGTTGTAGAACTATTAACCATATAAAATTATATTAAATTAATTCTAATAAAATTTCCCATACTCTTTTTGACAATTTGGGAGGGTCACACAGGAGTTGGAGATCCATTTATGCCTACACTTTAGGGGGGATTGCACCATAAATTACTAGTAATTTTACCATTTTTACCAATGTTCACAAATTGAGTTGCAGATGTATATAACTTGTCATAAATTTATAATAGAGTCCAATGGGTGGTCCTAATACTCCACATATCATTCCCTAACAAATTCGAGACCCTCTTTTTCCATTCGAATCCCCTAGAGTCAAGACTAGTCAAGGTAATTTTTCCCCAAGTTTTTCCTTTGTTGGAAATTTTTGATTTGGGTCATTACAGTGGTATCAGAGCATGATATTAGCACCTACTAGGAGTCTATATTCATGTTTCCATATGATGACTTTCCTCCATTAGACACCGAGACTAGAAACATTAACAGTGAAAGGGAAGGATGTGGAGAAGTTAGTTTTGTTTACGAGGAGATTAAGGAAAAACTAGGACTGAGAGATATGGATGAAAAAGAAAATAATGAGTACCTTAATACATTCATTAAATAATCTCTTGAAGGGATGACCAAAAATTTTATGCAAGGATTCTAATTGTTGACTAGCCAACTTGGCGGCAAGTCAACACCTGGGAGTAGTACTAGTTTACCTCATGTTGAGAAGAAGACCAATGGGGAAGCCATTTTTTCAAAGAATTGACCTCATAACTGACCCCATGAGTTCAAGAATAAGAATCAACCTGCAATAACTAAGTTTTTAGAGTACAAACAAGGCCCTTACACTACTTATGGTGTGAGGGAAGCAACACATGACTGGCAACAACTAAGTGATGAATGTAGGAAAGTCCTACCTTTCGATCAGTTCATTAGAGACTCTCTTCAGTTTAAGCAAGGAGGAAGTTGGAATAGGGCACCTCCTCTTAATCATGAATTAAAATACACCATATCAAAAGTAACTATTCCTTCCTTTGATGGTTCCTCACAAATCTCTACTAGTGCTTCGTTGCAAAAATTAAGTGTGCATTTTTAGTTAAATCCTATGGTTGAACAAGAGGCATTAAAAATGACCATTTTACATATTGAAGGGGAAGCTAGTAATTTCTGGTTCCATGGTATTAGAACCTTAGGACATGATTAGATTTTATCTTATGAAGGTTTCTCCAATGCATTAATGGAGAGGTTTGAGAGGAGAGACCCCAAACTTCCTTTCAAGGAACTAGCACAGTTGAATCAATTGGAACTCCTGAAGCATATATGTTAGAATTTGAAAATATTTTATTAATGGTTTTTGATGTATTTATGGATTGGTTTGTTTTATTTTTTACTAAAGGATTGACAGAACCTTTGAGAGGGATTGTGAAATCCCACAATCCACTACATTGAAGGATTCCATGAATTTAACAAGAGATTTGTAGAATGTGTTTCCAAGAACCAAATACCCACCCCGAAGCATAATTTCCCTTCCAAATTCAAGGAAGGTAAGAAACCATGGAAAAAAGATTCCTTTTCCAAATAAAATAAAGGAGGACCAAGCAAATAAGAACTTAGAATAAAGAAGCTATGTTTCACATGCCAACAACCTTGGGTTCTGGGACATAAGTGTGAAAAGGGGAAGGCACACTACATTGAATTTTTCTCTAAATATAATGAAGAGGGGGAGGAGGAGGAATCAAAACTTACAGATCAAGAAGAGGGGTATGAAACAACAGAAGAAGAACAACCCACGCTTGAGACATGAAAAATTGTAGAACTCTTAGGTGTACGTAGATTCCACGCCTTGAGGCTCAAGGGTAACATAGAAGGCCAACGTCAAATTTCTAGTGGATGTAGTAGCAACTCATTGTTAGAATAAATCAAACCCATAGTTACACTTAGGATACATTAATTATTCATTTTTTTCATTTTCCTAGATTCCTTACTAGCTAGTTGGCATCCACTTGCACCTATAAATCAACAATTGATAAAAATGCCTAATGGAGTGATTTAGAAAGATCTTAGAATATATCCTTCCAACTCTGCATTCATTCTAGAATATTGAAAGTACGGTTCTTCTTTTTCTGAAGCTTCCTTTCTTTTTAGTTGTTTTAAGGAAAAAAAGAAAAGCTAATCTTGGAGTAACTTCCTTGTTTTTTTCCCAACTCATCCTCCTTCTTCTTCTCCATACAAATGCATGGATCTGATCTCTTTCCATCACTTAATATCTGGTCCATCTCACTCAGAAAATTCTTTAGCATCTTGACACATTGGGAAAGTGATTTATGCACATATGGGGGATTCGACTAGTTTAGTAAACCTGCTTTTTGTCTAATTCGAATAACATCTTTGGAAGACCGATGTAATTATATATTTGGACGACCGATGTAATTATATATTTGGACGACCGATGTAATTATATATTTGGAAAACCGATAAATTCATGAGTTTTTATGATGTACATGCATTCAATAGAATTTTTTGTTATGCTCCATATTCAATCTCCTTTTTGTGAATTTTTTTGCAAGTTTGACTAGTAATTTTGTGAGTATAATTGTTCTACAGCCCGGGCTTAATTTCCACAGTCATAAATTCATAGATGTAGAATTAGTGGAGAGGAAAAAGCTACAAGCTGAAATTTTTCATGGTTTCACAGTCATCATTCCAAGTAACAATTCTATGCATTGCACTAAATGAATTCCAAAGCTTCAAGTTATTATAGGAAATCCTACTATCACTGGCAATTTTTATGTAGTCAATGTGGCTGATACAATTGTGGTTTTTGGAGTACAATATTTGTATTATTTAGGGGACCATATAGTGAACTATCAATTCCCTGAAATAAGGTTAAAAAATTCAGAAGGGAAACCCATCTTGTTGAGGGGAATGCACACTTACACAAATCAAATGGTGTCTTCTCATAGTATGAGGTTTATCTTGAGGTATGGAGAGATAGAATGGGCTGCATAATGTTTAATTACATCCTCTAAACCCCACTTTAAGTTTTCCAAGAATCCTAAGGAGATAGAGAGTTATTGAGTAAGTATGAGAGGGTTTTTGGAGACCTTCCCCCAGAAAGACCACCAGACAGAGGGGTGGAGCATATAATTGAGTTAGATATAGGAACGCAACCTATCAAAATGCATCCCTATATACACCCAAAAAGGATTTGAGATGAGATTGAGGAGGCCATTAAATAACTTTTGCAGTTGGGTCTCATAAGGCCGAGCTCTAGTTTATATGCTTCTTCAGTTGTTATGGTAAAGAAAAAGGATGGAACTTTGAGGATGTGTGTAATATTCCAATTTTGACCCCTATAGCATTAAAATTATATATGATGTATATATCGTTATTAAATCATGGTGTGGAGATAAAGGCCAAGGCCCCACCATGGATTTAGTGTTTTATGTATCGACAATTAAAATCAATACCTATGGTTCTAGCCAGGCACAATATAAATTGAGAAATCATGTAAATATACAATTTAATAAAAATACCCACAACTAGCTATGTCAATGCAAAAAATAGATGGGGGCATGATTTCACAAGGAATAGGGAGGGAAGTATTCAAACTATTGAGCCAATAGGGTTGATCCAAATGTCAATGGGAGAACCCATAAAGCTGTCAACTACCCTTTTTGTCTTTTTGCTCCGAATCATTTATTTATTCCAGAAGTTGGTTAGGGCAGTTAATGCCTTGGGAATGGAAGAGTATGGCAATCAAATTCGTATTGGGAAAACCCATAATTTTTGGAAAACGTATTTTTTGCTTATGGGGCAAGTTATCACCCAGAAATTGTTTCCCACGCCATTATTCACCCATGTGTTTCTCTCCCTCATGCAACTGGAGATATCTAGGGCGTTTTCCTTCATGATTTTTGTTGTTTCCCTCATCTATCCATGCTGGGAAATCTATTTTTGTGCTTCTCAGTAGCTAATAAGTAGATATTGACATTTTGAGGGTTTGTAGGGGTTATTTTTTCCCATAAATGTTTGTTGAAATCAAATTAGCTCACCCAAGGTTGATTTCCCCATTTACAAATCCATTTTTGGTTGCAAAACATTTTCCTTCATGCCCAACATTTATATTTTTTTGTTATGTGTACCCTTGTTTTGGTATAAAAGACTTAAAAGTGGAAAAGTCCCATAATTGGATTGATAAACCCAGTGAAGAGAGGAACTTCACAGATAGATCAAGAGGGGCTGGCAATCTTCTATGCATGCCCTGAAGAGCACTGGAAGGGAAGGTATCACCTGAGGGACTATGTAGCAGTGAAGGGAATACTTCCTTGTGTTGGGTGTATAGGTATTGTGGATGCCAATCTTGATAGATCTGGTGTAGGTGTCCATATATTTGTTGTTGATATCACTAGCTTAGCAATTATCCCTTTCCACTGCCTTAGCATTCTGATAAACCCAACTGTAGATTGGCTTGGCTGATTTTTTATATGTTTTTGGCTATGTGTGAGCCTTTAGTTCCCCTTTTCCTTGTTGAAATCATGCCCATCTCAGGGGTGGAAGTGGTGCTGAGAGATTGATGAGCACACTGGACTATGGTTGGGTGGAGCGTTGTAGTGACATAGCTAGTTGCGAGACAACTTATTTTCAAGATAAGTATTATATGTGTATTTAAGTTCTACAACTGTATTTGTTTATGAATTATTATGAACATAATGAATGTGTTGAAATGTATTTTCTTCCATTGTATATCATTGCATTATGTATTTGTGTATATTTTATTTCAATGCATTTTCTTTTTTATGTTCAAGCGGCTAGATCCCCGGTTAAGATGTTAGAGCAGCAATAGAGTTGCGTCCTCTCCATCGGCGAGATGAGAGGAGGGGACGTGATAATGTGCATTGATTTTAGAGACTTAAATAAGAATACAATGAAGAATAGATATCCCATCCCAAGGATTTATGAGCTCATGGATTAGCTCCATGGAGCCAATTTCTTCTCAAAGATTGACCGTAGATCTGGTTATCATCAAATTTGAATGAGGGAAGAAGGCATACCCAAGACTACTTTCAAATGCCACTATGGTCACTTTGAGTTTGCTACCATGCCCTTTGGCTTAACAATTGCACCTGCCACATTCCAATCATGTATGAACAATATCTTCCAAAATAAACTTCATAAGTTTGTACTATTTATCTTTGATGACATTCTTATTTATAGTAAAACTTGGAAGGAGCATGTGTATCATCTAGAAGAGGTATTAAAAATTCTGCATGGTCAATCATTGTTTGCTAAGCTGTCAAAATGTGAGTTTGGTTTGACAGAGCTCTTGTATATTGGACACACTATTGGAAAAAATGGTGTGAAGGTGGATATGGAGAAAATAAGAGCCATTATAGAATGGCATCGTCCCAAAAGTCTCACTGAATTGAGAGAATTCATTGGAATTTGCACCTACTATAGAAATTTTGTGAAGGGGTTATCCCAACTCACTTCACCTCTCACTGATTTGACAAAGAAAGATGCTTTCCAATGGAATGAAGGGGATGAAAAATATTTCCAAAGAATGAAAGAGGTAATAAGCATATGTCTTGTTCTAGCCTTGCCTAATTTTTCTAAACCATTTGTCTTGGAATGTGATGCATCAGGAGAAGGCATTGGAGCAGTCCTAAAACAAGGAAAACACCCAATAGATTTTGAGAGTAGGAAGCTACAGGCACATGAGAATATTTACTCCATTTATTATAAATAAATTTTAGCCATCGTGCATGCTTTGATCAGGTTTAGATAATATTTGGTGGGAAAAAAATTTGTGGTAAAAAATGACCATAACAACTTAACGTACTTCCTCACTCAAAAGGATCTAAATGAAAGGAAGAAAAAGTGGGTGAGTAAGATTCAAGCATTTGAATTTGATATTGAATTTGTTAAGGGAAAAATAATGTGGTAGTTGATGCCTTATCTAGAAGACCTTCTATTTCTCTAATTGATGTAGCAGAAAATTGGAAAGCCACATTAGAAGTAGAGTATGCCAAGGATAAGTTTTCTTATGAAATTTTTGATGGGACTAACCATGATGATAGGTATAAGGTGTTGGAAGGGATCATCTACTACAAATATAGAATCTATTTGGTTCCTTGTTCGAGTTTGAAGGAGAAAAATTTAAATCTCATGATTCTCCTCTAGCAGGTCACCCTGGTTTCTTCAAAACACACCGAATGTTGAGAGAAAGATTCTCATGGAAAGGATTGAAGGATGATGTTCTGAAGTATGTTAATTAATTCCCCAAATTTCACAAAAATAAAGTGAAGCACACTCATCCAGTTGGCCTCTTACCACCCTTGCCTATTCCAGAACAAAAATGGGAGAGAAATTCCATGGACTTCATCACTTTTGCGCAAGGTATTTGGTAAGGATTGCATATTTGTGGTGGTGGATAGGATCACTAAATTTGCTCATTTATTTGTTATTACTACCACTTTCACTGCTAAATAAGTGGCTGAACTATTTTTTAAAGAAGTTTTCAGATTGCATGGGCTTCCTAAGAGCATTGTTAGTGACTGAGATAGCATATTTTTTAGTGCAATTTGGAAAGAAATATTCAAAATGGTGGGGAAAAATTTGACACCTAGCACAATATATCATCCACAAACTAATGGCCAAATAGAGAGGGTGAATCAATGGTTGGAAGCCTACTTGAGGAACTATGTTATTGGGAAGCAAAAAGCATGGATAAAATGGTTGCATCTGTTACAATACTACTTTTCATATTTCCATTGGCATGTCTCCTATCAAAGAACTTTATGGTTATGATGCATCAAATTTTATTGACCAAATGTTTTGGTAATAGTAGAGATCCAAAGGATAAGGATTGGATTGAAGAAAGTCAAGAAATTTTGAAGGTTTTGAAAGATCACTTGCAGGTTTCCCAAAATCAGCAAAAACAATATGCAAACCAACATAGAGTGGAGAGGAATTTCCAAGTGAATTACTTGTTGTATTTGACATTGCAGCCCTACAAGCAAACCACCATAAAGGGTAAAGGTTTAGAAAAACTAAAACCAAGGTTTTATGGTCTCTACAAAGTTATTTGAAAGGTTGGTGAAGTGGCCTTTGAGTTGGATATTCCCATGGGAAGTAAAATTCATAATGTATTTCATGTTTCATGTCTAAAGAAGGTTATAGGTCAACATATTTCATTTTCATATACTATACCTCCTTTGTATAATGAAGGACAACCTGTTCTCATTCCAGGAAAAATCTTGAGAACAAGGGAGAGAAGGTTAAGAAGCAAAACAATAAAATAATACTTGGTACAATGGAAGGATTTGTCTAGTGAGGAAGCCACTTGGGAAAATGAACAAATTTTGCAGCATCCAAACTTGGAATTTCTTGAGGACAAGCAATATCATGTGGGGAGGACTATCATGTCCCCATCCCAATGAAACTACTAGTTGACAATGTTTCACCCACCTACTAGTTCCCTAGGCCGGGGAGAAGGAATTAAATATTGCAATAAGGAAGAAATGGGACCCAAGAGAACCTTAATTTTTCATTTACACATTAAATTTGGTCATACAAATAATAAATATGGAGAAATAAAGTGGCATTGCCTCATAAGGACATTTGTAGGTTCATGGAGGCCTTGGCTAGCTAGATTCTTCCTTACACATGTCATGACTTAACCCCAAATTCGAAGTTATGAGCAATGAAACATTCTTGGAAGGTGAAGAGGTTTCAAATAACATATCATGAGCCCAAGGATTCAAATGGATGAAGGGGAGTAACTCCCCATGGAAGAGGAAGAGGCTAGGAAGAAATTAGGTGCCACTTGGAGAGATATTCCATGCATTTTATGACAACAATGATGGAAGATTCTATGACAAGTCAGACCTAATTGCAGACCTATGACAGTATGACATGTCAGACCTAAAAGTAGCCTCCAAGAGGGTGCACTTGGTGTTGCAATATTGGACAATCTTGAGAGGGGGAAGGGGGGGCAGTGAATCAGTATTGATCAATTTTAACAATTTATTCCACTTTTAATTTATTCATTAACAGACATGATCAACAAGAACACATGGAACACAAATTTTTCATGGAATCCCAATTGGGTAAACCACCAGTACTTCATATTACTACAAAATTATATTTACAAATAATTTATGCCTGTTACTACAAACAAGGATGATATTACACCCTATTTACTGACAACTACTAGAAGGGGGCTACGACTCCCTGTTTTATCAAGTGCTACTAAAAGAATGCTAGGACACCCTATTTACCAGCTACCACTAGAAGGAGGCTACGCCGCCCTTGCAAGCTTGTTTCCTACCCTAGCGCCTCCCTACCTCCGTTATATGATAATTTGATATCTTATTGTTCTACATAAATCAATCTATCAATTGAATGTTCAAAGACACTTATTTGAATATTTAAACCATATTTTAGATACCCTCAAACATATCTCTTATTTCAGCAGTCACCTGGATTCATCACGACTCTTCATAGACAAACAAACTAATTCGAAATTACTTCTTTGTTTATCATTTTTAACTCTATTTAATTGATCAGTCGTGACTTTCTATAGTTTATTTTCTGCAACAATCTCTCCATAGCATACCTTTCCACATTGTCCTTTCCACATTTCCCTTTCCGTAATTTGTGGGAAATCATTTCTTTCGCAATTGCAGGTTGCAGATTGCAAATGTATTTTGACTCTTCTCAAAAATTATTTCCGCAATGTCCTTTCCATAATTGGAAACTTGTTCCTTCCACAATTGCGGGTAAGCATTTCGACTTTTCTCGAAAATTTCTTCTACAATTGTCTTTCCGCAACAACCTTTCCACAATCGGAAACTTCTTCTTTCCGTAATTGCAGATTTTGGACTGTAGGTAAGCATTTTGAATTTTCTCGAAAAATTGCTTCCGCAATTATCTTTCCACAACAACCTTTCTGAGTCGTTGATTTCTTGTGGGTTCTTTCCGAACTGTTGATCTTCGGTTTTAGAGTGCGGATTGCAAAAGTAACACTTTTCCAGAAATTGGCTTCCATAATTTTCCTCCCGTAACTTCTTTTTTGCAACTCTTTTGAGTCGTCGATTTCTTACAGTGTTTTCCTAGCCATTGATCTTTGGGTTGCGGATTTCAGAACCACACTTTTCCATCAATTGGCTTCCACAATTTTCCTCCCACAACTTATTTTTTGCAACTCTTCTAATAACCATCGATCTGTTGTGAAATGCTTCCTAGCCATTGATCCCTGATTAACTCCAGAACTTCACTTTGGCACTCCAAAATGTTATCTTCCACGTATATTTACCTTGTTGATTCTTTCCATGTCATCTGTAACACCCCAGTTTTGATCCCATTTGCATTAAAAATGTATATGATGTATATATTGTAATTAATTGTGGTGTGGAGCTAAAGGAAAAAGCACCACCATTGATTTAATGTTTTATGTTCTGGCGATTAAAATCCTTACCAATGGTATATCGTGTTATCCAGCACATTATAATTGTTGGCATCATGTAAATATGCATTTTAATTAAAATACCCACAACCAGCTATGTCTATGCAACATTAAAAGAGACGGGGGCATGATTTTCCTAAGGAATAGGGAGGGAAATTATTTAAACCTTCAGGCCAATGGGGGAAAGCCAAATGTCAAAGGGAGAACCCATCAAACCCTCAACTACCCGTTTTGTCTTTTCCCCCAATCATTAAATTCTGCCAGAATGTGGTTGAGTTAGTTATTGCATCGAGTGGGAAGAGTATGGGCACAAATTCGAATTGGGTAGAGGACCCATTTTTTGAAAAACGTGTTCTAACTTCCTTGGCAAGAAAAATTCCCAAAAACATATGCCATTCTGCCATCCACCCAAGTTTTCCATTTTTACCTTACCATTCTCCTTCATGTTGGTTTCCTTCATGCAGCTGAAACTTCTTGTGTGTTCATCCTTCACGTTTTTGCTCATTTTCCTTATCTTGCATGCCCAAAAAATCCGTTTTGGGTGTTTTTCAGCAAGTGGGCAAGGAGTATTCTCATTTTGGGAGTTTATGGTAGTCGTTTTGGCTCTCGTAATGCCATAAACGTCCTCATAATTCATGGGAAAAGAAGATTCACGTTTTTGGGTTTGGTAGAGGTCGTTTTTGCTCTGAGATCCCCATAGTCATTTTCTAAAATCGATTTGCTGAGTTGGGTTTTTGTAGAGGTCGATTTTGCCTCTGTGGAGCAATAAAATGGGTTTGAAATCATTTTCCTCACCCTAGTATTTTTTCCCCATCTGAAATTCATTTTTGGTTTCCCACGTGTTGTAAATTGCCAGAAAATGCATTTTTGCAGTTATGGGCATTTTGTTTTGGTATAAACTATTATACACCCTACTTTGGGTTTGAACCAGTTAGGAGTGGAAGAGGTAAATTGCTTGATAAACCTAGTGCATGAGGAACCTCACTAAGGGATCTTGAGGGCTGATTATTCCTTACTGCACATCATGAATAGCACTTGAAGGGAATGAATAGCCTAAGGGACTGTACAACAGAGAAGGGGATGATTCCTTGTGTTGGGTGTGTATGTGTTGGGAAAGCCAAGTCAAATCTTGTGTAGGTGTCAATAGCTCTATGGTTGAGCTCACTAGCTTAGCAAACAAGCCTTTCCATCCTCTTGGTAGTCTGATAAACCCAAACATAGCTTTGGATTTATTGAGTTTTGACATATCTTTGGCTATGTGTGAGCCTTATTAGTTTTCTTTTCCTTGGGGAATCATGCCCAGCTCGAGGGTTCCAGTGAGGCTGATAGATCAATGAGCACACTAGCCTATGGTTGGGTGGAACGTTGCAGGGGCATAGCTGGTTGCGGGGAGCTTCATTCGAAGATAAGTATTCTTGTGTAATTACCCATGCAACTGTATTGTTTGTGTGAATTATGATGAACATGTTAAAATGTGTTGAATGATTGAATTAAATGTAAATTTCTTCGGCTGAATGTTAATTCTTTATGCATCTGTGTATCTTGAGTTCAATGCATTTTATTTTATGTTGATGGGGCTAGTTCCCAGATTAATAGCAACAATAGTCTCGTCCTCTCTCCGGTAGAGGGGCGGGGACATGACAGTGTGGTATCAGAGCACACGATGCAGCATGGGCCTCAATGGGCCATGAAGAAGCAGTGACAGAGGCAAGGTTACTCTCTTTCCAACAGAGGAAAAATGTGAAACACAGGGAGAATTTCAAAAAAATTCAAAAAATTCTAAGTATGGAAAATATCGGATGACTTAAGCAGAGTCCATCCGATACATCGGTTGACTTAGCCAAGTCCATCTGACAAAGAAACCAAAGTAGAGAGAAAATTTCAAAAATTTTCTAAGTTTGAGTTTTTGCCGAAGGTCTCGCTTGGGAGGAGCCGAAGGTCTCGGCTCGAAGGAGCCGAAGGTCTTGGTTGGGTGGAACCGATGGTCTCGGCTGGGTTGAGCCGATAAATAGGCCAACAACCCAAAACCTAGCCGACAAGGATAACGGAGAGAAAAATTTTGAAAATTTTTCTAAGTGTCAAAATCATCGGAAGATGTTTGTTGAAGCGAAGACGAGGTGTCGGCAAGGCTCGCCAGAAGGGAGCCGACGAGTCGGAAGACAAAGGAAGATCGATTCGATAAGGCGTTGGAAGACAAAGGAAGATCGATCTGATAAGGCATCTGAAGACAAAGGAAGATCGATCCGATAAGGCATCGAAAGACAAAGGAAGATATATCCGATAAGGCATTGGAAGACAAAGGAAGATCGATCCGATAAGGCGTTGGAAGACAAAGGAAGATCAATCCGATAAGGCATCAGAAGACAAAGGAATATCGATCCGATAAGGCATTGGAAGACAAAGGAAGATAGATCGGATAAGGTGTCGAAAGACAAAAGAAGATCGATCTGATAAGGCGTCGAAAGAGAAATGAAGATCGATCCACCAAAGCATCAGGTGCAAAACCTGAAGTTTTTTCAATCGCATGGGAAAAGTCGAGTTTCCAAAAGAAGATTTTCAACAATTTTTCAATGGAAAAGCAGGATTCCAGTGGGATTTAGAGGTGCTGAAAAGGTGAAAAATGGAAGTGATCTTATGCACCATATTGCGCAAGCCCCCTAGACCCCCGTCGTCCCCTTGAGACCATTGTTCTTGGTGAAAAGAAAATCCCATATTTTGACAAAGTTGTCAATATAGTATTTTCCAATGCAGGTAAGTAATTATGAACTCGTGAGATTGTTATGTAGCTAACAGTGGTGTTTATTAACACATTTTTTAGAATTATAGTCACCTTCAAAGGCAACATTCTACATAGAGAAGTTTCAAAAATTTGTTCTTGGTTGGGCCAAGATGAGAATTGATGACATCAATGATGCACAAGATCCCTATGAGTTCCAGGAAGATGCTATGGGAGAAAATGTTAGAGTTGGAAATGATGAGACGGATTCCAATGGGAGGAGAAATCAAGAGACTCCCCTAGATATTGCAGCCACCATGAGGAGCCTAAGGGTAGAGTTGAAAAGTTGCAGAGAAGACAATGAAAGGATACTTAAGGCTCAAGAATATCAAAATCAAATAAATGCAACTATACTGCATAGTTTGACAAACATCCAGGGACAGATAAACTCTGGGCATCAGATAGCTAATCCAGAAAGAAGCAGGAGTAGTGCTAGGGGAGATTCCCATAAAAGGTCCCATGTCTCCAAGACGGATTCCAGGGACAGAAGGGATACTCAAGAATGGCCTACCAGTGGGTCATCTGATTCTGAAAAATCCAGTGGGGATTCAAGCTCTCCATCTCACAGGAATAAGAGAAGGAGACATTACAAGAACAATTCATGAGACAAATTCAAAAAGGCAAGGCTTCCTACTTTTAATGGTGAGGTTAAGACTGGTCAAGAAACTGAGGCTTGGCTTTTTGTGATGAGGAAGTATTTCCAAGTTCAAGACTACTCTGGAAATATGAAAGCAAGGGTAGCTATATTCAATTTGACTAGAAGAGCATCCATATGGTGGGAACACCACAGATAAGTAAACAAGGTTAATGAAAGAAGAATTGTGTGGAAACAATTCAAGAAATACTTCAAGCAGAAGTACCTCTCTGATAGGTACTATGATGATAAGATTAAAGAATTCCATGAGCTAAGATTGGGACAGCAAACCATGGAAGAGTATGCAAATAATTTATTGGAACTATTGAGGTATGTCAGGTACATCAAAGATGAAAAAGTGAAAATCCAGCGTTTCTTGAGTGGATTGCCTCAGTCTTAGAAAGACAGAATTGAGTTTTGCAAACCTAGGACTCTGGAAGAAGCAATAAGGAAGACTAAATATTGCTATAAGCAAAGAAAAGGTAAACCTAATTATCGTGAGACATGGAAGGACAAGAAGAATGAGAATTTTGACCAAAGGAAGAAAGGTTTCAAACCTTTTAACTTAGGAATCAGCAGAAGCAACCATCACAAGCTGAGAAGCATCCAACTAGAGCAATGAGAGAAAAGCCTAGAGATCTACAGCAGAACAAGGAACCTTTCCAATGTTGGAAATGTGGAGGACCCCACATGCGCAAGAATTTCCCACTCGAGAATGAGAATGCAAGGTCATCTTACAACATGCAAGAAGTAGAAGCAATGGGTCAAGTAGAAAGGGTCGTCCCTAGGATTTATGCAGCATTGGAGGACCTCCAGGAAGATCACCAGTCAACTGTGGTTGAAGTTGCAGGTAAGATTTTTGATCAATCTGTTTCTATTTTGATTAACCCTGGTTCTACTCATAGTTACATTACTCCTAGAGTAGTGGAGATTTGTGCTTTTAAGAAAGTAAGGCATAGCAAATCTTGGTTAGTTCAGCCAGCCACTAGAACTAAGAGAAAGGTTAGTGAAGTGGTAGAGAAATGTCGATTGGTCATGAATGGATTGGTCACTTGTGTCGATCTGAATGTTCTACCACTTAGTTCCTATGATGTTCTCATTGGAATGGATTGGTTAGAAGCTCACAGAGTAAAACTTGGCTGTTATAATAAGGATTTTGAGTGCTTGGATGAAGAAGGCAACCCAAGGATTGTGAAAGGCATTCCAAAGGTGATTTATGTGAGGCAGATTTCAGCAATGCAGTTGAAGAAGTTCTGTAGGAAAGGTTGCCAGTTGTATGCAGCTCATATTTTGGAGGCAATAGAGAATGAAACTCCTACGCTAGAGGACTTTCATGTGTTGCAGGAATTCAAGGATGTGTTTCCTGATGAGATTCCAGGGCTTCCTCCAAAGAGGGACATTGATTTCATGATTTAACTTGTGCCAGGAGCAGCACCAGTTTCCAGGACACCCTACAGGATGAGTACACCTTAGATGCTAGAACTGAAAATGCAACTGCAAGAGTTGTTGGAAAAGAAGTATATCAGGTCGAGTGTGTCTCCTTGGGGAGCACCAGTTCTATTTGTAAAGAAGAAAGATGGTACACTTAGGTTGTGTATTGATTACAGATAGCTAAACAAAGTCACTCTGAAGAACAAATATCCTTTGCCTAGGATTGATGACCTCTTTGATCAAATGAGAGGAGCAAAGGTATTTTCCAAGATTGACTTGAGGTCTGGTTACCATCATGTAAGAATCAATGCTGAAGACATTCATAAGACATCCTTTAGAAAAAGGTATGGACATTATGAGTTTGTAGTGGTACCATTTGGTCTCACCAATGCACCAGCTAAATTTATGTGCCTAATGAATAGTGTCTTTAGCAGGTATTTGGAAAAAAATGTTCTTGTTTTCCTTGATGAAATTCTTATTTATTCTAAGAATGAGGAAGAGCATGAAGAGCATTTGAGATTGACATTACAATTTCTCAGGAATCATCAGCTGTATGCAAAGTTGAGCAAGTGTGACTTCTATAGAGATAGAATTCAGTATTTGGATCACATTACATCAGAAGAGGGTATATCTATGGACCCTGAAAATATTGAAGCCATTATGAATTGGCCTACTCCAAGAAATGTGACAGATGTAAGATCTTTTATGGGACTTGCAGGATACTACAGGAGATTCATTGAAGTATTCTCGAAAGTTGCACATGCCATCACTTCTTTGCAAAAGAAGGGGATAAAGTTTGAATGGGCATCAAGGTGTGAAGAGAGCTTCCAGCAGTTGAAGAATATTCTTACCAGTGCACCAGTATTGAAAGTTGCAGACCCAGAGAAATATTTTGTGCTGTGTACCGATGCATGCGGACAAGGGCTTAGAGGAGTCCTTATGCAAGACAACCACGTGATATGTTACAAGTCAAGAAAGCTGAAGGAGCATGAGAAGAACCATGCCACTCATGATCTAAAACTTGTAGCCATAGTACATGCTCTCAAGATGTGGAGGCATTACTTGATGGGAAGAAGATTTGAACTAAGGACAGACTATTGTGGTCTAAAGTATTTGTTTGATCAACATACACTAAATTCTAGGAAAGCGAGATGGATGGATTTTTTATGTGAGTTTGATTTTGAAATCAAGCACATAAAGGGAAAAGCGAATAAGGTAGCTGATGCAGTCAGCAGGAAGGTGCAGGAAATGCATGTAGCATCTCTTAGTATTTACCAAACATGTTTGAGGAAACAGATTGTTAATCATACTACTGAAGATGAAACGTATGTGCAGGTAAAAGACAAATTGCAGTAGAAAAGTCTTGAGAAGAGGTACGAGGGATATAAGTTGGAAGAAGATGGAATTCTTACTTATAAAGGCAGAATTTCTATTCCAAATGTAGCAGATTTGAGAAGAGTTGTTATGGATGAAATCCATCAAGCTCCATGTTCTGGTCACCCAGGATATCAGAAGAAAATTGCTACAGCCAGAAAGTAGTACTTTTGGCCAGGAATGAAAAAGTACATGGCTAAATATATTTCAAGGTGCATGAAGTGTTAGCAGGTGAAGGTTGAGCATCAACACCTAGCAGTTTTGTTGCAGCCTTTGCTAGTTCCAGAATGGAAATGGGAAGTTATTTCCATGGATTTTATTATAGGATTGCCAATGACTTGGAGGCAACATGATTCCATCATGGTTGTGGTGGACAAGTCAACAAAGGAAGCACATTTTATACTAGTTAAGTCTACACATAAGATTGATGATATTGCAAAGATCTTCATGAAGGAGATTTTCAAATTGCATGGATTGCCTAAGGCAATAGTTTCTGATAGAGATGTCAAGTTCACTTCCAATTTTTTGAAGGGGTTGTTTGCAGATTTGAGTACAAAGTTGAACTTCAGCACTGCCTACCATCCTCAGACTGATGGTCAAACAAAGAGAGTCAACCAAGTGCTTGAAGACATGTTTCGCATGTATGTGATGGATAAACCCACCAAGTGGGAAGATTACTTACACTTGGTATATTTTTCTTATAACAATGGACAACAAACATCCTTGGGGATGAGTCCATATGAAGCTTTTTATGGCAAGAGGTGTAGGACACCAGTGACTTGGGATAATCCAGTGAACAGGGTTGTGCTTGGTCCATAATTACTCAAGGAGATGGAGCAGGAGGTTGTAAATATTACGTAGAATATGAAAGCATCCCACGACAGACAGAAAATTTATGCAGATAAGCATAGGGTGAATAGGGAGTTCAGTGTTGGGGATCATGTTTACCTCAGAGTGAGGGAAAAGAAGAGTTCCTTCAAGCTTGGAAGTTGTTCCAAGCTAGTGATCATGGTTGTGGTGGATAAGTCGACAAAGGAAGCACATTTTATACCGGTTAAGTCTACACATAAGATTGATGATATTGCAAATATCTTCATGAAGGAGATTTTCAAATTGCATGGATTGCCTAAGGCAATAGTTTCTGACAGAGATGTTAAGTTCACTTCCAATTTTTGGAAGGGGTTGTTTGCTGATTTGGGTACAAAGTTGAACTTCAACACTGCCTACCATCCTCAGACTAATGGTCAGACAAAGAGAGTCAACCAGGTGCTTGAAGACATGCTTCGCATGTATGTGATGGATAAACCCACCAAGTGGGAAGATTACTTACACTTGGTATATTTTTCTTATAACAATGGAAAACAAACATCCTTGGGAATGAGTCCATATGAAGCTTTTTATGGCAGGAGGTGTAGAACACCAGTGACTTGGGATAATCTAGTGAATAGGGTTGTGCTTGGTCCATAATTGCTTAAGGAGATGGAGCAGGAGGTTGTAAAGATTAGGTAGAATATGAAAGCAGCCCAATACAGACAAAAAAGTTATGCAGATAAGCATAGGGTGAACAGGGAGTTTAGTGTTGGGGATCATGTTTACCTTAGAGTGAGGGAAAAGAAGAGTTCCTTGAATCTTAGAAGTTGTTCCAAGCTGTCACCAAGATATTATGGGCCGTTTGAAGTGCTTGAAAGAATAGGGCCAGTTGCATATAGACTTGCATTGCCTGCTAGCACTAGAGCTCATAATGTTTTTCATGTTTCTTTGCTTAAGAAATATGTACATGATCCTAACCATGTGATAAATTGGGATGTGATTTAGGTGGAACCCAAGGGAGAGTTCCAAATAGAGCCAATGCGCATCCTCGACAGGAAGGTCACAATTCTCCGGAACCGAGCCATAGGGTAGGTAAAGGTGCAATGGGAGCACTACGATCCTGAAGAGGCTACGTGGGAGCTGAAGGATGCCATGAGATTGGCACATCCTTTTTTGTTCAATTCTGCAGAGCACTAAGGAAGTGCCAGTGTAGAAGTTTGTTCAATTTTGTAAAGCACCGAGGACAGTGTTGTTGAAGTGAGAGGGGAATGTAACACCCCGGTTTTGAACCCGTTTGCATTCAAAATGTGTATGATGTATATATTGTAATTAATCATGCTGTGGAGCTAAAGGAAAAATCCCCACCATCGAATTAATGTTTTATGTTTCGGTGATTAAAATCATTGCCGATGGTATATCGTGCTATCCGGCACATTATAATTTTTGGCATCATGTAAATATGCATTTTAATTAAAATACCCACAACCAGCTATGTCTATGCAACATTAAAAGAGATGGGGGCATGATTTTCCTAAGGAATAGGGAGGGAAATTATTTAAACGTTTGGGCCAGTGGGGAAAATCCAAATGTCAAAGGGAGAACCCATCAAACCCTCAACTACCCATTTTGTCTTTTTCCGCAATCATTAAATTCTGCCAGAATATGGTTGAGTTAGTTATTGCATGGAGTGGGAAGAGTATGGGCAGAGAACCCATTTTTAGAAAAACTTGTTCTAAATTCCTTGGCAAGAAAAATGCCCAAAATTGTATGCCATTCTGCCATCCACCCATGTTTTCCATTTTTACCTTACCATTCTCCTTCACGTTGGTTTCCTTCATGCAGCTAAAGCTTCCTGTGTGTTCATCCTTCATGTTTTTGCTCATTTTCCTTATCTTGCATGCCCAGAAAATTCGTTTTGGGTGTTGTTCAGCTAGTGGGCAAGGAGTATTTTCATTTTGGGAGTTTATGGCAGTCGTTTTGGCTCCTGTAATGCCATAAACGTCCTCAGAATTTGTGGGCAAAGCAGATTCACGTTTTTGGGTTTGGTAGAGGCCATTTTTGCTCCGAGATCCCCATAGTCATATTCTAAAATCGATTTGCTGAGTTGGGTTCTTGTAGAGGTCGATTTTTCCTATGTGGAGCAATAGAACGGGTCTGAAATCGTTTTCCTCACCCTGGTATTTTTTCCCCATCTGAAATTCGTTTTTGGTTTCCCATGTGTTGTAAATTGCCAACAAATGCGTTTTTGTTGTTATGGGTGTTTTGTTTTGGTCTAAACTATTATGCACTCTACTTTGGGTTTGAGCTAGTTAGGAGTAGAAGAGGTAAATTGCTTGATAAACCTAGTGCAAGAGGAACCTCACTGAGGGATCTTGAGGGCTGATTATTCCTTACTGCACATCCTTAATAACACTTGAAGGGAATGCATAGCCTGAGGAACTGTACAACAGAGAAGGGGATGATTCCTTGTGTTGGGTGTGTATGTGTTGGGAAAGCCATGTCAGATCTTGTGTAGGTGTCTAGAGCTCTATGGTTGAGCTCATTAGCTTAGCAAACAAGCCTTTCCATCCTCTTGGTAGTCTAATAAACCCAAAAATATCTTTGGCTTGACTGAGTTTTGACATATCTTTGGTTATGTGTGAGCCTTCTTAGTTTCCTTTTCTTGGGGAATTATGCCCAGCTCGGGGGTGGTAGTGATGCTAAGAGATCGATGAGCACGCTAGCTTATGGTTGGGTGGAATGTTGCAGGGGCATAACTGGTTGCGGGGAGCTTCATTCGAAGATAATTATTCTTGTGTAATTACCCATGCAACTATATTGTTTATGTGAATTATGATGAACATGTTAAAATGTGTTGAATGCTTGAATTAAATGTAAATTGCTTCCGCTGAATGTTAATTCTTTATGCATCTATGTATCTTGAGTTCAATGCATTTTATTTTACATTGATGGGGCTAGTTCCTGGATTGATAGTAGCAATAATTGCGTCCTCTCTCCGATAGAGGGGAGGGAACGTGACATCATCGATCTATTTTCTTGATACGATCTTATCCGTCCAATCTCTTCTAAATAAGATGACTAAAACTCCACAACTCTACATTGATTAATCATAGGATTGATTATTCAAGATCAATGGGACTTCTCCTGACTTGATCCCCTCGCTAGATCTTCTCGTGTGTCTTTCCATCCTTATCACATATGCCATCACTTACACCTTTGTCATTAAGGAACTCTTTTGACATCAATGACAATTGTTTCCAACATTATCCCCCTTTGGCATTGATGGCAATATCTAAACATTACCCCCCTTTGACAACAATGACAAAAGTTCTCTTTTGATAGCTCCCCCTGTCAACATATCTCCACCTGAGTATATGATCCCTTCTAATGCTAATTTTAGGGTTCTCTTCTAGGTCATGAGAAACCCTTTTAGAAAAGGAACCTAACATCATCAATTTGACTCACATGACATTGTTCTTCATTTTCAAGAATATAGACATTGCTTGGAGTTCTAACAGCAGTTCCAACAAGTTTTCCTGAATCTTCTCTTCTAATTTCACACTTCTCAGAATCAAATTTACATATGTGTTCTTGATCACACGTTTGGATCACACTCAAAAAATTAGGTTTTAAGTTCTTTACAAGAAGAACCTTTTTCATCTTTCATCTTGTCTTTAATAGCCACTGTACCTTTCCCAATTATTTTATAGGATATATTTTCTCCAAATGTTACTTTTTCTTTTTGCTTCCTTTTTAGGCTTAGGAACTTAGTTGGGTCACCTGTCATGAGTTTTGACCATCCACTGTTCATATGCCATAGATTTTGTTCTTCTGTAGCACATAGAGTTGATGAAAATTCCACATCATCCTTCTTCTTCCAAACCATCCTTTCTTCTTTTCCTTGAGATTTTGAGGCATAATCCATAAGAATTACTAGTTTACACTTTCTAGCAATGTGTCCCTGATTACCACATTTGTAGCATTTTGTACTATAACTTTGTAGAGGAGCAAAAGAATTGCAGTTTCTTCCATTCAGATTGTTTATAATAATATGTTTCTTATAGAAAGAAGTATGTGATGTACTCCCTTTCTGCACATGAGACTTTAGTTTACAAATTCTAGCTATATGTCCAAAATTGTTACAGGTATAAGAATTTCTCAAAAAGAGTTGGTGATGTTTACTTGTCGTTGATTTTCTTGACATCATATTTGTTCTTTGTAAGAGAGGTTCAGATTTCTTACTTTCTTCCCTTTTAATTTGGATCTTGAGTGCAACAGCATAACTTATTTTGTTTCCATCTTGGTTTGTGGAAGAGGAATATCCTAATCCAAATTTATTTCTTGATGGTCTTTCAACACTTAGGATTTCATATAGATTCCTTGAGCTGTTTTCAAACTTTGATTTGATAGATTCTTCATCCAATTTCTTTTTAAGGCGCATACTATCTTATTCAAGCCTTTTAGATTCTTGTATTCTCTTTTTGAGTTGTTGTTCTAGATTGTTTTCAGTGCTTTTGACTTCTAAAATATGATTTTTTAAGTCAACAATTATTCTTTCTGCATCATTGTTTTTCTCTTCAAATTCTATCATGTGAATTTTTTATTTTTTGTACATTATTTTATACTTATCTAATTCTTCATGAGCATTTACAATTTCTACTTCAATATCTACCACATATTCTATTTCTTCTTTAGGGATTTCATTCTCTAATCCCATGAATAGGACTTCAGCATCTTCACTTATTTCATCATCTTCAATGTCTTCTTTGGAATAGAGGTTTTTCTTATTTTTATGAAACTTCTTCTTGTATACTTGCTTATGACAGCAAGGTTCTTCATCATCTTTATGCTCTTGTTTTGGGTAAGGACGCTTTCTAGAAAAATGTCCAATCCTTCCACAGTAAAAAAATTTCAAGGGTAGCTTCCCTTTGTACTTTCCAATGCCTCTCTCAAGTTTCCTGATGAAAAGAGCTTCCTCATCATCTAGGTCCTCATATTGGATTTTAAAAGTTGCTTCTTTATTTGATGTTCCATCTTTCCCTATTCTCATCTCATAGGAAGTGAACATCCTGTGTAGTTCATCAATGGTCATGAGTTTAAGATCATCTTGTTCTTCTAGAGAAGGCACCTTTGAGTCATATTTCATTGGCAGGGTTCTTAGTACCTTGTCGAATACATCTTTCTTTTTCATTACTCCTCCAATGCCTCTAATGGCATTAACAATTTCATCTACTCTTAGAAGATATTCTACAATATTTTCTTCCTCTTTCTTTTTTAGGTTTTCTAACTATCCTTTGTAGGTCTAAAGATTGGATTCCTTAACTTTGGGTGCTCCTTGATAGACACATTTTAGTTTTTCCCGAGCATATTTGGATGTTTTGCATTGCATGACTTTTACAAGTATTGAATGTGTTAACCCACTCAAAATTGCATTCAGAGCTTTTGCATTGGCCTCATATTGGCTTAGTTCTCCTTCGTCTATAGGTATGTCATCTGGTACTTTATATTCTATTTCAACAGACCTCCAAACTTTGTATCCAAGAGCCACTAGATGCAACTTCATTCTTACACTCCATAATGCATAATTATCTCCAGTAAATAAAGGAGGCCTATTGGTGGTTAACCATTGTTGATCCATAGTGGTTTTAGAAGGACATTCCTTCCAGTGATTAAGCTGCAATGAAGGATCTCGCTCTAATACCAATTGTTGGAACATTGGACGATACTGAAAAGTGGGGTGAATCAATATTGATAACTTTTAACAATTTAAACCACTTTTAATTTATTCATTAACACATGTGATCAACAAGAACACACATGAACACAAATTTATCGTGGAATCCTAATTGGGTAAACCACCAATACTTCCTATTACTGCTAAATTATATTTACATATAGTTTATGCCTGGTACTACAGATAAGGATGGTATAACACCCTATTGACCATCAACTACTAAAAGGAGGCTATGACCCCCTATTTTTTTAGCTACTACTGAAAGGATGCTATGCCACCCTATTTACCAGCTACCACTGGAAGGAGGCTACGAACTGCTTCCAGGCCTATTGCTTGCCCTAACGCCTCTCTACCTCCCTTATATGATGATATGATCTCTGACTATTCTACATCAATGAATCTATCAATTGAATGTTCACAGGCACTTATATGAAGATTTAAACCAGTGTTTATATACCCTCAAACTTATCTCTTCATTCAACAGTCACCTATCTTCATCGTGACTCTTCACAGACAAACAAACTAATTCAAAATTACTTCTCTGTTTATCATTTTTAACTCAGATTAATTTATCACTTGTGACCTTCTGCAGTTTCTTTTCCGAGACATCCTTTCTGCATCAATATTTTTGCAATAGACCTTTCTGCATTGTCCTTTCCACATTTCCCTTCTCATAATTTGTGGGAACTCATTGCTTCCAAAATTGTGGGTTAAGGATTACAGATGTGTATTTTGACTCTTCTCGAAAATTGCTTCCACAATGTCCTTTCCGGAACCAGAAACTTATTCCTTCCGTAATTGCGAATTGCATATTGCGGGTAAGCATTTCGAATTTTCTCAAAAATTTCTTCCACAATTATCTTTTCGCAATTAGAAACTGCTTCTTTCTGCAATTGCAGATTGCGGATTGCGGGTAAGCATTTCAACTTTTCTAAAAAATTGCTACCACAATTATATTTCTGCAACAACCTTTCCGAGCTATCATTTTCTTGTGGGTTCTTTCCTGACCGTTGATCTTCGGGTTGAAAATTGGGGATTTCGCAACCACACTTTTCCATAAATTGTCTTTCATAATTTTCCTCCCGCGACTTCTTTTCCACAACTCTTTTGAGCTGTCAATTTCTTGCAAGTTTTTTCCTGACCATTGATCTTTGGGTTGCAGATTGTGGATTATGGAATGACACTTTTCTAGAAGTTGGATTCTACAATTTTCCTCCCACAACTTCTTTTCCGTAACTCTTCTGAGAACCCTCGATCTGTTGCAGGACGCTTCCTAGCCGTTGATCTCTGATTAACTGTGGAACTTCACTTTGGTACTTTGGAATGTTATCTTCCACGCTTATTTACCTTGCTAATTATTTCCCTATTGTCGATCTATTTTCTTGATACGATATTAGCCGTCCAACCTCTGCTAAATAATATGAATGCAACTCCATGAATCTGTGGTGATTGATTAGAGGATTGATCAGTCAAGCTCAATCATACTTCGATTGACTTGATCCCCTCGCTAGATATTCTCATGTGTCTTTCCATCCTTATCACATATTTCATCACTTTCCCTGTCATCGCTTATACCTTTTTCATTACCGAACTCTTTTGACATCAATAAAAATTCTTTCCAACACTTGGGGTTATGTGGCAGCAATTCGTATGAGAAAGATGAACAGTTGAGGAGAAGGACAAGTGTCACGGAGGTTACTAAACATCAAGGATGAGTTGGAGGAAGCCTATGGGAGTGAATTCAACCTTGGAGGACCTTATGAGGGTTACAAAAATATGTCATGAGGAATGAGAATGGATTTTGATCATGTGAGAATTTTCCTTTGGCATTTTGGAAAGCACTAACTTATCCATTGCACAATGAGTGATCCAATTTCGAGAGTGAGATTATCATCCAAGTTAGTTGTGAGAGAATCCACCATGACCTCTCATTTGGATCTTAATGGACTGTTTTTACTGCATATAGGAGGATTCTACTATTCGTGACCCATCTCTCCTCCCATTCTCTCAATCCCTACTTCAATGTTTCCATATTTCTCTATAATGGTGCACTTGTGTGAATGGTATTTGTGCCCCATTGAGTCCAATTGATTCCAAAGCATGGGTGAATGATTTATGGATCTGTAATATCACCCCCATCCTCTCGGTAATTCAAAATCAACAGAAATTCATATGCAAATGTCCACATTTCCAAGCTTTGTTGTAACTAGTTTCCATGTGTTGATTTCCCATTTCAATGGAGTTGTATATTTGATGTATGTTGCGAATTGGATATGATGGTATATGCTATTAGTGATATATTTCCATTTTGGTAATGGTATATATTCATTGTGCTCTGTTCTGAACCATTATATACACAATTTGTGAGTCAAAGTTGAGCATTTACATGTCATTTCCCTTAAGCAAATATCACTGAATTTATGCATTCGAATATGAAGCTTTATACCTCTGTTGTAAAAATATTCACCATATCAAATGATAGTAAATGAAGTCTAATAACAGTCCCCATACTCTGTTTGAAAATCTGGGAGGGTTGCATAGGCATTGGATATCCATTTCTTCCCACACCCTCGGGGGAATCCCACCATAAATTACTAGTAATTTTACCATTTTTACTAATGTTCCCAAATCGAGTTTCATGTATCTATAACCTAACATAAAGTTATAAGAGAGTCCATTGAGTGGTCCTAAGAATCCCCATATCATTCGCTAACAAATTCGAGACCCTCTTGTTCCATTCAAATCCCCTATAGTCAAGACTAGTCAAGGAAAGTTTTCCCCAAATTCTTCCTTTGTTGGTAATTTTTTACTTGGGTCATTACAGTGGGTTTCCTTAAGGAAGTATGTGGGGGGATTTGATCCCCTTAAGAGAAGTCACAGGAAAGCACAAAAAATGGAAAAATGTGTAAAAAGAGGAGGAAAAATCACAAAGATATAAATGTATGGCCAAATGAAACATATCTAAAACTACTTGATATAAACTTGGAATTAAAACTACTTAATGTGGATAATGGTGATATGTATCTATGCTAGGCTATGTATCCATTACTACTAATACATGGTGGATATGCTAGAATTGGTGAATATGCTTTATTTGTTGCATCAATGAGGTAATATAATAATAATTTTTTAGATCACACCCAATTGAGACACCAATTTGGTGTATGATACCCCATTGTTTGTGGTATAATGGAACCCCCTCCGTGCAACAATGTAACTGTCAAAGTCTACAGAGGTGTACATATTACCCAACCCCCCTTCGGATTTGAACCTATGACCTCCTAGGAAAAAAGCCGTGTTCTTAAGTCTTAGGTACACTCCTCACAATTAATGTGTCCAGGACAACAAACATATATAATTCAAGGAATCTAGAAGATGGGTTGACAATCTTAACTAAGCTTTGTTATATCATTGTAAAGTCCAAGTAAAGGTGAACTTCTATATACATGGTTATAGTATCTAAGTAAAGGTTAACTTCTCTATGCATGGATGAAAAAATGTCTAAATAAGCATGATAAATCAGATAACCGAAACACTATTATGCAAAAGGTTTTATACACATAATTTTATTTACTTAGTGTTGTAATTTATTTGGATTTCTTATAATTCACTTTTTCTTGATGGTACAGAGAGTACATAATGAAACTTCTAAACACAACAAGAGACTAGAAACTATATAGCTAAACATTCAAATATAGCAAGGATGTTCAACGTAGTGGCTAAAACTCACAATTTATAGCAAGGATGTACACGATAGTTGCTAAAAAACACTTTTTTTTTTAATGTTGGCAATGCAATTGCAATGCTAGTAGTGTGGTATTCTACACTCCCAACAAATAAGGTGTCCAAGCCAACAAACATTTGTGATCAAGGGAACAAACATATGAACAATCCTAACTAAGCTTTGTTATATCATTGTAAAGTCTATGTAAAGGTGAACTTCTATATACATGGTTATAGTGTATAAGTAAAGGTTAACCTCTCTATGCATGGTGAAAAAATGTCTAAATAAGCATGATAAATGAGACAATTGAAACAATATTATGCAAAATGTTTGATACAATAATCTAAGGATTGTAATTTATTGGATTTTTAGAATTCACTTTTTATTAATGGTATAGAAAGTACACATTAAAACTTATAAACAAAACACAAGACTAGAAACTATATAGCTAGACATTTAAATATAACCAAGATGTTCAACCTAATAGCAAAAACTCACAATTTATAGCAAGGATGTTCAACATAATCACTAAAACTCACATTTTTTATATTAACAGAGTAATTACAATGATGGTAGTGTGGTATTCTACACTCCCAACAAATAAGGTGTCAGCCAACAAACATTTGTGATCCAAGAAAACATATAGACAACCTATTTTTAAAAAATTAATGTTTTTAAATATAAAAATTACATATGGTTCGACAAAGCACATGAGTGAAGGAAAAATTCAATTGACTAAATTTAAATTTTTATTTTTTTTAATTTTCAAATCGAGTTCAAAACATTTAGACAAAAGCAAATAAATAAATTGAAACTCAAGCTGTCTTTAAAATTTTCAAATCAAGTTGAAAAAAATTAGACAAAAGCAAATAAAGTAATTGAAATTCAAGCTACCTTGACTTCCTAGGAAAACATTGGAATAATAACTTAAAACAATATTTGCAACTGTCGTAATTTACTTCCAATTTATGGGATCTGACACATTAAAACTTTTGTTCCTGGAATTTCGTGCTCAAATAGCAATAGTTATAGGGGCGCAACCTACGAGATGTTAAGACTTAATACCATTTGTCTGGGCTCTGGACTCTGGAGTATCGCCTATTAAGTCCAAAAACATCCTCTGTTATTTTATTTTATATTATTTTCTGCAATTACTTTTAAAGTGGAGAGATAATATCCTGCCAGACTTCGACTCAATCACCAGCTACCATGAGCATGGGATGTCTGGATTGTCGAATGCAACGCCTGTTGGTGTTTTCAGAGTTTTGACTCTTTTGGTCAATGCTGAAATTTGACACTGTTTCTCGGAGTAAGCTAACTGTGGAGCAATCCTCTCTCATTGGACGGAGGAGGAGCAAAGTTAGTGTTGACTTTGCTCCTCCTCCGTCCGATGGAGGGAGTTTTGCTCCACAGCTAGCTCACTCCATGTTTCTCTCATGTTTCTCTCTTAAAGTATTTTGTTCATTTAATATTTGTCACTGTTTGAAATGTTTGAAATTTGATAGGCAAAATGTTCTATTATGGCTTATTTT
Organism: Pseudotsuga menziesii; assembly: GCA_001517045.1. NCBI lineage: Eukaryota > Viridiplantae > Streptophyta > Pinopsida > Pinales > Pinaceae > Pseudotsuga > Pseudotsuga menziesii. Next base: position 135,289 of record LPNX010581470.1, on the reverse strand, counting down.
GTTTGGTCAATATTGTTCAGTGTTGAAATTTGGTAGGCAAAATGCTCTTTTTTTGGTAGGGGTCAGTGGCCACAGTTAGTGTTAATACTTCTTTTTTCAGATAGAAAGATCTACCGGAACCGAGCAATACTTCCCCACATTAGTGGATAGTAGAAGTGGTAAACTGCCGGCCATCCTAGCAAAAGGCCTAACTCTAGAGGACTCAAGGCTCAAACCTGTGACCTCCCCCTAACCAAGAGAGTGTAATGCTTTATATGACTAAAGTGAGAAGGTTTTCAATAAAGTTTGTAATCAATTAATGTTACAAATTATATGTTTATCATTATAATAGAAATATTTAAAGGTGTTTAATTAATTTTTATAATTAGTTTTTTCATATCTGATTACCTCCATCACAAGTGTAAATTACATCTTGATGATCTTTGAAGCATGGATGTCTGAAATGTCCAACGGTAATGCTTGTCTGAGTATTTTAGATTCATGCACTTTAGGTCACTGCTAAAATTGTAAATTACATCTTGATGATCTTTGAAGCATGGATGCCTGAAATGTCCAACGGTAATGCTTGTCTGAGTATTTTAGATTTATGCACTTTAGGTCACTGCTAAAATTTGACAGGCAAAATAGTTTGTTTTATAAAATATCTTGTTCTTTAAATATTGGTTAGTATTTTGTCATAAGGTATTTTGTTTGTCCTTGGAGTTGAAGGTGAGAGCTAGCAATGAGGTCTTATAGCTAACTTGAAGAGGTTTTCATCCAAATTGTCAAATGTATATTAATATTTTGGGATCAATCAAAATTATAAATTATATTTTTATCATTGCAATAGGGATCTTTGAAAGTGTTCAGATTATATTTTATAATTAATTTCTCCATATTTCATGGCCTCTATCTCAGCTGTAGATTACATAGTGATGATCTCTTAAGAATGGATGACTGGAATGTCCAATGCAATGTTTGTCTTAGTGTTTTTGAAAGGAAGTTGAGCATTTATTGTGATTTATCCTTACTCTCTCCAAAAATGACAAAAAAACCCTGAAAATGAGAATGGGTAAAAAACCATAGATAAATACCATGGATAATAAAATAGGTCATGGGTTTTTACCATGGGTCAAGAAACCTTGGACCATCCTATAAATACATTATGAAGGTCTGTCCACACTTTTAGCCACACCTTTTGTCACATCACATAAACATATTTTCTGCCATCATTCTAATATCCTGCCACACCACGGAGACCCAAACCATTTGGTGGGACTACTGCGGACCACATTCCAGAAAAAGTAAGAATGCTTTTATGTTTGTTAGTGAGTAGAATATATTTGAAAAACCTAAAAAATATTATTATTGTTGTTCTTATTTCTTCTTATTATTGTTGAACTCTACCCTATGATATGGACTATCTAAAGTAGGTGCTTTGGAGAATTCCCCACTACATGTTTTTAGATTTATGCACTTCATGTCAGTGCTCAAATTTGCCCCACAAAATAGTCTGCCTTATAAAATAATTTGTTCTTTAAATATCTGAGAGTGTTGCAATTTGACACGCAAAATCTGTTGTCATGAGAAATTTTATTTTACTCACTGACATAGGTTAAAAAAACAATCAATTTATTAAATAGTTGTGATTATTTAATTAAATTTGAAGTTAAAAAAACAATCAATTTATTAAATAGTTGTGATTATTTAATTAAATCTGACTACTTAAAAAGCTGGCATAACTCCAAATTGCACTTTGATAATTGTTAAAAATATCTAGTCCCATAATTGTTGTCATTGAAATGTTTTTTTAATAAAGTGTTGCCACTAAAACTCTATTAATCACCATTGTAAAATCTGATATTATATGGTTCAAATTGTACTTTGAGGTATTTGGAACAGTTCAAAACATGCTATGATTACTTTATTGATTTTTGAATTGTTAGTATAGTTCAAATTGTAAGTTGAGGTATTTGGATTAGTTCACAATATACTATGATTACTTTATTGATTTTTGAACGGTTAGGATAACTCCAAATTGGAGATTATACTTAGATAAGTATTATAAATTTCTAGTTACATTGTAAATCTCTAGCAAGAAAATGTTAGACACTAAAACTCTTATTAAGAGGGAACCATCAACATTATAAAACTTTATATTTATATTGTTCAAAATATAATTTAAAATATTTAGATCAGTCCAAATTAAATAACTGAACAATTACTTCATTTGTTATAACTGGAATAATTCCAAATTGCACGTCATACTTTGATAAGTGTAATACCATAATATGTTGTAATTGGTTTTTTTTGAAATGTTGTCACTAAAACTCTTATACAAGAGCCCACCATCAACATTGTAAAATATGATACTTATATTGTTCAAGCTGTAATTTGGAATATTTGGGTCAGTACAAAACATACAAAATTAAATAATTATAATTGGTTTATTGATTTTTAAGCTATCTTATATATTTATATTGTTTAAACTCTAATTTCGAGTATTTGAGTCAGTACAAAACATGCAAAATTAAACAGCTCTGATTACTTTTTTAATTTTTTTTAGGTAAAAGCTGAGATACCTTCAAAATGCATATTATACTTTGATAATTGTTGTAAATATCTGAAGCCCATATTTTGTTGTCGGTCTTTATTTTTTAATAAAAAGTTGCCACTCCTTATTTTGAGGAGAGCATTAATGCTGTGCTGCACTGCCGGGTGCTTATTGTTGGCGAGCNATTGAATGCACTGGCGGCTGCGCTGCATACCGTCGGATGTCAGGATGCAGCTCAGCCGCCAGTGCATTCAATGCTGCGCTGCATGTTATCTATTGCTCGCCAACAATAAGCACGCAGGAGTGCAGCACAGCATTAATGCTGTGGCTGTGGGGCACAGCAACCGTCAGATTTGATCCCACTGTTGATACAAGAGTTGCTGTGCCCCACAGCTGCAGCATTAATTGCTGCCCTGCGGGATGCTTATTGTTCTGAGTGGGGCGTTTTAATTCATCCCAAATTGTCCCGGACTCACGCCGTGTAAATTGGTTGAAGCATTTCTTGAAATACGAATCATGCAGTGTCCTTTCTGATAACGAATGTGGTATTGTGCAGAAAAGCATTTTATATATTCCGAGTACTGTCGGTGCTGATACTGAGCCAAAAAACTGACGTAGGGGTACTGTCAGGCTCCAGCAAAGTTGCCTGGCTTTGCAGCATGATAAAGTGGTTACCTACACAGACTGAACTGAGCTGAATAGGAGACACGGTAAAAACTTTAAATTTGACATGTACTTACCTGTATATATTATACATATAAACAACTAAGTACAATTCTAAAAGATAAAAGCAAATTGTATGCCAAAGCTAAAATACGAAAAGTAAAAGCATGCTTCACATAACATAATCACCGTGCAATAAAATAAAAAAAGTTCATGGCCCTTTGGTCTAAACAATTAACCATTTGGATCGTACGTTTTCTGAGTTTGATTGACTATTTTTATTTGAAATTCTGTAAGACTTGTTGGAATCAGTGAGAGTACATAATTTTAGAGCAACTAGGTAGAGAGTAGATAATAAACAAATATTTGAAGGTTAAATTAATTCTTACTATTAAAAATAGATTTTAAATAATGAAAAATTAAAATGTGATTTAAAATTAAAAAAAATCAAAATTGTTAAATATTCAGGCAACTCCAAACAGTAGTGTTTTATATTTTAGTATTGTCTAGAGGGTTGAAGTGGACATCTATAGTGATAAAATGTCATTATCCATTATTTGAAAATATTTTGTTTTTGTTTAATTATTGTATCTAATTCTGATGATGATGATGATGAGACCAAACTTTGGTCTATCTTACCTAAAGAAACTAATTATTTAGTTTGTTTTAAAATTGTATTTCTATGCTCAAAGAGCTTGGAGAAGCCACTGGATCTCACTATAATTTTGACAAGTTAATAGGCTAGGAAGTTAACATCTAATGTGGGTGTAAGCAGGGCACTCTAAGAGGACTATGGAACTCAAGAGAGTTAGTTCTTATCTTAGCTATATTAATTTTTTTCTTTGAACTAGTTAAAACAGAGAGATACTACAACAAAGTAAGAGAGAAATGTGTAACCCCTTCAAAGTTCAGTGCTCATCTTAAAGTTCACAAGTGTGCTAAACCTACATGTTATTTTTAATAACATTTATTATTTTTTATAAAGCACACCTGTCAACTTTAGGATGAGCACTTCAATGCATTTAGTTAAACAATTGATGACTGTAATCTATCTCTTTTGGTCAAAGAAAATATTTTATGTTATATATAATTTGGTGTATGAACCTCTGTTCAACCACTTTATTTAGAGTTCATTTGGAATGCTTTTTATGTTGATAACTTGGAGTAATTATTATTTTTTATTTATTTATTTTTGGGTAGTTCTTTGTATATATAGAGGAAGACATAATTTGTAATTTATGTATAATGTCTTTTGAGTAGTGTATATATATAGGAAGACATAATTTGTAAATTTATGTATAATGTATTTTATTTTATTTTAATTAATAAAATGCAATTTTTTTATAAATAATAATTAAATAAAGTTGTAAACAAGAAAGTTTTTAATGTAATAATATATATTTACTTAATTTTATATTTTATAAAAAAGTTATAAGTAACAAAACTTAAGTAAATTTATGTTAAATCATGATTATCCATCATAAAGGAATTAAAGTTCTTAAAATATAAAATTTTGTTAAGAGTAAGAAATTTAAGATAAAACAATTTAAATTTTAACATATTTGATCCATATTTAAAAAATAATTCTAAATTGATTGTATTTATAATTCAAGTACAAAAATTTAAATAGAAAAAACAAAAATATACTAGGTATAATTATGAGGTAATGAAATTAAAAATAATTTATAGTAAAATTATAATAATTAAATATTATTGTGCTTCTTTAAGCTGATGAGATTATTTTTGGGATTCTTCAATAAGATTAACCCCGGTGTAACAAGTGTATAACAAACTAAGATTTAAATAAGCTTCACAATAATAGTTTATTTATTAAAGAGTATTTGTTATATTTATAAATGCATCTTAACCAGCATAGTTCCAAATCCAAAGCTCTATCAAGCCCCAAGAGGGATCAAATCTCTCCAAGTGCAAACCTCTTCTTAAGTATTGCACTCAAGGATCTATCCTCTCTAGGTTAAACAGAGAAGGGTTTATATTTTAAAGGAAGAGGACCAAGCAGTCCTACTCTGTGTGTGTTTAAAACTTGTTTTCTACTTGATTACTTGTTTTAAGGCTTACTATAGTACTGTGGGTGCCATTGCAAATGGGCTTACCACCACTTTGCTTACTCTGTAATTTAAAATTATTATGGATACTAAACAATGGTGGAATCCATCCTTGATGATTTTACAACCACACCTTGTATCTGTGAAATTCATTTGTTTAACCTTTGATATTATTTAATGTTTATATAACTTGATACCAGTAGGGTCTTTATGATTTATATCGTAGTTATAATTATTACTTGTATGTTTTTTTGTTTATGAAATGGTTGCCATCCTTTGATGGTCTTATAGCCATGTGTTGGTTTTGGAAAGATTTTGTTGTAATATCACAGATCACATAGGGTTACCAATAATACACATTAAGAATAGACATACATGACAAAGACAAGAGACAAGAACAAGTAGGTAAAATAATAGATTATATTATAATGAAAGGGTCCATACAATACAGAGAACTGAACCAAGTTCTCATCTGGCTCAATAGCCTAATATATATGAATTACAAACAATTACAAATAACTACCTGTCGGTTCAGTGAACCGACATGACCTTATGTGGCCGACCTAACCTCTAATTAGTCGGCTAATCGACTAAGTCGGTTATCGTTCAAGTTGGCTTACCGACTTGCTCCTCCAACATCTCCCCCACAAACAAAACGTTTCTTTGTCTCGAAGAAACAGGGAGGTACAAAATTTCTTTGCCTGTCCCTACGTAGTTATTTGTGTATTTTGATCTTCATGGGCTGTGAAGTCTAATGGTTGGTTTCTTCTGCACACAGACTTCGACAATTGCTTCAGTTGTCACAGCCAGTTGATGTTGAAATGCTGTCCAATTCTGCAGTATTTTTTGGATGTCGATGGTTAATGTTGTTAGACTTGATAATATCGACATCTTTCTTGAATGGACAATTCTGATATCTTCTTCACGTCGGGACCCATAAACTGGTCCTTTTCTTCTGCTGTCTCAAAAAGTCGTCTCATCTGTGGGCAGATGATGTCTGATTTTTCTAGATTTGGAATCGCTTGTTGCACCCACTGGTGTGCTTGTCGCTCGTGCTTCTGCAATTTAGTTGTTTCAAGCACTATTTGATTTTCAATTGTGCTTCTAAGTTCTTCCTCTGTGTTTTTTCTTTTCTCGATCGCTTAGATTTCTTGTCGGGTTTATCGAACTTGCTGATAGACTTTCCCATAATATGTAGGCCAATCCCTCAGTACTTCTTCTGTAATGACCGACTCCTCAATGTGCTCTCACAGTACCTTGTATGCTTCTGTAAAGGCTGTGTGCTGCTGTGTCAACAGTCCAGCTGTTTCTTCTTTCTGTTCTTCTTTTGTATCCTGCCTTTGTGCCTGTAATGCCGACACCATGCTCTCAAATAGCTGATAAGTTTTTTCTAGTGGTTTGTCCGTTTTGACTTCTGTCGGACCTGGTATCACAGATTGCACCAAGTTTTTGCATTTGTTAAGGAACTCGACTTGTTCTTTTTCGTTGTCATCGAGCTCCTTAGGTCTCCTCTGGCCCCTTGTTTTTGCTTCAATTGCGAGTGATTCTAGGAGTTTCCCTAATTCTCCATCCCTTAGTTTAGTTGGGTCAATTGCAGTGGTTGACCCAAGTTGACTGATGTGGACCATTGTCGTCTGGCTTTGATGGTCCTTCTTCTTTTTGTCTTTCTTCCTTTTATGCTTTTGCTGCTCTGCTTGTTTTGGCACCTGTGTACCTACAGTAGTCAAAATTGGGTTGTCGGGATGTTGGCTAGCAGTGAGTGAAGGTAATTTTGGTTGGGCCGTTTGGGTGATTGCTATAGCTAGTTGTGCTTCTGGCTGGTTGGATACAGAGGGCCCAGATGTGGATGCAGTTGGTGCTAGTGGGTGTGGTGGAGGTGGTTCAGGTGTAGCTTGCTGGATTAGAGATTCTGGTTGGGGAAGCAGAGGTGAGGGTGTTGGTGAATGGTCTGGTGTGATTGGGTTAGTGGAGATATGGTGGGGTGAAGGGTCATGGATTTGTGGGGGTGAATTTCCTTTGAGGTTGGAGAACAGTTCCTCGATTTCTCAATTTATTTCATCCATGTCTTCTCCTTCCTCATCTCCGGTCGGTTCATCTACTAGAGGGTTGGGTTTAGGGTCGGTCGAAATGATAGATGTGGTCCAACTTGTGACAACTTCGGCTTCTTTGTCGGGGTTTCTCTCAAACATAGAAGTCACAATTGCAAAAGTCTTCGGCCTCTGGATTACTTGGCCAGGTTGGGGGGCGGGTATTCTGGATCCACCAGCTTCAAACAAAGGGGCTTTGGTGGTGAGCTTATGAACCAACATGAATAACTCAGGCAATTTTTCAATGTATGCCCGAAGAAATCTGTTGCAGTTGAACTTTTCCTTCAAGGTCTCTGACATAGCATTCTTGCATATGTTGATTGGGATTATGGAAGGAGGTTCTGGAATTAACTCCTGTGTTATTTTGGTCAGAGAAGGGGGTGGAGGTGTAGACACAAGATCCACAACATTTTCAGTCGTTGAAGTGTTTGTGCTTTTCTCCTTCTTTGGCCGACCTTGTTGTGCCCTTGCTTTGACAAATATCTGGAACTGGGTTTCGACTGGAACTTTATTTGTTGTGGCATCTTCTATAATGTTGCATGATGTGGTTTCCAGTTCTTCCTCATCTTCCGAGGACTCTGCAATGATCAGCTTGCGCTTACCCTTCCCCTGTTCCTAATCCTGGGTTCTTTTCCTTTTTGTTGATGCTGCTATCTCCTTCGACAATTTGCGTATATTTTCTTTGGTAACAACATACTCGGGGTTTTCAGCATCTATCTCTCCCCCTCAGTATTCAGTCGATATGAGGCTTTCCTCAGCTGGGTTGGCTACCAATTGTTGTGTTTGTGTCTCTTCCCTTGGTAGTGTTGGTGGTCTGATTATAATTTGTAGTCGACCGGTGTCTTCTACAGGTGTCTCCTCCGACACAAATGTGCCGATATACAAGCTGAGCTCATAATCTTCCTCTTTCTCCTGGTCTGTCAGTGGCTCTTCTATTGTCATGTCTATTTCTTTTTCCCTTTTTGGTATCGACAATTTTGTACCTGACTGTCGAGCCAACTCTCAAAAAATTTCTTCGACTGTCGGGTAATAGTCGAGAAATTTCGCCTTTGCCTTAGCACCCTGCATGTACCATACTGCGGTATGGTCGAGCTCTAACTAGATGTGGACGGTTTTGGGCAGACTTCGTCGGATGTTTTGAGGCACCCTCCATCTAGTTGTGCGGACTTTCAGTTATTGGAACCAGTTTTCTAGCAGCACTTTGCCTTTTGCTAGTTCCTTCAATGTTCCATTTTGGGAGAATGGTTTGAATCTCCACATATGAAATTTTGTGGTTTCCTGAAATTGTCTATCTCCGATAGGGCCTATAGACTACATAACTATCCAAATCATAAGGGATGGGAACCTTATGATCCCTCCCAACTCCTGACACTTTTCACAGATGCCTTTGAGCATGTCGGCAACATACTCATCCCACCTGTATATTTTTCCTGTGTGGGCAATGTTATCCACTACCTCCAACATATCCAGTTTGAGGTCGCTCCCTCAACCTATCAGTGTAAGTGCAGTGGCTATGATTTTGGCCACTATCTGTGGTGTTCGGGTTTGTATTTGGCTAATCATTAGCCCTTTGGATTTTTTTCCTGAGGCTAATCCCGTTAGCTCCTCTACTAGCCCTTCTTTGATCCCGACTGGTACTGGTTCACCTTGGTTTGATAGACTAGTCAGTTTGGAGATGACTTCCCTAGAGATTTCAATCAGTTGGTCGAAGTAAAATCTACCATTATGATATTGGCTTATAATAAATTTCACTGCTATCTCCTTCGTGCCTCCAAAACTAGCCATGTGCGGCGCATTGATGTAGTTTACAATGGTACTGTGGTTGATTTTCTCTGCAGCTTTTGTAGGCCTTTTGTCGACATAATCCCACTCTTTAATCTCGGCCCATAGTTTCGCCCATGAACCCTCCTAAACCTTGGTGTTCTTGATGAATTTGAGTATCCTCATCAATGGTGTCTCTGTGATCTAAAGTTCTTTATCCTTGGCTGCAGCTCTGGTTTGTTTAGGTGCCATCTTGTCGGTCTGTTGGTCGACTTTGCTTCGGTATTCTTGGCTTTCAGTCGTCTGATTGCTAAATTGCTCTCTCTGTTTGAAATGTTGTAAGTGACCCTTTGGCGGTTTAGTATTTATAGTTGATGTGCTCGACGTCTTTGTCGATGGGTGTACTAATGGAAGACGTGATGATCTAGCATGAACACTTGAGTTTGCGTTAATGGTGATTTGATTTTGTTGTCTATAGTCATGAAGGCGGGATGGGACTTTCGGAGTCGTTGGTCGATGTCGATCATGTGAATGGTCGATGGTGTAATGTCGATGGGTGTGATGTCGGTTATCGTAGTGGTGATTTCCTGTCATACTGTTTTTATGTTTTTCGATCCTATTTTACTTTTTTTTGGATTTTCAGATTTTTATAGCTTTTGTTTAACTGTTATGGTCGTTATATGTCCTTTTTTTTTGAACTTGTTTAGTTTTTGTACCGCTTTAGTCGGGCACCATTACTAAGTTTCTGAAATACTATGCCTTGTGACGTCCTTAGTCGTACTGATCCATTGGCATGTATCTCTTCGACAACATAGGGTCCCATCCATTATGTATGTAGCTTTTTAGGTTTTCCTTTTACCCGACTATTGTATAGTAAGGTAAGGTCTCCTACCGACAGGTTTTTGTTTTTGATGTTTCGGTCGTGCCATGCCTTTTGTTGTTGCTTCTGGATTTCTTGATGTTGTATCACGATTAGTCGGTGTTCTTCCAGCTTACTTAGTTGTAACAATCGGTCGTTTTTGCCTTGTTCGACATCGACATGTAAAATCTTTGCGATAATAGGTGTCTGTTATCGAAAGTGTAGAGGAACTACTGCTTCCTGTCCATAAACTAGTCAAAACAGTGTTTGGTTAGTTGAATGCTTATATGCTGTTCTATATGCCCATAGTACTGCAGGTATCTTTTCATCCCAGTCGTCCTTGTCAGTATTACATATTTTTGTTAATCCTTTTGTTAATGTTTTATTAAATGCTTCAATTGCTCCTTTCGACTGAGGGTGGTTAGTTGTACTCCGACGGTGGTCGATTTGGAACTGGTTTGTTAGTATTTTAATAGTTTTATTAATAAAGTGTGTTCCCTGGTCGTTGATTAGGGTTAGTGGACATCCAAATTGGGTAATGATATTTTCGTAGATGAATTTGGTGGCTATCTTACGGGAACATGTGTCGACTGGTTCTGCCTCTGCCCATTTAGTTACGTATTCGACTGCAGTTATTATGTACCTTGCACCTGTTCTTTTTGCTGGTATAGGAAATGGTCCTATGAAGTTGATGGCCCAAATTTCAAATGTCAAACTTGGGTTTACTGATATCAAGGGAATTTATGTGCTAGGCAAGGGTCGACCCAATGGTTGACATCTGTCACATTGGATTACAAAATTTGTGCAGTCTTTGTGAAGTGTCGGCCACCACAACCATGATTATTGGATTTTCTTTGCAGTTGTGTCTGCTTGGAAATGTCCTCTGATAGGTCCGTAATGTGCTTCATGCATGATATTATTTCTTTCGTGTTCCAGTACACACCTCCTGAGGATGTCATCTAAACCCATTTTATATAGGAATCCATTTATGAGGCTATAAGTGCAGCTTTCATGGCTAAGATCTGTTTCTTCTTGGTACTCATGCCTTTTGATGCTTGCCCATCTTCTAAAAAATGAGCTATTTCCTCTAATTCTACTGGGACTACTTATATTCGAAATAAATGTGCATCTGGTAAGTCGTCTTCGACTCCTGTCAGTTCCTCCCCTATGTCAATTCAGGGTAAATCGTTGGGACCGACATTTAACTTACCTGGTCTGACAACGACTTCAAATTAAAATTATTGGAATAGAAGTAGCCATCGACAGATTCTTCCATGGTGTAGTGGTTTATTGATGAGGTATTTTAGTGCTTGATGGTCAGTTTAAAAGATAAAATTTGGGTTAGCTAGTAGATAGTGTCAATATTTTTGTGTGCAAAGACTATTCCTAATGCTTCTCTTTCGGTTGTCGAATAGTTTCTTTCAGCTTTGTTTAATTTTCTACTATTGTAAACTATAGAGTAGTCCATTCCATCATCTCCTGGCTGAGTTAGGATTGCTCCTATTGCTAGACCTGATGCGTCGATGTGAAAATGAAATTTGATCGACCAGTTTGGAAACCTTAGGATGGGTGCCTCAACTAGTTTTATTTTTAGTTTTTCAAATGATATGTGACATTCTTCTATCTAGTCGAATTCTTTATCTTCCCTTAATAGTTCTTCTAGTGCGTAGGTCATGTCTGAATAATATCTTATGAATTTTCTGTAGTATCCTATATGACCAAGTAACACCCTGACTTGTTTTGAGTTCACTGGTGGTTTCAAGTCGAGGATAATTTTTATTTTTGCAAAGTCGACCTTAATACCTTCTTTACAAACAATGTGTCCTAATAATATCCCTATGGGGGTCACAAATATGCACTTCCTGATGTTCAAAGCTAACTGGATTTGTCGACATCTTTCTAACATAAGCCTTAGCCATTTGCAGTGATCTTTTAACATGGAGTATATTGTCCAGTCATCAAAGTATACTACAATGGTTTTGTAAATATATTCTTGGAATGTTTTGACCACAATTCTGGAGAATACTGCAGGTGCATTTTTTAATCCAAAAGGCATAACCCTGTAAGCAAATGAGCCAAATTCACATACAAATGTTGTCTTTTTCTGATCCTCTTTAGCTATTGGTACTTGGTTATACCCTAAGAATCCATCTGTAAATGAGTAGCATTCATGTCCTACAACCTCATTTAAGATTTCATCTGCATAAGGAGTTGGAAATGGGTCTGTTAATGTAACTTTGTTTAGCTCCCTGAAGTCGACACAAGTTCTTAGTTTGGTTGGATCATGTTTCTTAGGTTGAACTACCATTGGACTTGCCCATTCTGATTGGTCAATAGGGTACATAATGCATGCTGCAAGCATGTTATCAATATCCTTTTTGACTATCTCTTTGTATTTATGAGCTAGCTTATATGGCCTTTTCTTCACAGGTTGAACATCAGGTTTACTGTCAATTTTCATTTCACCCATTTCATGGACTAAGCCTTTGAGATCTTTATAATATATAGAAAATACATTCTGGAATTATTTTAATAGGTTCACTATTTCTGTTGTTTGTTCTTCACTCTAGTAGTCTCCAATATTTTCCATTTTTGGTCGGTCGTCATTTGAGATGTTGAATTCTCTAGTTTTGACTTTAGCATCTAGCCATTCCGGTGCTTTAGCTTCATTGATTGGTCGAATTCCTTCCTTAAATTGTGAGAATGTGGCAGGGAAGTTGGTTGCAGTCATTCGGTCGGCTTCCTCCTTGTCGGTTGTTTCAACTTTGAGCACTGTGCGAATAGGTTTGGTTGTTTTGACATGGTTTGATTTCCATCTAAAGATTTTCCCTTCTATATTTCCATTTTCCAACTGTAGTCTTGTCGACTGTGGTATTGTATTGGTTTGTATATTGTTACAGTTCATTGTCTATCGGTTGTCTTTTAAGGGTTTGTTTTATGTCGGCTGTATAAATTCTTTAATCTGTTTTGTTGTTTCGACCAAATTCTCATTTTGTGGTATAAAGTTGAAATCTTTAATAAAATTTTCTCTGAGTTCATGCCATAAGAATGTTTCACCTCTAGCTTCTTCCATTTTATACCATTTGTTTGGTAAGTCAGAGAGGGTTGATGGAAACAGGTGTGGCCATGCACATTCATCTTTGTAACCAAGTATTCTCCATTCTTTTTCACATATCCTTATGTGGTTTTTTGGATCCTGTCCTTGGGTAAATGTAGGTATCTGAGCCTGGTTAGTTAACTTCTTTCCTCCAAATATTTCTACAAAATAAGTCGAAGCTGTTGTCCAATTCTGCAATCTTGTCTGATGGGTGTCCCACCATCTAGCAGCTTGTCCTATAAAAGTTTCTACTAAACTTTGTAGTCGATCATGTTCTCCGATGTTTTTGGACACTTGTTCTATATGGATGACTGATGATTCTCTTTCTTTATATCTTGGTATTTGTGTACTATTTACATCTGTGGGTTTTAAAGTAGGGTATTCCCTAATTTTCTTTTCAAATATTTTTGGGACAATGGATACTATGAAGCATTATTGGGTGGGATTTTTCTATACTTTTTGAATAGTCCAGCACCCTCTTGCTTGTGTTTCGTAGTTCTCGACTTCCCAATCATATAATTCTTCTTCTGAATTATATCCTATTGAGTCTTGATTGCCTAAGTGAATTTCTCTGTAGATATTAGGTTCTGTATAATCTTCATTATTCTATATCTGATATAGTTGTCGGATGTCAACTTCTTCATCGATAGGTTCTGTCCAAGGTTCTCATTGGGATGGATGAATATGTACAATGACCTTTTTTTTGTTTCCTTTTAATTTTATTCTCTCCTTGTCTAGGGATATCGATGTTTTCATCTTTCTTCCCCAAGTTCAACCTACTAACACTGGGAAGGAGCTGGATCCTTCCTTAGGGTCAATGATTTCAAAGTCGACTTTGGTCGATATTTCATTTATCGTTGTTTTGATATTTTTCCATACTTCAATAGGTTCAATTAGGCCTTGGTCGGCTAGTTTCCGGTATATTCTTGATTCATATAGTCGAGGTCTGCCCAGTTGTTTCCAAGTGTCATAAGTCATGATGTTTACTTGTGATCCAAAATTGAGCATGACTTGTCGGACGTGGTATCCTTTGATTTCCAGTTCGACAAGTGGGTTAGCATCACTTTTATCTTTTTGATTTAGACTGCAGATACTCTTTGTTTGCTTCTCAATATTGTTGTTGTGTTTTATTTTATATAATAAGTCGATGAATTGAGATACCGAGTTATCTTTTTATACTAGCTGTAATAACTCTTTTATTGTGCTATGTCAATTATCATTATCTTCTTCTTGTCAAGCAAACTCTTTAAATACATTTGTTGCATCTTTATATATTTGTTTTTCTTTAACTGGATCAGGATAGACATTCTTTTATTTTATTTTGCTTATTCGTGGGTTATCACTCCCTATTTTCATCCATTGTCGGGTTACGATATGCAAATTCTTTGTATTTATTATATCATTTTTTTGCACACATGACAAGACATTAACATTTTTCTTTTTATTTATTTTTTCAAGCATAGTAGGGCAATCCTATAATGAGTGATCCCCTACTCCACAACTAGTACAGAATTTGAGTTCAGTTCTATCCTTGTATGGACAGTCTGTGTATTGATGTCCTTCCTTGTAACATGTGAAACATTGGATAGTCCGATGTGGCCGGTTGTCTCGATTCCCAGAGAATCGACCTCGACCTCCATAGCCTTCACGTCGGTTATCGAATCGACGCTCGTATCTATGACCTTCGTATCTTTGATTGTTCTGATCGTTTGGTGCATTGTTTTGTTCATTATTCTGTGCAACTGCGTTAGTCTGGTAGACTGCATGATAATTCTGTTGGTTCTTTAGGTTTAGATGGAAGTTGGCTATTGGTGATTCTTTTTTTCACAAATAGCACACCAAGATGCTTTGTCGTTCTTCATGTTGAACGGGAAATATTTTGTCATGTGATCTCCATGATCTTGGCAAATGTCATAAAAACACTTTGTCTGCATGAATCGAACGCCCTATCGGCTGATATCCTGTCGACGGGTGTCTTTTGAATGTCCGATCGTCGAGCACTTTGTGCATCATATATCCTGACTCTTAAGGTTTAATTCTTTTAATGATTTCTGCACGATCTCGAGCTATTCCTCTAGTTTATGATCCGTGGGGTATGCTGGGATATCTTGATCCATTTCTACTTGGAGAGCTTTTGTAAGCGCATCTTCATAAGTTTTGAACGTCTCCAGACTTATGTGTCAGTGAATTTTCTGAGACAGACCTGCAAGAAACCAATGGATTAATAGTTTCTCATCAATTACATAATCCAATTGGCTAAGAAGGTCTTTCCATCGTTTATCGTAGTCACGAACAATCTCTCCTGGCTTTTGTGATGTTGTCTTTAATTTCTTTACTACCAGTTTTGCATCTGTAGTTTTAAAGAATAATAGAAATTGCGCTTTGACTTCAACTTTAGTTGCTCGGGGGGATCTCTCAGAAAAATTCATATACCATGTTAATGCCCTTTTTCTCAAGGCACCAGCAAACTGCGCCATCTGTCTGTCTTCATTTGTAACTTGGTTTTCCTCCCAAGTCAACTCATAAACAAACCAATGTTGTCTGGGGTCCTCGTCGCTCTCATATAGAGGGATGTGTACTGACTCGCGACCCATGTTGAAGCCACTATCACTGTCTTCTTTAGGAGGTGGTGGTGGTGGTGGGGGTAGTAGGGTTATTTGCTTATTCTTCTCTACAGAACTATTGTTGACAGAAATTTCGTTTCCGTCAGTCATTTTCATTATCATTTCATCTCTAACAAGTAGTCAGTCGGGGTCAACTTCTCCTATCGATGTCCAACTACAATTATTTTTCTGCAGCTCTGAATTATCTATATCTTCAAAAGATGTATTTGGTAGGGGGGGTGCTCCTTTGTGTGTCAGGTAAATTAAGTGGATACTTCGGTTGGAGGGTATCGCTTGAAGTGTGACTCAATTTCCTTCTTCTGGTCGACGGATAAGTAGATGATTATCATCGTTTCTCTCATCGTTTAGTCAGATCCATATACCAAAGTCACCAGCTTTTAGTCTAAGGTCCTCTTCGATAATGGTTTGTATCCGGGTACTTGAATTCGTTGGAGATAGAGGTATTACCTCCTAGGGAACTTCTAGCTGGAGAGCTCCTCGTTGCTCTATTCACAAATCTTCTTCCATAGGGGATGCTTCTTCTTCCATGCCTTCCTCTTATCGGTCATGACCCGACTCTGGTGGATTTCTCTCTTGGTCAGTCACCCTAGTACTCATTCCTCTTTGCAGCACTATAGCTCTTTCTCTTCTTTCTTCCCTTCTTTACAGTCTCTTCTCCCTCTCTATTTTCTTAAAGTCCATCGTACCTTTGTGTGACACTGTCCTTTTGATTTCCCTTTTAGGTTGACTTCTCATTGCTGGTGAATGGTATCTTCTTTAGTCGACTAGAATCCTCTCCACTTTACCTCGACATATGACTAGCTACCCCCCCCATAGCCTACCTGACGCTTTAGAAAGTTTGGATAGTTTTGTCTATCTGCTTTGGAAATATTCCCACTCCCTTTCGGCAATGAATTTTTCCTACTTCTTTTGTTTTTCTGCCTAGTTAGTATTTTGTGGCGGTTCACGTAGTAATGGATGATGTTCAATGATATGACCCACTCCTTTCTCGATCAAGAACTTGAACAACAAGGTCAGTAAGGAGCACAAGAATTACTCGATGAGGTATGTGTATAATTTCTTCTTGATGGTTTCCATTGAAGTTCTTTCTTCTATGGCTTGCTCCTCGTAGAATTTGTCAGCGATCTTTTCGAACCACTCTGATAGGTTTGTCCTTCCCCCTCAAATTAGTTTGTCTAGCAGCTGTTGGTCTTTAATTGCTTTTGGCTTTTTCATCCAGAATTTTCTTCAGAAGTTGGGGTACCGATTCTACAAACTTCTCATGAGTCTTAGTAAAGAACCTTTCTTTTGCTTGGGCAGTCATTAATCTGTTTCTTCATGCATAATTCTGCAAATAATTTGCTACTTTATGCTCCCACCAGTCCTTAATCTCCTATTTTGATATCATTTGCTTGTATACATCTTAGACATGCACTACCGACAACGAAACCAATGTTGTAATATCACAGATTACATAGGGTTACCAATAATACACATTAAGAACAAACAAACATGAGAGAGACAAGAGACAAGAACAAGTAGGTAGAATAACATATTATATTATAATGAAAGGGTCCATACAATACAGAGAACTGAATCAAGTTCTCATCTGGCTCAACAGCCTAATATATATGAATTACAAACAGTTGCAAATAACTACCTGTCGGTTTGGTGAACCGACACGACCTTATGTGGCCAACCTAACCTCTAATTAGTCGGCTGATCGACTAAGTCGGTTATCATTCAAGTTGGCTTACCGACTTGCCCCTCCAACAGATTTGGTGCTTAAGAGAAATTTTTGGGCATTTTATTTATACATTTTTAGCATTGATTATAATGTTTTCCTCAGGTTAAATGCTTGTATGTTTACACTGGCCGAACACAATCTTGGAATCAGATCTTAGAATATTTAATGGTAAATAAATGTAAATTTGATTGTATTTTTTAAGCGTATTTGTATCATGTAGATTCGATTGTGTCGAAGCTGCCATTTATGATGGTCTTATTGCCACATAATAAATTTGACTGATTCTTTGATTAGTATGTTGTAGATTTGATTCTCTCGACGCACTCGATGACTGCTAGTTAAATGATAATTGGATAATTTTCTAATTTTGTTACTTGGTATGGTTTTATATATTGCACAAGATATATATAAATATATTTGTAGATGAGTGTCGATCCAACATTCTTGATCTGCAAAATTTGATTTATAACTGGGTTTGAAATTGGGATGCCTTTTAATAAAATATAAATCTATGTAGGCCTTTCGGCTCTTAACCAATTTCTAATAAATTTGATTATTAGCTCTATATCGTAGATTTATTGTCTATAAAATCATTCAGCTGTAGTATCTTTGGTTATTCGTATTCCTTCAATCTTGTTCTATAATATGTTTAAACTAAGATTTTATCTAGCCATTCAACTCTTAGTTTTATTAAAAAAAAACTTGCTAAGATCCTTCGATTTATAAAATAGGTTGCTTCCATCTTTAACTAGTGTTATAATATAAACTAATTTGATTATGATATTTAACTAGGATTACAATAGCCTTCAAATTACTAGTTGTTAAAATAATACATATTACTAAAATCTTTGATTCGGGTATGGATGCCTAATCGGAGATACATTAAGAACTAAATATAGTGTTTTACAAGCATGAATAAAATAACAGAAAGAAAGATATATTTTAATAACATAATAGGAAGAGTTACTCAACTAATGCATAACAAAACTACATTCTATTTCTATGCAAACTAGATCAATACTTAAATCAGATATATAATGGATCAATATTTAATTCGAATGCATAATAATGTATGCCGAAAGAATTAGTTGTGATTCGAGGTTAAAAACATAAATCCTATTGTATCTAGTTATACCAATAAGCAATAGGATAAGAACCTCGCACCAATGTTGGGAAAACATAAATGGAATAGACGTTCCACTCAAGCAAATCCTAGAGAATCCAAATCAATTGCTCTAGACCCCACGAGCATGTTCGCTAAACCACAAGAGAAAAATCCACTTAATGCGCCATCTCTTGCATTATCAAATGCAATCCTCATCAAATGGTAGCCTCCTTATTGCTAATGGACACACTATTATATAGTATTTTTCCTAGGACTTGGTCATTTATGAGCCTCATTATCTTTATCACTCAACAAAGAGTTGTGGCCTAATTTTGGGGAAGACACCTCCTACACCTTGATTTCTCACTCAGAAGCTACAACCACTTGTGTTTTTCTCTTTTGTGTCAAAAAACACTCTTCAAAAACGAATTCATTTATGTCCCCTCTGGTATATTTTATTAATAAAAGAATAATCCATTACATTTGTTTTATTTTTTACTTTCTCACAAAAATATTTAAAATACTAAAATAAAATATTCTAATAGAATTTAATAATAAATTATTAAATCTTGGTGTGTTACATACACCTCCCATTAGAGGATAACATCTTCATAGGAGTTATTAAATTTCAGTCTTATTCTTCCATTTCTTCGTCTTGGAATAGGATCGGATATGCCTCTTGCATATCACTTTCCAATTCCCAAGTGGACTCTTTTGTACTAAGGTTCTTCCATTGCACCTTGACTTGTCTAATGGTATGGTTCCAAAGTGAAAGTTCTCTCCTATCAAGAATACACTTCAGTCCCACTTGGGACTCTCCTTTGGGTTCCACCAGTATAACTCTCCAATTGATCACATGTGTAGCATCATGAATATATTTCTCTAAAATGGAAACATGAAAAACATTATGTACTTTAACAGTAGGTGTTAGGGATAACTGGTATGCAATCGACCCTACTTTAGCAAAAACTTCAAATGTCCCACAATATTTGGGTGCTAACTTTGAATACTTTCCCAATCTCACAGAGCTTTCCTTGGGATTTAGCTTTATATACACATGCTCACCTACTTGGAACTCTCTAGGAGTTTTTTTTTAGTTAGCATAATTTTTTTGTCTGTCTTTGGTCGCTTTCAAATTTTGGTGTACCTATTTCACGGCTAATTCCATATCTTTTAATAATTTAGGTCCTAACATCAACCTATCCACTAGACTGCTCCAATAAATTGGAGTACTAAATTTTCATCCATAGAGAATTTCAAAAGGACTCATACCTGTTGATACTTGAAAATTATTGTTGTAAGTAAATTCCACTAAGTGTAAGTAATCTTCCCACTTACCTGGTTTTTCCATTACATACATTATAAGCATTCCTTCTAGGACTTGGTTTACCCTTTCAGTATGTCCATATGTTTGCAAATGATACACAATATTGAAGTTCAACTGTGTGCCTAGCCTTTTAAACAAAGATTTTTAGAAATTTCCTGTAAATTTTACATCTCTATCCGAGATAATTACCGTTGGTACACCATGTAACCTGAAAAACTCTTTCATAAATATATATGCAATGTTAGTAGCCTTAATAAGTATATTTTACTAGAATAAAATGAGTTTTTTTACTTAACTTATCAACTGTGACCATGATTGAGTCGTGCTACCTAGAAATTTTAGGTAGACCTGTTACAAAATCCATGCTAATTATTTTCCACTTCCATTCCGAGATGGGTAGTAGTTGCATAACCCTGTTCGATGTTGGTGTTCTGCCTTTACTTGTTGGCATTCTATGCAATGAGTAAGTAATTTGCTACCTCTTTCTTCATATTAGGCCAAATTTTTTTTTTTATCATGGTGATTTTCTTTTGGTATCCAGGATGTCCTAAATAGGGTAATTTTTATAACTCATTCATAACAGTTAATTTGGCTTCTAATGCATTTGGTACGTACGACCTGTTTTTATGCAACATTAATCCTCTTCCATTTAGACTAAAATCTATTTTTAATGGGTTCTTTTCATTTTCAACAGTATTTTCATTTAAATTTTGATATTCTTTATCCGAAATTTCTGCATTAAAGATTCGATTTTCCAAATTTGATTTGTAACTGCTGCTTGCAAATAATAAATTTGTGTGACAACATAAAGTGTTTGCAAACTTATTTTCTTTTCCCTTTATATGTTTGATTTTGAAGTCATATTCACTTAAGAATGACACCCACGTAGCTTCTCTAGCTTTTAAATTTTCTTGGTCAAATAAGTATTTTAAACTTATGTTATTTGACATTAGCAAATTTTTTTTTTTTGATGAGGTAGTGTTGTCGCATCTTTAGTGCATGTATAATTGGAAAAAGTTCTAAGTTGTGTGTAGCGTAGTTCTTTTCATGTTCTTTTAGTTTCCTAGATTCATAGGCCACGACATAATTCTCTTGAATTAATACCTTTCCTAATCCTTCCTTAGAAGCATCCGTGCATACGATGAAATCCTTAAAAGGATAAATAATTTTTAAGATAGGGCCGGCAGTTAACAGATGTTTTAATTTATTAAAAGTTTCAATACATTTTTCAGTCCAATCAAACTTTTTATCTTTTTTTTCTATAGTGAAGTTATGGGGTAGGCTATCTTAGTAAATCCTTCTATGAACTTTCGATAATAACCTATAATCCCCATGAATGGTCTTATGTTTGTTACATTTTTAGGAAATGGCCATTCAGTGATAGCCTTAATCTTATCTGGGTCAATAGATACTCCATCTTTGGACACTACATGTCTTAGATATTGAATCATGTCTTTAAAGAAGTTGTATTTTCTAAACTAAGCAAACATTTGTTGTTCTCTTAATACTTGTAAAATTATCTTGAGATGTTCTTCATGTTCTTGTTTATTCTTCGAGTAAATAAATATGTCATCAATGAAGATGACTACAAATTTATCCAGATAGTTATTTAGAATACTATTTATTTGGCACATAATGGATGCAGGTGAGTTTATTAACCCAAAAGGCATCACGACAAATTCATAATGGCCATAATGGGTCCTAAAAGCAGTTTTAAATATGTCTTCATATTTGATCCGCACCTAATGGTATCCAGATCTTAGATCTATCTCAGAGAATATTTTTTCCCCACAAAACTGATCGAATTGGTCGTTTATCCATGGTAAAGCTTAACAATTTTTAATAATCTTATTTAGTTGTCGATAATCTATGCACAATCTTAAGGTTCTGTCCTTCTTCTTTATGAATAAGACCAGTGCTCCCTAAGGGGAAACATTAGGTCAAATATACTTATTGTCAATTAACTCTTGTAATTGTGATTTGAGTTCTGTAAGCTCTATTATATTCATTCGGTAAGGAGCTTTTGATTCTGGTACCGCTCCGAGTATCAGATCGATTGCAAATTCTATGTCTCTTTTCATAGGTAGTCCAAGGAATTCTTTTGTAAAGATGTCTTTAAAATCCTTTAAGATAGGTATATCTTCTATTTTAAGTTTGTTATCATTAGCATTATCATCCATTACATATACAACAAATACTTTACATCCCTTACGTCCATATATTTCCATTTGTAAGGAGGAGATCTATCAGATCATAATCTTTCTAGGAATTCCTTTTCCTTTAATTTTGTTTCCATTATCATCTATGCATGTAAAGGTTTTATCGTAACAATTCAACATTATTCTATGTTTTTATAGCCAATCCATTCTTATCAACATATCATAAGAACCAAATGGTAAAATATTCATATAATCATGTGTATTAAAATCAATCATTAATATTTCACAGCCTTTTACATAACTAGTGATTTTACGTTTAGTACCTATGGCTAACTATACCAGCCTTCATTTTTTGAATTTTTTGGTACTAATTTACATCATTCAACAATCCTCTAGGTGATACATAACTCAAAATTGCACCTAGATCAATTAGTATGGAAATGGGTTGACGTTTTATCATACCTTCGATCTCGACTATTGAAGTTTGATGGTCTTCTTGTCGATTTTGCAACGCAGTGTCGATTCTTGGAATACTCCTCACCATTTATCCCATTGTAAGAGCTTCCTGAATGGTGTGAAAATTATTAAAGTTTTTCTTTATTATGGGACATTCTTTAAAATAATGTGGCTTGCCACATTCCCAACATTTAAGTGTTTCCTTTGTGTAATGTTTTTATTAAAAGTAGTGGGAGGTTCTCTCTCTTTTGCTACAGGATTTTGTGGTTTAAAACATTCATAGTTACTGCCTTGATACCCTATGTATTTATTCCCAATATTTGTGTAAAATTTATTATTCTTCTTTCTTGGATAAAATTTATCTCGTCTTTTAGTTTTCCAATTTGCTACACTTTCTCTTTATTTTTATTCTGGTCATAATAGAAATTTGCTTTTCTCATTGCTTCTTCTAGCGTCTTTGGATTGTCATACTTAATCCACTCTTTGAACTTGATAGGAAAACAACTGAGAAAACACTACATTTTTTGTTTTTCATCTATTCTATACGGTACATAACGAAGCAAACTCAGGAATTTACTACAGATCTCTTTCATAGCCATAGCCTTCTCTTCATAGTATTGTTCTGAAAGTTACTTTTGTTTAAAATTCTTTTTAAAGGTTTTCTTAGTTACGTATAATTATTTTATTCCTTTTAATTTCTTTATATCTTTCCACCATATATCCACTTTTCCAATTAAATTATAAATGGCCATTTTCACCTTCATTTCGTCATAGTAATTTTAAATTTGGAAGCATTTCTTCATCCCCGACAACTAGGATTCCACCTCTTCTCCTTTCTCAACCTCACCATTAAAGATAGGTGGTTTATTTTTTTTTAAATTCCCCTTAAATATCTTCATACGGTTTGTACTTCTTTTTCTTTTTATTATCATCATTGCTTTCACTGGAATTTTGTTGTTTTTTTGTGTGGTGTTTAGCTGATTCCTCACTGAAAGTTTCAACTCCATCACTAGAAAATTCCGGTTTTCTTCTCTTACGTTTGTAAGGTATAGTTTTTGTCATATTATGTTCAGGTTCTTTGTTTTTCTCTTTTTTAATGATTATGTATTTCAGTTAGAAAAATGTTATTTAGTTTTTCTTGAGATTTCATAATTCATTCATTATCTTACCTAACTCTTTTTAACTCTGATTTTAGCTTTTTAATAGTTCTTTTGTTTATAGGGTTTCTAGGGTGAGATTATTCTTCTATAGACATTTCTATGTCTTCCATATTTTTCCTACAAAAATAAAGTTATCGTTCTCTTCATGTTTGGTAAGAGTATCAAACCAAAATAAAATAAAATTTAGTTTTTCTGGTTTAACAACTTTAGTGTTGGGTCGGTTTATAGGGTCTTCACTTAGTGAAACTATGTCATAGTTCCTTCATTCATGGGTTATTAAAGAATACTCCTAATTTCACTACATATTGATAGTTACTTACAAAAATCCTTTTGTTGAGCCCCTCTCCAGATACATATTTCCAATTAAAAAACCCTATTTTTACAATATCGTCCTTATTTTACTAGAAACCCCTTTTTATACCCCCCAATACCTATAAACCCCCAATACCCTATTCCTTGCCTCAAATACCTACAATATATTGACCTTATTTTTCACAATTAAAACCCCCCCTTTATGAATGAACGTGATAAGATATTGCTCAACAAGGTGAATCCCCCGTGGGTCAGTTCAGGCCTAGTGTTGTAACCATGCTCTGATACCATTCTGTCACAAACCTCTAAAATCCATAAAAAAATTAATATACATATAACCAGAATCAGATATTTAAGTTCTTAGCAAGAATTAGTTACTTATGTCATGCGTTTATCTGTTGATGTTGTGTATAGTCACTTACACAATTATTAACTTTTGTATGACGGTTTTCTCCAACTCCGAGTGTTTACAGAGTTTTGACAGCATGCCGCCAAACATTCATGAAGGTGTTGTTTTGTTCCTTCTTTCGTTCTTAACTTGATTTGCAAGGAGTTTTCTTTGGAGACTATGTTATAGTCTTGATCCCACATTTTCTATGTAATAAAGTTTTTAAGGCATCAAATGCCTACCTTCGTTTCTATGCACAAATGTTAGAACATATAACATGGGGAAGGACCTTGGTCCTAAAGCACAAGGGTTAATAATTAACAAGGTTTTGAATTTTGATTGTATTGCTTAACCTTAGAATATGGGGTTTATACCATAGCTAGACTTGTTAATGAATACAATGGTTCATTGGTTGTGATTCATATTGTTATATGATAATGAGTATGGGCTTTCCACCATAGTCCAAAACTTGGAATATAAGTAATGATTGAAATTTGGTCGTAAGTTATGATATTTAAAAGGTTGGTACCTTGGTTGACTTGTGGTTTTAGTATGCTTCTATGGATATGAGTTGAAAATGCATCCATTCCTTTATTGTTGGTTTGAGAATGCATCTCGTTTGTCCACCTATGGAACACGATGGTCAGGGTTTTCAACAGGGTTTAATGTGTTGTTTTTTGGTCTGAAACCTTCATTGTTTCGGTGTTTGGTCTATAAGTTTATGCGAGACAAACCTCTACTCTTTCAATGGTGATTGTAAGAGGGTTTTGGGTGTGAAAAATTTCCCATGGTTTTAATGGAATTCTTCCTAGTAGCTTCCCAAGGTGTACCTATGATTTTCATGGCTCCAACGACCACTTGTAGCATGCTTCTTTGCTTCCTATTGACCGAACCACCATATTCAACTTTGAAACTACCATTTACCAGGTAAGGGACTAATATTTCAACTCTGCAAGGTTTTAAATTTTTTTTTATGTGCTCCTAAGTTTACAAAGATGACATTGAAAATTTTCTTGCAGGAAGAGGAGGGATAAGGGTGTCCAAGAGGATCTGGCCGCTAGCTCTTTTGCAACACGATCAAGGTAAGGAACTTCGAAAAATTTAAATACTTGTTTACATTATTTTATTTTTGTTGTAGTTCTAACTGAAGATACTTGTTTGTAGGTTGAGATCACTGGTGAGGAAGGAGACAGGTTCACCTCTTCCCAATCCCATGTCTTAGAATTCCGAGTTAAGCTACAAAACAACGAAACCCTTACTTGGTTTAAAATTTGAAATCCATTGATTACTAATGGTTCTGTGTATTTCTTCTATAGGTAGCTCTTGGTGGAGATTTGGAATCGTGCAAAGGGTTTAGGATTTCACCTCTTGCAAGATAAGTACAGGGTTTCATTTAATGGTTCAACCCATAAGGGTTTATATTTTAATGGAACAGGACTACGTAGTCCTACTCTGCTCCTGCATGTGTTTAAAACTTGTTTTATGCTTGATTGCTTATTTTAAGGCTTACTATAGTACTGTGGGTGCCATCGCGGATGGGCTTACCAGCACTTTGCTCACTCTATAATTTTAAATTTTTAGGGTTGTTGACATCATTGATGGTCTTACATCCACACCTTGTATTTGCGAAATTCCTTTGTTTAACGTTTTATATTATTTAATTCTTATATAAATTGATACGACCCCTACGGTCTTTGAATTTTTGGTGAAATTTATGGAATCCCCTATCATGAATTATATTGTAGTTATAATTATTACTTGTATTTTTATTTGTTTATGCAATGGTTTCCATCCTTCGATGGTATTACAACCATGCATTGGTTTTGGAAAGATTCCCTGCTTAAGTGAAATATTTGGGCATTTTATTTAGAAATATTTAGCATTGATTATAATGTTTTCCTCGAGTTAAATGCTCGTATGTTTACACTGGATGAACACAATCTTGGAATCACATCTTAGAATATTTAATGATAAATAACAGTGAACTTGATTGTAGTTTTTAAGAGTATTTGTATATTGTAGATTTGATTGTGCCGAAGATTCCATTTATGATGGTCTTGTTGCCATGTAATAAATTTGACTAATCATTTGATTAGTATGATGTAGGTTTGATTCTCTTGACCTAGTTAGGGACTACTAGTTAAATTATAAACTGAATAATTTTATAATTTTGTTACTTGGTATGGTTTTATACATTGCCAAAGATATATATAAATATATTCGTAGATAATGTTGATGTATTTGTAACTTCGGAATGTATTCATCTATGTATCTTATGTCTTGTAACTCGATGTTTATTCTGGGATGTATCTATTATGTAATTGAGTCATGTTGTCATACCTCGATGTTCCGATTGGGAGGATCTATTATGCAAACAAGTCATGTCAAGTCATAGTGGGTAACCCTTTGATTGTATAAGGGTTAAAGTCCCCGCAGTTCCGGGGCACTAGGGTTATTAGACTCTCCTAGTAGAGTTCGGCCCTAGTAGGGTTTTAGTCATGCTGGGATTAGTATAAATAGAGAACAGGAGTCTCTATTTATCACACAACTCATCCACACTCAAGTGTAGTGCATAGTTTAGGAAGGAGAAGACACTATGGCTAGACAACTCATCACACAACTCATCCACTGAATAACTCTCCTCCTTAGGGTGCATCTTTCTGTCGAAGCAGAATCCAATTTTGAGGTTTTTCAGTTTTGGACCTGTCATTGCTGCTGAAAATTAGGGCTTTTAATAAAAGAGGAATTTTTCAGTGAGCCCAGGCCTGGATTTATCTCCTCCCCAAAATCGAAGTTAGGGACAAATTTCAAGGTATTTGGGTAGACAAAACTCCGGAAAAGCAAAACCCTAATTTGCTTCTGATCCAGTACTACATGATTTCAGCTCAAGTTTCAGATCCAACATCTTGAACCTGGTAATATCTAAAATATTTTGTATTTACATTTGAGGTTCTTAGTTAAGATGTCCCATCATACCAAGCTTGATGAAAATCTTGAGGGAGCTGATAACTTCCGAGCCTGGAAGTATAGGATCTCCCTGGTCCTGGAAGAAAATGAGTTAGACTCCTACATCCATGAGGAGGTTCCAGTTCTAGAGGGAGATGAGGAAAAATCCTTACATAAGAAGAATATGGTTATGGAAAAGAGGATCATTGTTGATTCTATCAAGGATCACCTTATCCCATAGGTGTCCTCTCTCAAGACACCTAAAGCTATGTTTAATGCTCTAACCAAATTGTTTGAAGGGAAGAACATAAACCGAAAGATGACTTTGAGAAATCAACTGAAGAATGTGAAGATCCAGAATGCAGAGACCATCCAGTCTTACTTCACAAGGGTTTCTTAGATCAAGGAACAATTGGAAGTAGTAGATGAAGAAGTGGAGAATGCAGAAATTGTGATGACCACCTTGAATGGTCTCCCTAGGACATGGGACTCTTTCATTCAAGGGATCTATGCTAGAAAGAAGTTAGTCAAGTTCAACAGACTATGGGAAGAATGTTCTCAAGAAGAATCTTGGATAGCAGCTTGAGAAGAGAAGATGGGAAGTGAAGATCAAGCTCTCAATGTACAATCCAAGAAATCTAGATCCAGCCATCACAGAAGTAAGTACTCTCATCACAAGAATAACTCTAGAAATCCTAGAGATAAGTCTAAGTTCATTTGCTATACATGTGATGAAAAAGCACACTTTTCTAGAGATTGTCCTAAGAACAAAAGTAGTCCTCACAAGAAGAAGGGAAGTAAAGGAAGACATCATGCTCATGTTGTAGAGGATGATGAACCATCCAAGAAGAGATCCAGATATGAAAGTGAAGATTCTTCAAGCGAGGATGAATATGTTTTGATATCCACTCTCACAGGTAACATTACTCATGGAAGTGATGATTGGCTTATTGATAGTGGGGCCTCCAAACATATGACTGGATTCAAGGAATCCTTTGTGAAGCTCTCAGAACATGAATCACCTCACAAGGTGAAGCTAGGAGATGACTACCAATATCCAATAAAAGGTAGTAGGGAATCTTCCTATAAACTAGACTCTGGTAAATCTCTAACAATGAAGGAAGTATTGTTTGTGCCAGGACTCAAGAAGAACCTTCTCTCCATATTAGAATTGGATGCAAAAGGAATGAGGGTTGCATTCATAGATGGTCAAGTCATCATGTGGCCAAGAGGAAAGACTATCGATGATGTGGTAGTGATTGGTGAACAAGAAGGAGGTTTGTACAAATTGAAGGGCCATCTAGAACAAGCCCTGGTCCATGACACAGTAGAGCCAAGTGAACTTTGGCATAGAAATCTTGCACATGTGCATTACAGAGCACTACCTATTGCAAGCAAAGCTGTTGAAGGTCTTCCAGAAATGCAAGCAAAACATGACAGGGTCTGCAAAGGATGTGCAAAAGGAAAGAACACAAAGAAGACATTTCCAAGTAGTGAAAGCAAAGCAAAAGGAATCTTGGAAATCATCCACTCCGATGTATGCGGTCTGATGTCATCAAACTCACCAAGAGGGTATGCATATTATGTTTCTTTTATTGATGATTTTTCTAGGAAGACATGGGTTTAATTCATGAAGAATAAAGACAAAGTATTCAGCAAATTCAAGGAATTCAAAGCCTTGATCGAGAATCACACTGAAAAGAAGATCAAGACCTTTCGATCAGATAATGGTGGAGAATTCACTTCAAATGAATTCAAAGAGCTATGTAAAGAATCAGGGATTAAGAGGGAGTTGTCCACTCCTTATAATCCACAACAGAATGGGATTGCGGAATAGAAGAACATAACTATCATGGAAGATGCTAAAGCAATTCTTCATGATCAAGATCTTCCTATGCATCTTTGGGCGGAAGCTGCTAGAATAGCGGTGTATGTACAGAATCATACTCCACATAGAGTACTTGAGAATAAGACTCCTAAAAAAGTCTTCTCCGACAAGAAACTAGAAGTCAGCCATCTCAGAATATTCGGCTGTCCTGTATACATACACATTCCAAAAGAGAAGAGAACAAAATTAGATCCTTCAGGAAAGAAGGGTATATTTGTGGGATACTCTGAAAGCTCGAAGGCCTACAGAATCTATTTCCCAGGATACAAAAAGATTGACATCAGTAGGGATGTGACATTTGATGAAGACACAGCTTACAACAAATCCAGAAAGAGACCTGCTGAAGAACATGAAGAAGCAGAAGCACCCATAATTCATGACACAACCATGAACGAAGAAATTCAAGAAGAAGATCAAGAATTTGAAGAACCACAAAGACCTGTAGATCCACCTCTGGAGAAGAATCCTCACAAGAGGAAACCTGCTTGGGTACGAGAAATTATCCAAGGAGCGGAAAGATATGGAGCTGCAGAAGAAAATCATAGAGAAAGAAAGAGAACCAGATCCTGTTCCAGGTATGTAGCTTTACTATGTGATTTCATTGATAAAGAACCTTCTAGTTATGAAGAAGCGGTAGAACAGAAAGAATGGAAGGATGCTATGATCGAAGAGTATCAGTCGATCATGAAGAATGATGTTTGGGATGTTGTCCCAAGACCAAAAGAGAAGTCAGTTGTAACTTCCAAATGGATCTATAAGATCAAACATGCTGCAGAAGGTAGCATTGAAAAATATAAGGAAATATTTGTGGCTCGAGGTTTCTCTCAGAAAGAAGGAATTGATTATGAAGAAACCTTTGCACCTATAGCTAGATACACTTCCATTAGATCAGTACTTGCTTTGGCTACAGTGATGAAATGGAAGATACACCAGATGGATGTCAAGACTACCTTCTTGAATGGTGTAGTGGAAGAGGAAGTGTATGTGGAGTAGCCACTTGGTTTTGAGACACATGACAAGGAGTCTCATGTGTGCAGATTGAAGAAAGCCTTGTATGGTTTGAAACAGGCACCCAGGACATGGTATCGCAGGATTGATAGCTTTCTATCCAGTTTGAGCTTTACCAAGAGTAAAGCAGATTCCAACCTTTACTACAAGGTTGATGATGGAAACCCAGTGATACTTGTACTATATGTAGATGATCTATTTGTGACATGTATGGATGGGTTGATTGCTGATACGAAGAGAAATATTGTTGTAGAGTTCGAGATGAAGGACTTGGGTATGATGCATTATTTTCTAGGTATGGAGGTGTGGCAGAGCTCAGATGGAATCTTCCTTGGACAAGGGAAGTATGCAGTAGAGATCCTAAAGAGATTTGGGATGATGGACTGCAAGACTATGGCCACACCTGTGGCATCGAACCTGAAGCTATTAAGTGATGCTTCAACAAAGTCGGTTGATGCTACGATGTATCGTTAGATGATTGGGTCATTGATGTACTTGACGAACATGATAACAGACATTTGCTTTGATGTGAACACCTTGAGCCAATTCTTGACAGATCCGAGAAATGTTCACTTGATTGCTGCAAAGCATATTATGAGGTACTTGAGGGGTATAGTTGATTATGGGCTCAAGTACGATGCGAATCAAAACATTAACCTAGAGGGTTATGCTGATTCAGATTGGGTAGGCAATGCCATTGATATGAAGAGCGCTTCAGGATGTTGCTTCAGTATGGGATCAGGTGTGATCTCTTGGTTTAGCAGGAAGCAATCCTGTGTGGCACTGAGTATAGCTGAAGCAGAGTATGTCGCAGCTTGTTCAACTAGTTGTGAGGCAGTATGGCTGCGGAAGCTACTGTCTAATATATTTGATATCCAGTTGGATGCTACTTGTATACATTGTGACAACCAGAGTTGCATAAAGTTGTCAGAGAATCCAATGTTCCATGACAAGTCTAAGCATATTGAGATCAAGTATCACTATATCAGGGATATGGTACAAAAGGGAGCAGTGAAGCTCCAGTATGTTGCGACAGAGGAACATATAGCTGATGTATTGATGAAGCCATTGGCTAGGATAAATTTCGAGTACTTCAGGGAGAAGCTTGGTGTTCTCCACATCAAGGTTTCCTCCAAGAGAAAGTGATGAGACCCATAGCCATTATGACATGGTGAGAGGATTGGTTCCTTCCATGGTCAGATGTAAGGTCTGAGCCATTATGTCATGGTGAGAGGATTGGTTCCTTCCATGTTAGATATGAGTGCTAGACATTCTGTCAAGTAGGATAGATGTAAGGGCAAATACCATTCTGGGAGTGGAGGCACTTGGTCAGTTACAAGGAAAACTCAGTCTAGGACTGAGAAGCCATTCTGATGTGATAGAGGGATGTGTTCCCACTTGATCAGATATAAGGGCTGAACCATTCTTTCATGGCTAAAGGATTAGGTTCCTCCCATGTCATATGTGAGTGTTGGCCATTCCGTCGAGTAGGATAGATGTAAGGGCAACTACCATTCTGGGAATGAAGGCACTTGATCAGTTACCAGGTAGCTCAGTCTGGGACTAGGGGCCATTCTGATGCGATGGTAGGATTAGTTCCTCCATGATTAGATGTGAGTGCACACCCTTTCTGATGTGAGGCCTCGTGCATGGTCAGAATGTAAGTGCAGAGCCTTTCCGACAAGATGAGGTTGGATATAAGTGTTGAGCCATTCTGGCGCGATGTGTTTACACATGGTCAGATGTGAGTGTTGTGCCTTTTCGACAAGATGAGGTTGGATGTAAGTGCAGATCCTTTTCGATGCGATGTGCTTGCACATGATCGAATATAAGTGTTGAGCCTTTCTGACAAGATGAGGTCAGATGTGAGTGCTGGTCCTTTCTGACAAGATGAGGTCAGATGTGAGTGCTGGGTGTGCCTTTCTGATAAGATGTGGTTAGATGTAAGAGCTGGGTAGGCCATTCTAACTTAAGTGTCAAATATAAGTGCTAATGAAGACCTACATGAAGGGTATGCCTACAGGATTGACTTTGTAGAAATTCCTGTGATGAGAAGAATCGAGATAGCATTATTATGAGATAACAAATGATGATCCAGATCAAGTGATCCAGATGAAATTATCCAGACTTGATGATGATCCAGATCAAGTGACGATCCAGTTGTGATGATGATCCAGACTTGATGATCCAGATCAAGTGATCCAGATGAGATGATCTAGACTTGATGATGATCCAGATTGAGTGATGATCCAACAATAATGAGCCAGTAGTCATGATGATGCAGATCCCATGATGAAGAGAAAGAAGATGACTTGAAGACTCGAAGACGAAGATGACTTGAAGACTCGAAGATGAACAAGACTTGAAGATGTCGAGATGATCCAGTTGATGCAGAGAAGAAGACCAGTGCTGAAAATTGTGTCGAAAGAATATCTTCCTAGTTAAGAGGGAGTGTTGATGTATTTGTAACTTCGAAATGTATTCATCTATGTATCTTATGTCTTGTAACCTGATTTTTATTATGGGATTTATCTATTATGTAATTGAGTCATGTTGTCATGCCCTGATGTTCCGATCGAGAGGATATAATATGTAAACAATTCATGTCAAGTCATAGTGGGTAACCCTCCGATTGTCTAAGGGTTAAAGTCCCCGCAATTCCGAGGCACTAGGGTTATTAGACTCTCCTAGTAGAGGTCGGCCCCAGTAGGGTTTTAGTCATGCCGGGATTAGTATAAATAGAGAACAAGAGTCTCTATTTATCACACAACTCATCCACACTCAAGTGTAGCGCATAGTTGAGGAAGGAGAAGACACTGGGGCTAGACAAGAAGAAGATTACTATTGTCGGGATATCACTTACTGTTTTGGGCTTTTCTATTTTGGTGCTGATTCTATCTCTGAGGAAGTTGCAGGGTTTTCTCCTTTATGGTTTTCCTGATGAAAAACACTGTGTTAATTGTCTCTTGTGTTTGATTGTTGTACTTGTTATTCTCTCAGTTAAAGATCCTAAATAATGCTAAAAAACTAACAGATAAGTATAGGGTAATTACAACGATTTATTAAGATCATGATGGATCTCGATCCAACATTATTGATCTCTAAAATTTGATTTATAACAGGGTTTGAAACTGGGATGCCTTTTAACAAAATATAAATCTATGTAGAACTTTCGGCTCTTCACCAAATTCTAATATATTTAATTATTATATTTATAACATAGATTTATTGTCTATAAAATCATTCGGTTGTAGTATCTTTAGTTAGTCGTATTCCTTCGAGCTTGATCTCTAATATGTTTAAACTAAGATTTTATCTAGGCATCCGGCTCTTAGTTTGGTTTAGAAAGTCCATGGATAAAACAAAATTGCTAAGATCCTTCGATTTACAAAATGGGTTACTTCCATCTTTAACTAGAGTTATAATATAAACTAATTTGGTCTATGATAATTAACTAGAACTACAGTAGCCTTCAAATTACTAGTTGTTAAAATAATACATATTACTAAATGTTTTGATTATGGTATGGATGCTCGATCAAAGATACATTAAGCACTAAATATGGTTTTTTACAAGCATGAATAAAATAACAGAAAGGAATATCTATTTTAATAACATAATAGGAATAGTTACTGAACTAATGCATAACAAAACTACATTTTAATTAGATGTAAACTATATCAATACTTAAATCAGATATATAATGGATCAATATTTAATTCGGATGCATAATCATTTCTACTAAAAGAATTAGTTGTGATTCCAGGTTAAAAATGGAAATCCTACTGTATCTAGTTATAACAATAAGCAATATGATAGGAACCCAGTACCACTGTTGAGAAAATATAAATAGAATAACAGTTCCTCCCAACCAACTCATAGAGCAACCAAATCAGTTTCTCCAGAACCCCCGAGCGTGTTTGCTAAACCACAAGAGAAAAATCCACTTAATGCGCCATATCTTGCATTATTAGATTCAATCCCTGTCCAATGCTAACATCATGCTTGCTAATGGACATACTATTATGTATTATTTCACCTAGGACTTGGTAATTTATGAGCCCCCTTCTCTTTAGCACTCAATAAAGAATTGTGACCTAATTTTGGGGAAGATGCCTCCTGCACCTTGAGTTCTCACTCAACAGCTACAACCACTTGTCTTTTCCTCTTATAGGTCAGCAAGCACTCTTCAACAACTATTTCATTTATGTCCCCTCTAGTATCTTTTATTAATAAAAGAATAATCCATTACAGTTGCTTTATTTTTGAATTTCTGTCAAAACTATTTAAAATAATAAAATTATTAAAATACTCTAATAGAATTCAATAATAAATTATTAAATATTGGTGTATTAACATAAACCTCCGGGGGTTGAAAATAAATCTTCTCCTAATCCAACAATTGATTGAAATCATGTTTATAAATCCTCATCGCATCTTCCAGGTCCTTGTTTTCCCATCGAACCAAATATTTCTTCTTCTTTTGGCTCCTGGTTCTTCCGGTTTCTCGTTCATCCAACACTTTTGCGACTTCATCCTTCGACTAAACAGTAATCCACTTTTGGCTCTTCGTTCTTCCAGTTTCTCGTTCATGCAAGTCGGTAATATCCCTTTCATCGCTCATTGACCCTTCGTCAAACTTGGATAGGTCGAAAACATTGAACATCGATGATAAACCCATATCATCTTGTAGCTCAAGCACATAGGCATTATACGATATATTATTCAATATCTTGCATGGTCCTATCTTTTTCAACTTCAAATTCTCATATTTTCCTCACAGGAACTTCTCCTTCCTCAAGTGGGCATATACCAGATCACCTTCTATAAATGATTGTAGTCATCTCTTGTGGTCGACTCTTAACTTGTAAGCGACATTGCTCTTGTCAAGTTGTTGCTTCACCTGGTCATGTACGTCCTTCATGTGATTTTCAAATGATTATGCATTTTCATTCTTCTTCTATCCTGTTGTCATGTCGACTATTTATCTTACTCCATGCATCGTTATTCCTTCAATGATCTAGAATGGTCTCATCCCCATCAACTACTTTACTAAATTGGTGTATGCAAACTCTTCCTGCACCAACACATTTTCCCTTTGGTCGGTAGACAGTAAAACACCTCAGTAGATTTACCAGACTCATGTTCATGAATTCAGTCATCCCACTAGTCTATAGATGGTATGTAGAACTGAACTACAGCTTTTTGTCAAGCTTCTTCCTCAGGGTTCTTCATAAATGTCCCATGAATTTGGTAATCTCTGCCCAAATTAATGCTCTTCAGAAACCATGCAACCTCACAATCTCTTTGAAGAACAATACAAGAATAACCATCGTATCACAAGTCACCTAACATCGAATAAAGTGGACCATCTTAGAAAATATGTTGACTACCAAAAAGATGGAGTCATTCCCTTGCTGCGTTTTTGACAATCCCATCACAAAATCCATGCTAATATCCTCCTCCCATGGTGCAGTTGGTATGGAAAAAAATTGTATACAACCCTGTATTTTGACTTTTCCTCTTGGAAAGATGGCATATTTGTAATACTCCAAAATTTCATAAAAATTTAAAATTTTTCCTATGACAATAAATGTTTGCAATCGTCACTTAAGAGGGACATTTAACTGTTAATAGTTAATGTATTTAAGGTCTTAAACTAGAACTAACTAACTCCTTATTAAATTCTGTATCTACATACTTAATTATTTGCTTTTATAAATCAGTATTAAAAGTGGATTTAGGTGATGATCTGAAGTAACATAAGCTAAAACATCTGTTTGCTTACTATGTACTAATGTTTGTTTTAGTGTTTGTAAACATGAAGGAACTTCAGTTCATATCTGAGGCTTACTTAGCTTTTTAGCAAATGCAGTGAAGTGATGCTTCTTTTACAGGTCTTTTTATAGGTAAGACCACTAGTGGAAAATGAGAGATTAGTGACCAGGAGACCACAATTTTTTGTCACCACAGTTTTTTTCAAGGGATAAATAATCAAAATTGATAAATTTAAGTGAGCTAACTAAAAAATACCAAGATAAATGACCAAATTTGGTCACGGGATATCTAGACTAAAAATGACCACATAAGAATTGGTCATTTATTTGGTCATTTTTAGTTGTCACTCCGGTAATGAAAAAAATTACAAATTTGACAATGAATTTTTACATTTTATTAAATTCTATCATATATATAATATATATTTACAAGTCCTTATATTAACAAAACTGAATTAATGCAACCCAACTATATGTTAATTTGGACATGACCTTGGCATATACAAAATCCCACTAAACCTTGGCATATAATGTTAATTATAAGGCTAATTTGCATGACCTTGACATATAATTATAGTTTTTATAGGCTAATTTGGACACGATCTTGGTACCTTGGCTAATTAAATCGGTGGAATCCACGTCAGTTAAAGGATATTTTTCTATTTGGACCAGCGGTTGTTATAGAAAAAATTATATTATCTAGACCTTAGAAGATCAACTCATATAATATGGGAGCGATAAACATTTTCATAATCATATTATGCACTCAAAATGGACTCAATTCACATAATGAACTCAATCCTAGCATTAATATAACATACAAGACATTTGTGGATAACAAAAACATGTTGACCATGTTATGTCGACCATCGACTCCATAGACAATTTGTACTCATCTATGTATTGTTTATTAAAATAATATAAATATATAAACTCATTAAAGTTAATATATAAATTAGTTTACCATATAAAATTTTTATATTAAAAACCTATAAATATTACATACAAAATAATTAATACAAAACATTTTTTCTAACACATAAATTTATATTAAAAACCTATAAATATTACATACAAAATAAATTAATACAAAACATTTTTTCTATAACACACACACACACATATATATATATATATATATATATATATTAAAAAATACATTTAATACAAAATAGTATTATACCAATATAATAATAATAACAATATATTGTAACAAACTATACAATATTGTAAAAAAACTATATCATACATCTAAACATAATTTTTTTATATTAAAAACCTAAAAATATTAAATACAAAATAATTAATACAAAACATTTTTTCTAACACATAAATTTATATTAAAAACCTATAAATATTACATACAAAATAAATTAATACAAAATATTTTTTGTAATATATATATGATAAGAAATACATTTAATACAAAACAATATTATACCAATATAATAATAATAACAATATATTGTAACAAACTATATTATACATCTAAACATAATACTGGAACTAACTCCATCGACAATATCGAACAAATTTGGTACTAAATACTCCCAAGTCATTTCACTGGTTGAAACCCCAGACACCCTCAATTTTCTTCATGAAATCCTGGTTATTTAATCCGCAGAGGGTTTCGATCATCGGACCTAATGATTTGGGTCCCAAAGGAAGCCCTTGAAGCAACTATCACTGACAGCCATTGAGATTGGTTTGATCAGTCTTCAAAACATTTATGGTACTCATCGAGCTTTAGAGGTTCTGTTTGATTAAAAACCCACCGACTTTAATAAAACCCTTATAATATGTTGAATATGAATGTACCCATGTATTTTTTGCACTATATATGAATTGGGCATGCTTTAAGATGCTTCAGGGTTTGTACATTAAGATAAGATTTGGGGTCTGCGTATTTCTTTATTTATATGTTTTCTGCATGTAGGTTCAGTGAATTAGCCCTTATGTGGCTGTAAAGTTTGCAGTAAATTTGTGGAATTGTTAAACTTGGCTCAAATCTATGCCCTCCAGATTGATTAATCTGTAAACTTTGAAAAATGAATAATTGGATCAGTTTTTGAAACATAAATAAACATAGTAAGTCTAATGGTTGGTATTTGATCAAATTAGCCCTTAGGGCGACTCATTTTTGGTGATGTAAAGGTCACTGCTTTATGGTCAAATTCTCTCTTAGTGCTTTTCAAATCTAGTGATAAGCTAAAGGATCTTTGGCCATACGAATATGTCGGGAATTAGAAATAGCTATTTGGGTATGAGTTAATGTACTGTTTTGATTGGCTAAACTTGACTGATAATATGCCGGATAATCTATGAACGAATGCATTAATGCCCCCTTGGACTGAGTTGGTCTATCACGCCAGGGTTATAGAATCAAGTTCAATAGCTTATTTTAACTTGATGATCTCTGCAATCTGGATTCGATGTGATGCATCCTCGATATAATCTAATTGGAGGAATGTTTCTGTCTAAATTTGCAATTAGACAGACTCCAATTTAGCAGAGTGGTAGATTTATTTATTTTGATTTTGATCTTGCTCAGCTCCGGATTCAATGTAGCTCTATGTATATTAGGCACCCCTGTTCCATACAATGGCTTTGTAAGTCTACACTAACCAGTTACATTTTTTCGATAATCTATGCTCATCCTTCACGATTTCATGGTGGTCCTAATGACATGAGGCTCTTCTCAAATCACCCTTCCTATAAGGATTCAACAATGCTGCTTGAAGAGGGTGGGGGCAGAACAGTCAAAACCCATTAGGATTCCTTCATTAGAGGAAATTTGGGGTCTAAAATGGGCCTTATAAGAAAACGTGCCAAAATAAGTTTTTGTGAGTTGGAATTCAAGAACCAATAGAATTTCAATAAAATAAGTCAACCATAATGGTTGAATTGGCATATTTGTCATTAAAAAAACTACTTTTTTTGTTCGTATTTTCGACATATCTCATTGTGTTTTTACTCAAATTTCGATTGGGAGAGCTCACTGGATGCGGAATTTGATTCCGCATCCAGTGAGATCTCCCGATCGAAATTTGAGTAAAAACACAGGGAGATATGTCGAAACTACGAACACAAAAAGTAGTTTTTTTCTTTCTTCCTCCAAAATTAATTAATATTATTTTATTATTTTAACCATTATTTTATTATTTTAACTATTATTTTATTATTTTCCTTAGGAGGCCCATTTTAGACCCCAAAATTCCTCTAATGTGCCTTTGTGTGCGTTGAAGAGAGTTACCCTATGCAAAGTTGCAAACTCTTTTGGGATTCGAAGTTCCCGTTCACCCAATTATTATGATATCTTGAAATCTGTATAGTTTGGATTCATTTCAAGAAATATTTCATCCTCATTTTATGTGCAGCCGTGATTCTTGTGCTCTTCTTTTTTCAAATGTTTCCATTTGCTTAGCTTATGTACTTTGTGAATTTGATGCAATTGCCGGAGGCTGGTACTTTCATAGATTTTGTTATATTTTGTGGAATTTTGTTGTCTAGGACAATTTTCTGGTTTGGTAGACTGGGTTGCATTTCACATGCAATTTGAGTGACTAAAAACCCTATCCTTGAAGCAAACAATGATTAGTTAAACTTCCCTAACATGTAAATTTTGTTACGACCACTAAACTAGTGGTATGTAAATTTTGTAACAACGATTACATTATAGATTAATGGCGTCCAAACCCCCTTTGTTTCATATTATGTAAGGTGTGACCTCAACTAAAAAGATTTTGTATCTCTCAATGCAATGCAAAAATGAAGTTACCTTCTGTTTGGAAGCTAGATGCCACTTTCCAAAATTGGGATTCAAAATCACTCAACAATGCTGCTTGGTATTTTCAAAGTTTTGACAACGAATGGATGGAATTTGGCTGATGCATATTATTGGATACTCATCACATTGTTGTCTTCTTAATATCTTGTTGTTGTAGTAGTTCATATATCACCTACTAGGCTTCTGGTATTGCTGCTTGTAGTTGGCATGGACACCACAACAAGCAGTGGCCTATGGCCGTCTACATCAATACAATATTACGTAGTCAATGAAAGTCCTCTTTCAAGTGAACCTCATTTGCAAATTATTCACCAACAACAATGACATTTCTATGGAAGTACAAGTCAGGGCGAATTTCCACTAGCAGCCAATCCCTCCATTGTTCTACATGTGCTTACGGAATGTAATCTGGATCCTCAAGATCTTGCCAGACTAGAGGCAAGTTTTTGTGTTTATGGTTTCAGAATGGCAGAATGGATTGCAAACTGTCAAGCTTGTTTAGCTTCATTTTTGCAATATATTTTAATGATTGTAATGTTTACCTGGTTGAATTGTTTCTTCATTTTGCAGGCTTCATCACGGTTCTTTAGACAACCGACAAAATTTTCCCCTGACTTTAATCTATCTATATCTGAACCTGCAGCATTGGACATGTGTCAAAGCAGAGCTGTATTCAATCCCATGACACAATTAGAGAGAGAAACTCTAAAAGAAAGATGCGGAGGTTCTTGGAAGTTGGTATTGCGGTTCTTGGTAGCTGAAGAAACATGCTACAGGCATGAAAAGTCTCAAGCCATAGCTGGTCATGGTCATAGTGTCATAGTAACGAAGTCTGGTGCAGTTTATACATTTGGTTCTAACAGTTCCAGACAGCTTGGCCATGGGACAACAGATGAAAAATGGTGCCCAAGACTGATTAGGTGTGCAATAAATGCCTATGTGTTCTTTTGTCTGGTATTTTTCCCAAGGTGTACTCTGCTTTTGTAATGTTGAATCTCCTTTTAAATCGACATGGGTTGAGAATTGGGAGGTTACATCATTCATATGCAGGTCTCTTCAGGGGATTCGTATTATCCAGGAAACTGTAAGAGCAGGGCGTACGCTGCTTATCAGTGATATAGGACAAGTTTATGCATTTGGGAAAGACTCTTTTGGTGACTCAGAGTATGGGATTGAAGGCTCTAGGATTTCCACTACTCCACAGCTGGTGGAGTATTTGAAAGGAATTTTTGCAGTGTAAGCAGTCATTGGTAATTTCTTCACTGCTATTCTTTCACGAGAGGGTAGAGTTTACACATTCTCTTGGGGTTCAGATGCAATTCTTGGTCATCAAACTGATCTCCATGATCAGGAACCACATTTACTGAAAAGTGATCTAGAGAATGTTCCTATGGTACAAATTGCAGCAGGCTATTGTTATTTGTTAGCTCTTAGATGTCAGCCCAGTGGAATGTAAATTTTGTAACTTAAACATATTTTATGTTCCCATTGACTTTATGAAACTACTTGATGCCTGTGTTGCAGAACCCTCTTTGAATTTGAAAATAACATTACATGCATATATGTGGGTATCTGCAGGTCAGTATATTCTGTTGGCTGTGGCTTAGGTGGCAAGCTCGGACATGGTTCTCGAACAGATGAAAAGTACCCCCGGATGATTGAACAATTTAAACATTTGAAGCTAGAGCCAATTGTGATAGCGGCTGGTGCATGGCATGCTACTGTTGTGGGCAACGATGGACGAGTA
The DNA here is from genome assembly GCA_001517045.1 of Pseudotsuga menziesii. Lineage (NCBI taxonomy): Eukaryota > Viridiplantae > Streptophyta > Pinopsida > Pinales > Pinaceae > Pseudotsuga > Pseudotsuga menziesii. The sequence continues at coordinate 93,813 of LPNX010581470.1, read as the reverse complement.
TGTACATGGGGATGGGGTCGATATGGTTTCCTGGGTCACGAAAATGAAGAATGTGAAACTGTTCCCAAGGTTGTGGAATCACTTCTAGGGCTGAAGGCCATTCATGTGACTACAGGTGATTATACCACATTCGTTGTGGCTGAAAATGGGGATGTCTATTCCTTTGGATGTGGGGAGTCATCAAGTCTTGGGCACCACTTGGCCATAGCAGCTGAAGGCCAAGTCTGTATGGTATGGCTTTTCACTTGTAAAATATATACTAGTTTTTTAAACCAGTGCAACTTCTCTTGAAGTTTAATTCTACTAATGTCTTATTGATGCTAATGTTCAGGTTCAGAGACATGCAAACTTCCTAAGGCCAGAACTATATATTGTAAAAAAACTATATTATACATCTAAACATAATATTGTAACTAATTCCATTGACAATATCAAACAAATTTGGTACTAAATACTCCTACATTATGGAATAACCGTGTCGATTAATTCTTCGACCTCCGAATGGGAAAGTGATTAATAACAATGGAGCTTGCACACGCTGAACTAGCCAGGTAGCGCCAATGATTAATGATGGGCATATTTTGCAACCCTGCACCGGTTCAAGCACCCCGGCAAATCGATATTCAGTCCCAAATATTTCCCTTTGATAGGAGCAAGTGGTTCGTTGGTTGTGAGAGGATGAATCAGGTCTGAGAGGCATCTTTGGGCATTTATTATGCCATGCAGATTGAAATTGAGACACCGGTTGAGGGGTTTGAAAAATTGGCTATATATTTTCAATTGCTGCCATGGATAGAAGGGTATTGGAGCAAACTTGGAGGATTTGAAGAGGCATGCATAGAATTCTGGAGCATTGGAGTTGAATTTGCAGTCAAAATGCCATTCACAGGTTAGTAAATTCCATTCTTTTTAATAAACTTCAAATACAAGGTTTCTCTGGTTTATTTTTTTCCTATGAAACAAGAATGACGGTCCACTTTATGGAGTACACCCGTTATTACATGGTTTCTCTGGTTCCTCATAGGTTTTTTCACTGTTTTAGAAGGCCCTTCTCCAAATCTATTTCCTCACACATTCTAGCATAGGAATAGTTACCTCCTTTTGTCTTAGCTCAGTCAATAAAATGATCCTGCTTGTTTCTAATGTCTTTGAGCAAAGGATACTGATAGTGATAAGCTAAAGGATCTTTGGCCATACGAATATGTCGGGAATTAGAAATAGCTATTTGGGTATGAGTTGATGTACTGTTTTGATTGGCTAAATTTGACTGATAATATGCTAGATAATCTATGAACGAATGCATTAATGCCCCCTTGGACTGAGTTGGTCTATCAGGCCAGGGTTATAGAATCAAGTTCAATAGCTTATTTTAACTTGATGATCTCTGCAATCTAGATTCGATGTGATACATCCTCGATATAATCTAATTGGAGGAATGTTTCTGTCTAAATTTGCAATTAGACAGAATCCAATTTAGCAGAGTGGCAGATTTATTTATTTTGATTTTGATCTTGCTCAGCTCCGGATTCAATGTAGCTCTATGTATATTAGGCACCCCTATTCCATACTATGGCTTTGCAGGTCTGCACTGACCAGTTACAGTTTTTTGATAATCTATGCTCATCCTTCACAATTTCATGGTGGTCCTAATGACATGAGGCTCTTCTCAAATCACCCTTCCTATAAGGATTCAACAATGCTGCTTGAAGAGGGTGGGGGAAGAACAGTCAAAACCCATTACGATGCCTTTGCCTTTGTGAGCATTGAAGAGAGTTACCCTGTGCAAAGTTGCAAACTCTTTTGGGAGTCGAAGTTCCCGTTCACCAAATTATTATGATATCTTGAAATCTATATAGTTTCGATTCATTTCAAGAAATATTTCATCCTCATTTTATGTGCAGCCGTGATTCTTGTGCTCTTCTTTTTTCAAATGTTTCCATCTACTTAGCTTATGTACTTTGTGAATCTGATGCAATTGCCGGAGGCTTGTACTTTCATAGATTTTGTTATCTTTCGTGGAATTTTTTTGTCTAGGAGAATTTTCTAGTTTGGTAGACCGGGTTGCATTTCACATGCAATTTGAGTGACTAAAAACCCTATCCTTGAAGCAAACAATGATTAGTTAAGCTCCCCTAACATGTAATTTTTTTTACGACCACTAGACTAGTGGTATGTAAATTTCGTAACAACGATTACATTATAGATTAATGGCATCCAAACCCCCTTTGTTTCATATTATGTAAGGTGTGACCTCAACTAAAAAGATTTTGTATCTCTCAACGCAATGCAAAAATGAAGTTACCTTCTGTTTGGAAGCTAGATGCCACTTTCCAAAATTGGGATTCAAAATCACTCAACAATGTTGCTTGGTATTTTCACAGTTTTGACAGCGAATGGATGGAATTTGGCTGATGCATATTATTGGATACTCATCACATTGTTGTCTTGTTAATGTCTTGTTATTGTAGCAGTTCATATATCACCTACTAGGCTTCTGGTATTGCTGCTTGCAGTTGGCATGGACACCACAACAAGCAGTGGCCTATGGCCGTCTACATCAATACAATATTACGCAGTCAATGAAAGTCCTCTTTCAAGTGAACCTCATTTGCAAATTATTCACCAACAACAACGACATTGCTATGGAAGTACAAGTCAGGGTGAATTTCCACTAGCAGCCAATCCCTCCATTGTTCTACATGTGCTTACGGAATGTAATCTGGATCCTCAAGATCTTGCCAGACGTGGGGCAAGTTTTTGTGTTTATGGTTTCAGAATGGCAGAATGGATTGCAAACTGTCAAGCTTGTTTAACTTCATTTTTGCAATATATTTGAATGATTGTAATGTTTACCTGGTTGAATTGTTTCGTCATTTTACAGGCTTCATCACAGTTCTTTAGACAAGAGACAAAGTTTTCCCCTGACTTTAATCTATCTATATCTGAACTTGCAGCATTGGACATGTGTCAAAGCGGAGCTGTATTCAAGCCCATGACACAATCAAAGAGAGAAACTATGAAAGAAAGATGCGGAGGTTCTTGGAAGTTGGTATTGCGGTTCTTGGTAGCTGGGGAAACATGCTACAGGTGTGAAAAGTCTCAAGCCACAGCTGGTCCTAGTCATATTGTCGTAGTAATGAAGTCTGGTGCAGTTTATACATTTGGTTCTAACAGTTCTGGATAGCTTGGCCATGGGACAACAGATGAAGAATGGTGCCCAATATTGATCAGGTGTGCAATAAATGCCTATGTGTTCTTTTGTCTGGTATTTTTCCCAAGGTGTACTGTGCTTTTGCAGTTTTGAATCTGCTTTTAAATCGACATGGGTTGAGAATTGGGAGGTTTCATCATTCATATGCAGGTCTCTTTAGGGGATTCGTATTATCCAGGCAACTGCAGGAGCAGGGCGTACGATGATTATCAGTGATATAGGACAAGTTTATGCATTTGGTAAAGACTCTTTTGGTGACTCAGAGTATGGGATTGAAGGCTCTAGTACTGCCACTACTCCACAGCTGGTGGAGTCTTTGAAAGGAATTTTTGCAGTGCAAGTAGTCATTGGTAATTTCTTCACTGCTGTTCTTTCACGAGAGGGTAGAGTTTACACATTCTCTTGGGGTTCAGATGCAATTCTTTGTCATCAAACTGTTCTCCATGATCAGGAACCACATTTACTGAAAGGTGATCTGGAGAATGTTCCTGTGGTACAAATTACAGCAGGCTATTGTTATTTGTTAGCTCTCAGCTGTCAGCCGAGTGGAATGTAAATTTTGTAACTTAAACATATTTTATGTTCCCATTGACTTTATGAAACTACTTGATGCCTGTGTTACAGAACCCTCTTTGAATTTAAAAATAACATTACATGCATATATTTGGGTATCTGTAGGTCAGTATATTCTGTTGGCTGTGGCTTAGGTGGCAAGCTCAGACATGGTTCTCGAACAGATGAAAAGTACCCCCGAATGATTGAACAATTTAAACATTTGAAGCTAGAGCCAATTGTGATAGTGGTTGGTGCATGGCATGCTGTTATTGCGGGAAAATATGGACAAGTATGTACATGGGGAGGGGGTCGATATGGTTTCCTGGGTCATGGAATTGAAGAATGTGAAACTGTTCCCAAGGTTGTGGAATCCCTTCTAGGGTTGAAGGCCGTTCATGTGACTACAGGTGATTATACCACATTCATTGTGGCTAAAAATGGGGATGTCTATTCCTTTGGATGTGGGGAGTCATCAAGTCCTTGGCACCACTTAGCCACAACAGCTGAAGGCCAGGTCTGTATGGTATGGCTTTTCACTTGTAAACTATCTACTGGTTTTTCAAACCAGTGCAAATTCTCTTGAAGTTTAATTCTACTAATGTTTTATTGATGCCAATGTTCAGGCTCAGAGACATGCAAACTTGCTAAGGCCAGAAATATATATTGTAAAAAAACTATATTATACATCTAAACATAATACTGTAACTAACTCCATCGACAATATCGAACAAATTTGGTACTAAATACTCCTACATTATGGAATAACCATGCCGATTAATTCTTCGACCTCCGAATGGGAAAGTGATTAATAACAATGGACCTTGCACACACTGAACTAGCCAGGTAGCGCCAATGAGTAATGATGGGCATATTTTGCAACCCTGGACCAGTTCAAGCACCCCGGCAAATCGATATTCAGTCCCAAATATTTCCCTTTGGTAGGAGCAAGTGGTTTGTTGGTTGTGAGAGGATGAATCAGGTTTGAGAGGCATCTTGGGGCATCTATTAGGCCATGTAGATTGAAATTGAGACACCAGTTGAGGGGTTTGAAAAATTGGCTATATATTTCAATTGCTGCCATGGATAGAAGGGTATTGGAGCAAACTTGGAGGATTTGAAGAGGCATGCATAGAATTCTGGAGCATTGGAGTTGAATTTGCAGTCGAAATCCCATTCACAGGTTAGTAAATTCCATTCTTTTTAATAAAATTTAAATACAAGGTTTCTCTAGTTTATTTTTTTCCTATGAAAAAAAAATGACGGTCCACATTATGGAGTACACCAGTTATTACATGGTTACTCTGGTTCCTCATAGGTTTTTTCACTGTTTTAGAAGGCCCTTCTCCAGATCTATTTCCACACACATTCTAGCATAGGAATAGTTACCTCCTTTTGTCTTAGCTCAGTCAATAAAATGATCCTGCTTGTTTCTAATGTCTTTGAGGAAAGGATCCTGATAGTGATAAGATAAAGGATCTTTGGCCATATGAATATGTCAAGAATTAGAAATAGCTATTTGGGTATGAGTTAATGTACTGTTTTGATTAGTTAAATTTGACTGATAATATGCCGGATAATCTATGAACAAATGCATTAATGCCCCCTTGGACTGAGTTGGTCTATCAGGCCAGGGTTATAGAATCAAGTTCAATAGCTTATTTTAACTTGATGATCTCTGCAATCTGGATTCGATGTGATACATCCTTGATATAATCTAATTGGAGGAATGTTTCTGTCTAAATTTGCAATTAGACAGACTCCAATTTAGCAGAGTGGCAGATTTATTTATTTTGATTTTCATTAATTCTTCGACCTCCGAATGGGAAAGTGATTAATAACAATGGACCTTGCACACGCTGAACTAGCCAGGTGGCGCCAATGATTAATGATGGGCATATTTTGCAACCCTGCACCAGTTCAAGCACCCTGGCAAATCGATATTCAGTCCCAAATATTTCCCTTTGGTAGGAGCAAGTGGTTCGTTTGTTGTGAGAGGATGAATCAGGTCTGAGAGGCATCTTTGCGCATCTATTAGGCCATGCAGATTGAAATTGAGACACCGGTTGAGGGGTTTGAAAAATTGGCTATATATTTTCAATTACTGCCATGGATAGAACGGTATTGGAGTAAACTTGGAGGATTTGAACAGACATGCATATAATTCTGGAGCATTGGAGTTGAATTTGCAATCGAAATCCCATTCACAGGTTAGTAGATTCCATTCTTTTTAATAAACTTTAAATACAAGGTTTCTCTGGTTTATTTTTTTCCTATGAAAAAAAAATGACGGTCCACATTATGGAGTACACCCGTTATTACATGGTTTCTCTGGTTCCTCATAGGTTTTTTCACTGTTTTAGAAGGCCCTTCTCTAGATCTATTTCCACACACATTCTAGCATAGGAATAGTTACCTCCTTTTGTCTTAGCTCAGTCAATAAAATGATCCTACTTGTTTCTATCTCAAATGTGCAAAAAAATGACCAAAAATATGCAAACCCTTCAAGGCGTTTGGTCATGATCCTATCTCAAACATCTTTTATTTGGTCAAGGTCCTCCTTCAAGGCTGCACGTTTGAGATAGGATCATGACCAAAAAAAAGTGGCCTTGAAGGAGGACCTTGAGGCTGCTTTAGGGTTTAGGAGGAATTTTTAATAGTCAATGGTTTTTAAGGAGTTTTATCAGATGGCATTTCTTGTGAATTTTTGCATGATATGTTTGTGAGGAAGCCAGATTGTGCCTGAATTTGAGTTCCTTCAAATCATTTTTATGGGGTTGGCTTTTGAATCCCTCTTTGAATATTGAATTTGGCACAAGGTATCTACTTTGTTTAATTTCAATGTACTATCAGTTGTTTCCTTTTGACAAGGAAAAATACGAAGTCCTTGTTGCTTTTGATAAGGTAGAATTGCTAAGTCTTAAGATTTTCTCAAGACCTATTATTTGTGGCTATTACAGATTCTCAGATAACCCAAAGCTACCATTTTCAGCCATCGGAACATCTCTCAGCATATTTGTAATTGTCCTTCTTGTGGGACATATTTTGTTTGTAGCTGTAAATCGTATTAAAAAAGTTGAAGAGGATTGTAGGGAAATGGAAGAACTTAAGGGACGTGCTAAACCTGTTGATGTTGCAAAGTCACATGTACTCTGTTTTTTCAATGAATAGTTAAGTTTGCAAATCTTGTCGACAAATCATATTGTATTGTATTATCCTCGTTTCATTGTTCATTTTCCTATTTTGTGGTCAGTTGTTTTTAGTTTTATGGGTGTGTTCTTTATTTTATTCATTTGGTAAGAAAGGTCCTAACTTCAGAGGAGAGCCCAAGATTGCCTTGAAGTTTTATTATTTGTCTGACATGTCAACTCATTTATTGTCGTATTGATCATGCTATAGATGGTTTAGACAAGTTGCTAAAAGAAAACTAATTTTCTATTAGCACTACGTTTTGTGTCTAGTGATAGTTTCACAGATTCTATCTAGACTCTAATTATACTCGGTGTTGCACTACTTTGTTCATAGTTTAAAAGCTTTAACCCTTGATGCAGTTATACATGCACCAACACCCAACCTGTGCAACACAGGGTATAGTGCTGCTTTCATTTCATATCTGACAAAGATGTAGTCAAGAATTAACCCAATTCAGGATTCTATTTGTTAATCGATTCATGTTAGATCACAATTAATTTTCTTGGTACTTTAAGTAAACAAGTAAATGTGATAAACCTTGTAGTCATTAATTGATATAAATTAATTAATTACAAAGGAAAAGGTAATTTAATTTGTTTTCAGTAATATTGACGCATTCCTTACAGTTTGGCTGACACCCTTCTCCTATAGTAAGGGAACATGAGCTAAAGGTGGTATGTAGCTTATTTAACATTAAAAGTTAAATTGAAAAAAATCAAATTATAAGAAAATTCTGTGTCAAAATAAATCATAGATCCATCTAACTCCATGCTAAGCAATGATGATTTAGGGTTAAGATAGATATATGGAGATTTAATTAAGTTCAAATTATTTACTTGAATTTTACAGTAGCACCCTTCCTACATCCTCAAGGAACTCTAGGATCAGTGTGACCCCCAAGATTTGAACTCTTTTCCTATCTGTGGATTTTTTATTATCAGATAGCAAAGATTGGGGGCTTAGACATACATACCTATATGCTTGTTATGCACCCATTTTTTCACTAAGGCATAGGAGGACTGCACCAACACGTACTCACTAAGGCATAGGAGGTATGCAA
>LPNX010581470.1:0-85637 GCA_001517045.1 Pseudotsuga menziesii | reverse complement strand
AGTGGGCCATTGAGTATGAAGAGCCTGCTACTGAGGATTTGTCATTCAGTATGAAGACCCTGATGTTGAGGCTTTCAAGCTGTTAAGTGTGGTTTTGAAGCCGCTGACGTGGGATATAAGTATGGTTTTGAAGCTGTTGATGTGGGATCTAAAGTATGGTTTTGCAACCAAATGCAAGTATGATGGTTTAGCCATTGTAATATTTTGAAAAGTGATGATTTTTCTGTAAAGTTATATGGAAATTAATATGTATTTTTGAGAAAACTCATATTTATTGTAATACTTTTGACATTTCATATAATATAATTTGTGGTTTAAAACTTATATATATGGTTGTACTTTATATTATGTATCAATGTTGTAATTATTAACTAATTAATGTGACATTGCATGATTTACATGTGTATTAGATATTATTTACAAGTGTTGTAATTAATTATAATGTGAAATTGCATAATTCGCATGTGTATTAGATGAGAATAAATGTCTGATTCTTTTTTTAATTTAAACGTAATATCATATTAAAAATTTATATTGATTAATAATGGACACCATTAAAACTACTAAAATATAATGACCATACATAAAGCGACTAAAAATGACTAAATTAGTGACCAGTAAATGAGATTAATGACCAAAATTCACAAATAAAATGACCAATAATTGAGAGATATGCGGCCAAACAATGAGATATAAATGACCAGAAAAATGACCAAAATTCACATATCAATGACCAAAAATCAGTTTTGGTGGCTAATTTATGGTCTTTTATTACGTGACCAAATATTGTCATATTCTAGCTTGTCATGTGGTCATTAGTTTGGTCACAAATGTGGTCATATATTTGGTCATTGATTCAAATATATGACCAAATTAATGACCAACTGACAAGCTATAAATGACCAAAATAAAAATGACCAATTTTGGTCATGTAATAAAAGACCACAAATTAGCCACCAGCGATCGCCAAACCAAAAGTGGTCATTGATATGTGGATTTTGGTCATTTTTTTGGTCACTAATCTCTCATTTTCCACTAGTGGATGTTTTGTAAACTAGTTTCCGGATTGAGATTAATTATCTCAACTAGCATAAATAAAATGCTAGTATATTTGTTTAGTTTACAACTTTGATCAAATAAAGGAGGTATCCTTGAAACTATATAATTAGTTTTTATTTAATTACCTGTAAGCGTAAGTATTTGGAAAATCCAAACATAAATCTAGATGTTCTTCTACCTAGTTTTGTCTATAACTTGTTCATCATACTTTCAGTTATCTATTATCATATTAGGTCCTATATACAATTCTAGAGAAAGATAATTTTGCACCCTAGGTATTTTGATACATCATTACTCGTTACCATAGTAATTCATATGTATTTGTCTAAATCATGCATTCCCTTGTTATATAAACCAGTAAAAACTAAGTCTAGAGAAATTTCATTAAAACAAAGAAACTTACAAGTTTCAAACAGAGCAAAATTTCCTTTTTCTGCCTATGCAATTTCCAAATGAGTAAACAAGAAGAAAAACCTTACTTTGTTATATAAGTAGTATTACTACTTTGGTTTTAGGGGTTCAAGAGTTCATTACTTAATAAACCTAACTAATACCAAACTATTGCATGATTTAAATCTCATTAAGAGATGTTATATGATAAGATTTATTACCCTATTTACACAATTTTAAACTATAAAAACTTTACCCATGAACTATGCTAAGCATTTCTATACTAGAAATCTTACTTGTAAACTTTTTAACTAAGGTTCTAACCTATGATACAAATAGTCTTTTTGCATAGTCTTATTACTTGTCATAAGGGTGTTTGTATCAATATTAACAAGGTTAAAATATTTTACACATATTACTACTAATTACATGGTCCTCAATACATAGTTGTAATCCCTAATTAAGCAAAGATTATAACCAATAATAATTTTTTCTAAATTATACTATGTATCTTATGATATAAAGATATCTATCATTTTTTTTTGAATGAGTTTATAACAAGGGTTTATGTATAATCATTTTTCTTGCAGGCTGCTCCAAGGCTCTCAAACTATAGAGAAAAAACCAATATTCAAATACAAATTGATCTTCCACGTGGTCGATGGTTATAGGATAGGGTTTTGAATTTTGTAACTTTACTATATATGTCTCCAAAACCCTAAATTTGCACATTTACCCTATCTTTTTGCTGTGGAGTGTTGCCATTGGCTCATGGTTTCATGGGCATGGATGTCATTGCTTTGTTTTCTGAGGGTGACGGCCTAAACTGCTACTGTGTAGCTCGGTGTTTAATCTAGTCCGTGTACCCGCCAAGTTAATACCTTCGTTTGGGAAGTGGTTCTTGGTTTTTGAAACTCGTAGCTCACCTTGCATTAGAGGAAATTTGAGGTCTAAAATGGGCCTCCTAAGGAAAATAATAAAATAATAAAATAATAGTTATTAATTTTGGAGGAAGAATGAAAAAACTACTTTTTTTGTTCGTATTTTCGACATATCTCCCTATGTTTTTACTCAATATGCTAAGTGGGAGAGCTCGTTGGATGTGGAATTTAATTCTGAATTCAAAGAGTACCCACACTGCATACTTTTGATGGACCCCTCTACCCCAAAAATAAGAAATACTTGAAAAAATGTGATGATGACATCATCATCACATTTTTTCAGGTATTTATTATTTTTGGGGTAGCGAGGTCCATCAAAAGTATACAGTGTGGGTACTCGTTGGATACCGAATTAAATTCCGTATCCAACGAGCTCTCCCACTTGAAATTTGAGTAAAAATACAGGGAGATATGTTGAAAATACGAACAAAAAAAGTCATTTTCTTTTATGACAAATATGTCAATTCAATGGTTGACTCATTTTATTGAAATTCTATTGGTTCTTGAATTCCAACTCACAAAATTTATTGTTGGCGCATTTTCTTATAAGGCGCATTTTAGACCCCAAATTTCCTCTAATGGAGTTTTGGCATGATAGTGAGAAGTTTTTTTGTTCATCTTTTACTGTGACTTTTCTTTTACCTCATCAAGGTTCTAGGCATTTCTTCTACACCATTAATAGGGTAAGAAATATTCTTTAGTTGGGGTTTACTATGTAACACCGGCACAATACTGTGCGGCCCAAGATGAAACTCCTTAGGTAAAGTCATTAGTTCTTTGTTTGTTTTCGCCGTAGGTTTTTTACTTCTTATTACTGGGTTTTCTTCAAATAAAGGCTTAACAAAAACTCTATTTTACAATGCAGGTTTTCCACAGGTGTTTCTAGAAGCTGGGTGGCATAAACTGTTTCAGTAGGAAGTTCTCCACGCTACTCTACCAACTGGTAAGCCTCGGTTCTTTCCTGAGGTTCCTAGTGCAATGATGTGTGGGGTTGAGGGTGATATTGTTCCACCTAGATGCGACTTATTTATTGTAGTTATAATGTACACTATTATTTGGAAAGGCCATGTGGCTGTGACTTAAATGTTTTAAAGAAATACTTGCAAGGTTGTTTGGCCATAACTTGAATTACAGTAATACTTTTTGGGACAGGCCATTATGCCGTGACTTTGTTGGAACTGCTGTGATTTTATTTTTAAAATGAGTTAGGATTTTTAATTTACAGGATTTTTTATAATAAAAGACGAAAGGCTCGACCAGTGGGCTGTTAAGTATGATAAAGGATAGAGACATTTTGTTTTTGAAAGACACTGAGTTAATTTAATACATTTTGCAGTCTTTTGAAATTACAATCTTTGATTCTACGTTGTTTACATTGATAAAAAAAATGTATTTTATTTAAACATTAATATAGGGTTTTCTTATTATGAAATGTTAGTAGTAGAGATGCAATTCCTCTTGGTGGAAGGGTTCGACCCCATGACCTGGTCTAAATTATTATTTTCATAAATTAGTTTTTAATTTAAATATTATAACTCTAATTATTTTTAGTAGAATTCTACTCTACTGTGTAAAATCTATTTGGTTTATTTTATTTATCTTTTCTGGTCTTATTGCAATATATAAATAATAAATAGTATATTACTGTTTTCTATGAAATTTTCTATTTAATACAAGGATTTTATGATACAGATAATAGTATTTTGTATAAATGAAGAATTTTTGCTTAAAGAAAATGTGGGTAAAACTACAAAAACCCTATTTGGAAAAGAGAGGGAAAAGAAGGTCATAGTTTGACAGTTTCCCTAAATTAGGGTTTTGTATAATTTTATTTATTTATTTTTAAAATCTTTGCAGAGTTAATATTTAATTGTAATGTGTTTAAAGTTTGATCTTTGCTTACAATAGTAAAGAAATTACCTATGTGTTAATGCCAAACCTAAGTGATGACTATACTTCATTTTTAGTGTTTATTATCTATTCCTACTTATGCTATTTTTTTCCTGTTCCTAAAATTTAATAACTATGTATATTTATAATAATCTAAGCTTATAGCTAGTAATTTATTTACGTGTAAAAAGAAGCACCATTACACAGACTGTGTACTATTTTTCTTAAAAGATCCTTCTTAAAAATAGTTTTGTTTATGTTTGAAGTAAAAGTATTCTAGCTACGGAAACTTCTGAAATAGAAAATATTTCCTCTGATCATTCCTATATAGAATATGTAGAGAGTAAATAAACATAATCCTACATTCTTGATTTGATTTATCTATTAAAATTTAATCTCACCTACTGTACTAGAGTACTACCTTCTTTGAAGGCGTGGAAAAATATAGTTAGGTATTTTATTCATCAGTAAACTTGAAATTAACCCTAATCATTCATTATAATCCAGAATTTCATCTATCTATCGACAGTAAAATATTTTCTCCAAGTTATTTAAATAACAGATGAAGCAAACACATAAACATATTATTTCGTAAACTCATTCCTTCTTGTTCTTAAGCTTGCATAAAGAAATTAGAAAGAACATGTAGAACCTGGAAATGTAGTAGAGGAGACAAAAACTTAAGGAGCTTGTTCCTCCCAACCAACTCCTGAAGATAGCTGAACTGCAAATCTTAGGACCCTTGAGCCTGTCTACTAGTCCACCTGGTTGAAAACACTGGGTGAGAGAACTGGTTTAGAAACCTCTACAACTCCACAGAGTAATCAATGGTAATCTTTCTGCTTGTAGTAGTATGAACTTAGCTTAAATCAGCTGCACTAGTTCAGAACTTCAGCACTTTTCACTCAAAAAATTCTACTAGTCCCCTCCATCGAATTTCTTGTGCACTAATTTCACACAGAAATTTCACAAGTAAAAAAAATTGAGCAGCCTCAGCTGAATTCAATGGGAAGTTTTATTAGCATGCCTAGGTCTTTTGGGTCAAATTTCACTTAATGAGCCACCTTCTCTTGTTCCACTTTCTTGGGGAACATGACCACAAAAATAGGGAAGTTGCCTCCTGCAACAACTAGAAGTAGTTTGAGGATGCTTCCAAGTGTAAATCTACTCTCAACCTAGCCTATTCTACCAAGTGGCCATTAAAACACTCATTTAACATCCTCCTTAAGTTGTTGTCTCATCTTTCATTTATTTAATAATAAAAAATTCAGCAATTAAATGCAATTATACTTGACCCCACTTGGTCATTAATTACAAACTTTATAATAAAATTAAAACATAATGTCTCCTAAAACATAAAATGTTTTTCCAATTTGGGGTATGTGACAATATTCTACAGTGTCGGTCCCATTTTCTCACATCCATTGTCATTTTAGATAATAGTGCTTCTCTTCGACCAATGATTTGGTCTTGTTAATGCCAAAGTTCCCACCTAATCCTCCACTATGCAACTCCCTGACAGAATTATCCCATAATAATCCTCTAGGGATGCATAATTGATGTCCCTTGAATATATATCCTTCTTGGATACAATAATCCAGGTATGGAATTCTATCGAGTCCCCATGGCTTCTTCGACACTTTCCATGCATTAGAAAAAGTCATCATTGACTTCACATTCGACCTTTATCAACTCTAATTCTGTCAACTTCACAACAATCATCCCTAATAATGTGAATCTTTGACTTAAGGTGTCAGCTACTATGTTAGTATTTCCCAACTTATGCTTCAATACAAAGGTATAACTTTGCATGAACTTAAACCACTTCATGTGCCTCTGGTTTAGCTCTGCTTGGGTGTACAAGTACCTCAAAGCCTGATGGTCGGTAAAAAACACAAACTCCTTCAACAACAAATAGTGCCTGCACTTCTTCAATTCTTGAACAGTAGCATAGAATTGTTGGTCATAGATTGAATACTTCTACTTAGATTCATCCGATTTTTTACTAAAAAATGCAATTACTCGTCCCTCCTAGCTCAACATAGGTCCAATTGCTAACCCACTTGCATCACACTCGACTTGAAATATCTTTTCAATTTTTGGAAGAGATAATACAGGGCTCTCCGTCACCTTCTATTTTAGCTTTTCGAAATCTTGTAGGGTTAATTCCATCCACTTGAAATTTCCTTTCTTCATGCATGTTGTCAATGGTGCACTTACTCAACTGAAATCTATGATGAACTTCCTTTAAAAATTGACAAGTCCATGAAATTTTTTTACTTCAGATGTACTCGTCGACTCCAACCACTCTAACAACACTCTGACATTTTTTGGATCCATCTCCATACCTTATCTTAAAATCATGAATATTGAATAAACTAACTCCTTTTGCATGAACGAAGACTTCTATAGGCTCACCAACAACTTCTCTTAGATTATCCTATGTAGGACTTGTCGAATGTGTGACAAGTGTTATTCTATTGCTCGACTAAAAATTAATATGGCGTCGAGGTATACAACAACAAATTTACCTAGAAATGGTTTTAGTACCTCGTTCATTAGTCTCATGAATGTAATTGGTGCATTTGTCAACCCAAATGGCACAACCAACCACTCATATAGTCCTTCCTTCGTCTTGAAGGTTATATTTCATTCATCACCATCTCTTATCCGGATCTGGTGGTATTCACTGTTTAAGTCAATATTGGTGAAGTATGTCACTCTACTGAAATAGACTAACAAGTCATCAATCATTAGTAATGGAAACTTGTACATGCTTGTGATTTTTTTAATATTAACTCTTGAGTCGGTACACATCCTCTATTCTCCTCCTTTCTTCAGTGCTAGTACAATTGGTACACACATGGAATCAAATTGTCTCTAACCAATCCTTTTTCCAACAACCCTTGGAATTGTTGGTTCAACTTGGAATTCTCTATCGGTGTCATTCTATGTGGCGCCTTATTTAGCTGACTCGAACCTAGAATCAAGTCGATATTATGCGATAAAATTCTCGTTGGTGGGAACACAGTTGGCATGTCATTGACCATTATTTCATTGAAATCCAAAAACAATTACCTAACATCCATCAGAACCTTTTCAGTCGTCCTATCAACATTTGGCCCCTCTAGAACAACTATGAAGCAATATTGTTGTTTCTCTTCCTCCAAAAAATATTTCGCTGAACAAATCAACACTTTCTTCTCCCAATATCCACTTTCCTTTCCTTGGTTGTTCGAATCCTCAACCAAGGGAATCAACCAAAATATATTTTCATCCTTCTCGACTATTACAATATTCCATCGACTACCATAGAACATCTTTCATCTGTATTTCCATGGTTTACCCAACAATAGGTGACAGGAATCCATTGGAAACACATCGCATAACATGTTGTCATGCAACCTTCCAATCTTAAAATTAATCAGGCATTGTTGTGTCAGTATAACATGATGACCCTTCTACAACTACAATACCTTATATGCATTTGGGTGTAATTGGAATATTAGTCCCAACTTGTTGATTACCTCTGTTAAGACCAAATTTTCCATGTTGCCCCCATCAATGATGGTCATACAACATCTGTCTCGAATCTTTACCTTCATTTGGAAAGTCACTTTCCTCTACGTCGAATATTATTTATCATGTTGCATCGACTATAACAGTGTTCATTGGGTCATCAAATTTTGACCCCTTTCTGACCCAAATTCCTCTAAGTGTTCCTTTGTAGTCGATCCAGCTTCGTCGTCTCCTTGACTTCTGGTTTCATGTCGACTCACGGTATGCAAATTTTATGGGAACTCATATGCATTGTGTCCTACTTCTAGAAATTATAGAAAAAAATATTCGACCAGTCTGCATGTCCACCTCTAAAGGCTCATCTTCAACCCCTACTGCCTCGATCTCTAAGGTTCTCACCTCCCTATCAATATTTTCATGCATTTCCTTCGTTTGTACTTTCAAAAAATATTATTAAGGATATTATTGAACATGTTGTAATTGAAGACAAGGAATAGACTAATGTCAAAATAAGATGAATACTTCCTCACACAAAATCATCTTGAAAAAAAACATATGGAATAATGTGGAAGTCCCACGATACCAAAGATCCCATAACAACATTGGTCACAAGTGTGAAAATATTAATCAACAAAAAGAACATTGAAAATGGAAGATATGTGCAAATACGATTTGTGTGAGACTTATGAATGAAGAACATGAAATACAAACTTGTGGGTAATAGTCCCACAAAGAAAATGGCATGTAGTACAAATACTTGTGAAGAAAAATATGAGTCATGATCCTATGAGAAAAAATCCAACAAGTGTGTTGGAGTATGTCTGTCAAACCCCACAAAGATGAATCTTGATAAGAAACACATTGACGTGGATGTAAACTTGGAGGAAACGCAAACAAGTGGGGCATTATCCAAGGACAATGAAATTCACTAAGTGGACAAATCTATTGAGCCAATAAGACTGTAAATGAGTAATAGGTGGATGTGGTGAAGCAGTCTTGTGGATAATGAATATATGAGATAATTTGTTTAAACAAGATTCATAATTATTTGTGGTTTCAATGGGTTATTGATCATAGAAATAGTTTTTCTGCAGTGGAGTTGAAGTTGGAAAACCAGTCAATGATGAACAACAAAGAGAGCGTCATATAGAAGGATACTCATATTCATGATGTGCGATTCTATTACTCAATGAAAGGAACAAATTGTAGAACAATAGAAGTGACTTAGTTAATAACATTTTTTAGTGTAAATACGCATATCGTAAAACCACTAAAGAGATGTAGATCGTAGTGATTATTTCACATGGTAGTTTTGAAAACTGTCTGTCTTGATGTAGATATTCAGAGAAAGTATACACACAGGAAAAGTTACAATAGTTGCATACTATGAAGACATTCATCGGATATAAGGTATTTTGTTATTGTAGGAATTCAAAACATTCTTATTTCATATCATGGAGGTTGTATGGGGCAAGGAACTGAGGTCATAACATCCTTCTAGTCGGTGCCAGAAAATAACATCACGGTGTTGTAGCATCCTTTATTTTGGAGTAGATAAAACCTAGGGGGTTGGATCCTCCTTCTAGTTGGAGAAGGAGAATATAATTCAAAAGTCGGTGTTTTCATAATCGAAGATCACAATTATCCATATAATGAAGTTTGATTTCCACAAGTCATAGTTTGCAAAGTCAAATAGACATATGTTTAGGTCGGTGTCTAAAGTCAGTGATTCGATGCTCACACAGATTGAAGTCATTGCAGGTTGGTGCCAACAACCAATAGATTATAGTTGAGGATCATGTCAACACCTGAAATGAGTGGCTGGTCATGTTTAGAAATTGCATTCTCCCACTGATGTAATCATTCATATATATTTATAGATATACAATTATTCTAAGATATTTGTGATTTGTGAGTTGTTGTATTTTTTATTGTTACTATTGAAAGTTTTAATTGGTGAAAATATGTCAAAATAAAAGAATGCACATATTTGTGAAATTACTAATCCACCCTCCCCTCTTAGTAGTAATATAAACCCAATGATTGGTATCAAAGAGGGTGTCTTCAGTAATAGATTAACATCTAGAATAAATACCTAGCGCAGTTATGGACAAATAGGAAGGTTTTTCGTGACTAATCAAGCACTGAGGTTTGAGGGATCAAATTATAATTTTTGGAAAATACACTTGGAGGTTTATTTGCAGTTTCTTGGTATGGATATTTAAAAATCAATTGTATAAAAAATCATGAGAACCCTTCCTTCACGGTTCAATTCAAAAGTGTCAATCTTGGAAGATAGATATGACTTAAACAACTTGACAAAAGATGAACTGTATGGAATTCTCACTATGTATGAGTTGAGAATAGAACTTGAGAATGTCTACATGAAGAAAGAAAACTTTAAAACCACATGGAAAAAAAATCTATCAAGAACGAGTGCAAGAACATAGCTAACATGTCGGATGAATAAGAGGATAATTTTGTGAGAAATTTCAAAAGAGGCCAAGGAAAATACAAATGGAAGTTACACTTTAAGTGTTTTAAATGTTTCCAGATTGGACACTTTGCTTCAAAATGTACATATGAAGAAAATAGATATAGTGAAAGAATAGAATATTCATACTATCATGAACTAAGAAGTAAGCACCATCAGAACAACGTTGTGGACAAAAATAAATTTCGAAGGAAGAGTAAAAGTATGTACACTGAGGAGGAGGATGTTTGAAAGGAGGAAGATAATAATGGCATTCCAAGGGATGTATTGTTCATGGCATTGATCCAAGAGGAAAATTCAATAAGAGGAAATTAATCCATTAAATCATCTCCAACCAGCACATCAAAATCGTAAAATAAATGGCCCTGCAATGGAATTCACCTACCCTCTCCAAAGTATGAAGCAAAGAAAAAATCAAGCACCATAAAGGAATCATTCAAATTGGAGAATACTATCGAAAGGAAAAATATCTCTGATGGAATCACTCTACCATTGTCGAAGTCCAAAATGTTCAATAGAACTGAAAAAAGGTCAAAATATGAGGATGAGGATAGTACTGAAATCGTCTTGGAAGGAAAACTGATTAGTGCATTGGAAGATTTGAATAAATCAAGAAAATGCAATAAGGTGCAAAAGGAAAAACTGGAAAAGGAATAAGAACATGTCAAACAAGTGAAGGACATGCATGAAGAATTAGAGAAGCAAATGAAGGATAGAGAAGAGGAATTGTTTTATACAAAAGAAAGAATCAAGGAACTGGAAGAAAACACCTATTCACAACATATTTAACAACACTTTATCACTTGCATAAATCAATTTATTTATCATAGATATGCCATATACATAACTGATCATTCTCAAAATGTTATAGTTACCATACTCGAGCACTTCAATAGAAAATTTTCAAACTTCTTACAAAGTATATTCTCAGCATATCAATATTATCCAAACTATGTTCTCCAAAAACGCATTTTTGGATGATGTTAGAGAAACAACAGTATCCATTTGACTAGGTCGATGTTTCGAATCCATATCAGGAATCATCATTAGGACACAATATCAAATGTGGAGAGTATGAGAACCAAAACATTAATACCAGAGACGCGGCGATAAAAAGATGAGATAGGGTCGGCTTGTGTGGGGAAACTAGGGTTTATTTGGTGAAGAGATTAGGGTTGCTAGTTAGATGAGCAAAAGTCAAATATTTCGATTAAGAAACTTTATAAAAATTTTAATAAATTTTTTTATATTGTTATTTAAATTTTAAATTTAAATTTAATGTTAATTTAAATTTTAAATTTAAATTTAATGTTAATTTTAATTTAATTTTAATTTTAATTAGGATTAGGTATGAGATCCTTAGTTATATTAATATAATTTTAAATGATGAGTGCCTAAGTGCATACTAAGTTTTAGTTTTATTTTAATAGAATATAATTATCTTTAGAATTAATAATAGAGAGATATGATGATGAGATAGTTTAAATTAGATATTTATTTATATGGAGCTCTAAAATAACCTAGGTTAAGATATTAGAAAGTGAGTGAAACCTACAAGAAAATATTAAAGACTAATTACTACGGTCTTATTTATTGATTATTATAATATTTTGAATAAATTGTTTATTAAAAAAGAAGAAGTGTTGTGGACAGATAACATCTTGATAATCTTACATGATTAATCAACTGATAACATTTCTCTAAGCTTACATGATAACCAAAAAAATCATACAAATTGTAGATGCTACCTTTTTCTATTGAGTGTTTCATTTTTTGCCTCCGATTATCTTTCAAATTATCATGTGATGATGCTTCTTTTAACCATGCACACCTGCATACATTACTCACAATCCTTGCCAAAATTATTTACATCATAATCTCGTAAATAAAACAACAAAATATAATAGTAAGTTTCTATTTAGGATGTCCATACTCTCTTGATACAACAACTAGTGTTTTGCTTATTATTAATGCATTACCTTCATAACAAATTAGCTGCAACTACACTTGCGTATATCTTTCATTGATGTGCACAATATGCAAAATGCATTCCTTATTTCCTATAATATTTTGATGTTTCTTCTACCTTTACTTCACCGTGTTATCTCTTCAACATATTAAACTTGTACTATTGATACCATGCACTGAACCTCTCTAACATAATTTCAATGAATTATACTTAAACTTGTAATGTAACATGTTATAGGAATGCCATGGTGAAACGTTGTTAACGTACATTTGTATTCTTTCTAGTAATCTTTAACCAAACAAACCAAGTACATTAGAATTGATGTCTACATGATATATTAGGTCATGGGTAAAGTCCTAATCTGTGTTATTTATCTTTACACATAGAAAAGACATATAAAATACCTCTAATAATAATGTCATAGGATGATTTAAGTCCTTTATCTTAATAATTCCCATCGGTAACATGTTATAGTTACTTAACTAAACTTTCTCTTCTACATATTTTTAACCTTAACATAATCCTCTTAAATTAAACATTGACATAAGGTCATGTCATTTAATTGAACCTACCATTTTAAATATTTAAGAGTAACTTTTCACACAAAAATTGTCACTTGTTTATTACATCAATTTACAACCTTATCCCAAGAGCTTATCTTCTAAATATTATTAGCTTCTAGTATTAATCCTTGTCACATAACTGTGCTTATACTTGTAAGCCATCTTAACTGTAACAAACCTTGACACTAAAATACAATCAATTTGTATATAATTTCCACCATAGTGTATCTACCTGTATGAAAGTAACCTACGCGCTACATGTTAACACATAGTCTCTTTCTCAAAGATATCACCTTGTCAAACTCCCAACATAACTGCACTTATACTTGTAAGCCATCTTAACTGTAACAAACCGTGACACTAAAATACAATCAATTTGTATATAATTTCCACTATAGTGTATCTACGTGTATGAAAGTAACATACCGGCTACATGTTAACACATAGTCTCTTTCTCAAACATATCACCTTGTCAAACTCCCAACAAAACAACACTCTTCATGCATGTATATTTTCATTTCAGTTATGCAACTAATTGCATGCATTCAAGCACCTAATTCTAAGCGAACTAGTTCATGTACTTTAACAAGGTTAATATTAAAGCAATATTCTCTCTACTTCTTGAATGCCAATCATAAAGTCTCGTATTCAAATCACAAGGTTCACAACATATATGTATGTAGATGAGTCCATTAGGTCAAAGCGTTGTAAACTTGGCTTTGATACCATTTATAACAACCCAATCTCCTCTTTACCATTTTAGACATGGGTACATTTTTTTTTAAACATATTCATCTCAACAATTAAAAAACATTAGTCTCAAAGAATTACATGCCATTACAATTAAGTGTGTTCCCCATCAATTCTTGAATTCCTACATAGGAAAGTAAATGTATGCTTATTGTAAAAGATTTTTACATGATCTTACTAACAAACACTTGTATATGTTTTCCATCATTCATTCACATTACCACAATACTATTACAATTGTGCTTCTTATAGCTTAAACAATGATATGCTTCATGTGTGCAAAAGTATGAACCTATAGTCCATTCATTAAATACAAATAAGAAAGTGGGTACTCTTTAAACATCACATAATTGTGAAGCATTAACTTGGGTCACTTAGCAGAGATAAAACACATAAAATGCAGAGAGAAAGAAAGAGACCAATATACGTGGTTCACCCAAACTTGGGCTACATCCACAAAGATTTTTTTAGTCTATTTATTAATGTATGAAATAAATAAAAGAGTACAATTCTACAACATATCTGTTGTAATTTCTTCTTAAAGAATTTGAAGTTAAGCTCTGAAATAGCTTCTCCTCAATAAAATATATAATTCCACTAATAACTTACAGTTCAACTCTATTATCATACCTTTAATCTTTACACCAACCTTTACTTCTACTTGAGGCACATTTGTTTCTTTGCTATGATATACTTTGCATTAAAGGCATTGTTTTCTTTTTAACTTGAGGCTTGGAGTTAAACGTTAATAAATGGTTGATTCCTTTGCAGGACGGTCATTCCACTATTATAACTTTAATCTTTTCACCATTCATCTATTTTTATTTAATATGCTAATAATTAAAATTCTTATTGGCGATCTTAAACATTTTAATCATGATCATTCTTTAGTACAGAGTAAGAAACTTGGTTTCAGTAATCGTGGTGAACTTAATTGTCAAAATATTTACCCATTTCACTAGTTATTAAATAACTATTAACAATGATAAAGATATAAAGATATTTCCAGTGTTTTTTTAGAGGAAATCTATGCCTTCACTCCTCCTTCAGGCATACATGGTCATCCTCACGCTTGCAACTAAAATACGTTGTCCATCAAAGAGTTGTCCCCCAAACCGAAGACCCCCTCTCTGTGGATGACCCCCCTCCTTCTAACTGAAATCCCTCCAAATGAAAGTCATATTTCTTTGGTTGGGCATCAAAGAGTTGTCCCCCAAACCGAAGACCCCCTCTCTGTGGATGACCCCCCTCCTTCTAACTGAAATCCCTCCAAATGAAAGTCATATTTCTTTGGTTGGGAACTACCCAAACCAAATTTGTGGAATTATTTTTAATTGTATTCATTAGATGTCAAACTTATCAGGGGTGCACCTCTTTTAAATAAATGGTTTCCTTTCTAACTTATCTACTTTACTAATACAATTAAACGATATCATTTTTTCACAAGTAACTAATTTATATACTCTTTGCTTTGAGTATTATAACACTTATATGGATTTATATTTCACACACACATAGTGATAGGGTTATTTCTGATAACCCGTATTTGCTTTTACTTTTTTTTACAAATATTTATAATTTCTTTTGGTAATCACTAATGACCTTTAGTGTTAAATAATAAATGTGTTAGTATATTTCTTCATCAGTTAATAGCTAATTATTAAGCTTGAACCGATAAGTTGTTAGACAATTAGGTGAACCTAAAAGATTCACCTCCTTCTAGTGCCCCTCGCACCAAAATGACACTAGTGATCTAACTCATGGCTTCTCAGCCACTCACCCTCTCCCTAGTGGATTCATTCAATCAAGTCAATCCATCAGTTTCCTAAGTCTACCAAATCAATTCACAAAAAAATAAAAAATAAAAACATTACTTACAGTGCTTTTACTGGGGACGTTACAATATCCCCACTAAAATGATTTGCAGTCTCGACAACGAACATTAGAGGAAATTTCAACTCAAAAAGGGCCTTTTAACCATAATTCAAATTCCATGTCATCATGTGTTAGCCAATGAAATTGTTTTAAATTTGAAATACCTTATAGGTCTTAAACAATTTTTTAACATAAATTTGGGGATAGGTATCATAAAAAAACTATTTTTTTTGTCGTATTTTTGACATATCTCCCTATGTTTTTATTCAAATTTCGATTGGGAGAGCTCATTGAATGTGGAATTAAATTCTGCATCCAATGAGTACCCACCTGACATACTTTTGATGGACCCCACTACCCCAAAACAAGAAATACATTAAAAAACGTGATATGCCATCATCATATTTTTTCAGGTATTTCTTGTTTTGGGGTATCAAGGTCCGTCAAAAGTAGGTCGAGTGGATGCTCGTTGGATGCAAAATTTAATTTCACATCTAGGGGTCTCTCCCGATCGAAATTTGAGTAAACACACAGGGAGATATGTCGAAAATACGAATGAAAAAAGTAGTTTTTTTCTTTTCTTCCTCCAAAATTAATAAATATTATTTTATTATTTTCATTATTATTTTATTATTTTTCTTAGGAGGCCCATTTTGAGTTGAAATTTCCTCTAATGACCATTTGTTGGATTTCACCTTCGGTCAAACCAAGTTTAGCTCCTTGGCCGTTAACAAAGACCTAGATATGGAACCAACTAAGGAGGGCTCGACAGGTAGCACCTGCGACGCAGATGTAGTCTCACCCGATATATCTTGTGGGGAACTTCTAGAACCAGGTTTCTACAGTTAGGTGGGGGTTTATACTCTCATGGTACCTTATCACAACACTCAACCGAAGCTGGGGATTATACTTAGTATCCCTTGTCTATTCACTCAAGATACCAGTCTAATTACCAGTGGACACATTATAACAGTCAACATAACAATCGTATCACATATTCATTCAATAAGCAGTGCGACACATACATATACTGCATTCTTCATAAATAGATGCGGTGTGACATATTCAGATTTACTTATTCACAACGGACATGCAATAGACATAAACACATTAATCCATAATGCACATAGACAACAATTAACGTGGAAACCCATATGGGAAAAACCATGAATGTGCTCTTCATCTAGCATGAGAAATATGTTAGCACCTTTCATTTGCACATTCAGCTTGCAAACTCTTCTCTAGGTATTCTTTACAACTCATACAGACTTATCTCCCCTCACGCTCTGTGGTTTTAGGCCTAGATACTTCCTCTCTTCTTCACTCCTTTGTCGATCTGCACATATCTTAGATCGTTCCTCTAGGTACAACAACTCTCCTCTTCTCTTCTCTACCTACATAGTGTCTTAACCAACCAACCGCCTACTTAGCTAACAAAACAATCGATAACCAACATTGGCATTGCACAACTTGGTTTCACCCTTTTATAGGATTCTACATGTTCAAATCAACTTACTCTTTTCTGTTAGCCAACAAGATGTCATTTATATCCTCGTGCATTCAGTTACAACTGAAAAATCGGTACTATCGACCCAAAATACAATTATGATTTATTACCAAAAGCATGCTTTATTCTAACTAACTCCTTACCCACAATCATTTGAGCTATCCTTTTCAATTGCTCTGCTCTTCTTCCACCGCAACTACTCTCGTCGCCCACATTTCTGTCGTGGTTGCTTCTATCGCAACTTCTCTTGGATCTCAACTATTTTTCCATCGCAGCTCTTCTTCTCTATCTTGGGAGTGAATTCTTTATCTTCCTAAGCAGAATTATGGCCAAATTCTAGTTAACTTTGCCTAGGGCCAACAATATACAAAGCACAATTAATTACCTCAGCCCATAAGTGTGGAGGAAAATTTCTTTCTTCCAGAAGCCATGTAGCCATCTCTTTTAAGGATATGTTCTTCCTCTCAGCTACACCATTCTGTTGTGGTGTGTATGGGACTGAGTGTTTCATTTGAATGCTTACTGATGCACAAAGATGTTGGAATTCTCTTTTGACATACTGACCTCAAATATCATATCTAAGTGCTTTGATATTATTTCCGATAGTGTTCTCAACCAAGGATTTGAATATTTTGAAGGTATCAAATACATCAGAGCTTTTCTTCATAAATTAGACACAACATTACCTTGAGCAATCATAGATGAAGGTTATAAAGTATATAGATCCATTCATAGGCGATGTAGGCATCATTCCTCAGACATCACTGTGGATTAAATCCAATGTGGAGGAAGCTCTTCTTTCCTTCCCAACTTCATATGCTTTATATGGATGCTTCCATACCAAGCAACCAATGCACACACCTTCAGAAGATTTGATGAGAGGAAATCCCTCAACCATCTTTTCATTATGCATCTGTTGGAGATACTTGAAGTTCAGGTGGCCAAATATTTCATTCCACATCTTTCTTGTGTTATTGGAATGAGTCTATAAGGAACTCGGATATGAATTAGGAAGAAAGTGAGAAAACTCACATGCCTTGATGGCATGATTAGCAAATCCTTTCACTATCATATTTCCAAGTAGAGACTTCTGACATCTCCATTGAGTCGAGATAAAATATGACTCTCTTGGGAGAGACAGTATGTGTCATCAGGTATACATGCAAGAATTTTTCTTCCAGGGAGGTAACATATACCACATTCTATAACACTCCATGGTCGGTTTTAATGGAACCTTTCTCGATAGCTGGGATTTGTGAGTCATCTACCATGTGGATGCTTGGTCCTCTAGAAGAAATATAGAGTAGTGAATGATTCTTTGGATCCAACCATGTGGTTGGAAGCTCCATAGCCAATGAGAAAATATTTTGACTGAGAAAATCCTACCTTCAGAGAATTGAAACTCTCATGTTCTTCAGTCTTGTTTCCAACATCATACTTCTGTGTACCTTCAGGAAGCACAATATTGTTATGTTCAAGGATCTTAGAAATCTAGTTGATGGTCTTCTCCATATACTAATTCTCTAGATGAAATCCTCTCTTGTAGTAAGAGCACTTGTCTTTGTCAAAATTCTTGCGCTTCTCATTAATGGAACAGAAGCTCCTTCTTAAGGATTTTGCTTCTCCTTAGGCTTGAAATCAATGTTCTTCTTCTCTTTTCCTTTCTTCTTCCCCTTTGTTTATGCATTCTTAGTCTCTCTAGATAAGAGAGCTTGATTCTTGGTGGCTTTGAGAGTTCCCATATGAATCAACTTATCTTGTTCCTCGATTGGTGATTCTGTGAAGGCATCAAGGGGTGGAATTTTCTAATTAGGAGTTGTCAGTATCCTAAAGTGAAAGGTAGATATGAAAACTGAGAATTCTAGGCCAAGTTTGCTAATAATTGAGAGAACTAATTGCTCATATTTTTATCAATCCCACACTACTTGCATTGCATGACAAGGGATTTGAATTTTGAGAAGAACTGGTGTATTGCTTTGAAGTTAATGGGATATAGTGATATCAACTCATTGTTATAGCTCAAAATGACACATCTCTTCCTGTGACCACTTTCCCATGATTCTGTCGTATCTTGACACTTCCATGACGACACTTCATGAAAGTCACTGAAAAAACACCTATCTTGGAGGATTCATATCTTGAGTTCTGTAACTCCGTTTGACCTCATTTCTACACCGTTGGAAAGGTATTTTAGTTAGCTAAAACTTTCTTGAAGACACCAAAGTCTGAAAATGCCTAGAAATACCCTAAAAATGCGTTTTTTGTCCATTCACTATTTTTCCTTAAGAAAAACCCACGAATGTGCCTCTTAGCATTTAAACATTAAAACATGAGTTAATTGGAGATTAGTTAAGTCATTTAACTTAATTTATTTAACTGCTGTAACTTATCCAACCTTCAAAAATACCTTATTTCACCCATATAAATAGAGGTAGGGAGGTCCATGACAGGGGACTTGAATTTCTGCATTGTTATGCTGGAGGAATCGGGACTCTCTTTGCCGACACCTTTGCCCTGGAGGTCTTCCCCTTGTGTTGCAGAGCTTGGAGGCTGAGTTCTTTGGACAAGAGAAACAACAAAACCAGATCAAGGTTTCGTGAGGTGCCGAACCTGAAGAGAAGGTATACTTGTACTTGTTTTCAGGATTAATAAAGATGTGATGTCCTTCTTCTTCCCAAATCATTGTTCAATGTGTGATTGAATCTATGTTTATGATCAAATTATGATGTTATTCAGATTATTATTTTAGATTTATTTGATTATCATTTCTTTATATGTGGTCATAATGGTTTGAGGAAGGTATAATTTGTTTTGCAGGTCTCTTGGAGCGAGAGGAGCAAGAAGAGGATTGAAGAGAAAGCTTGGACCAGCCTTCAGTTTATCAGGTGTGGACCTTTCTAATCTCTGATCTTGCTGATATATGCTTGCTGAACATTGTGCATCTCTCTTTCAACCCCAGTACGTTGATGGCCTCTTAAACCCTAACCATAGGATACTTTCCTTTACAACAGAACTGGCGACTCCACTGGGGAGAGCCTTGTCTGTTTGGGGTTTCTCTTGATTTCTTTCAGCCTTTTACATTGTTTCAGGTCCTTCTTGCCACTTAGGAACACTTTATAAATCTGATAGCACACTTCCCCTGCCTTCTTAAGGTGGTTTTTGACCTTTTAGGGAATTTTTCCACCCATTCGCGAGTTGCTCTTCTGAACAGTCGGGAATACTTGCTTGCATTCGCGGGTTGCTATATTGAACAGTCGTGAGTCATTCGCGGGTTGCACTTATAAACGATCGCAAATCCCCCTTTAAACAATGTTTTTTCCTCTTTTATGATTTTTCTTCTGTTTGAAGGTGTTTTGGGTAGGTCTTTTAGGGTCCTATGCAGGTGCATGACTCCAGGGATTTAGTGTCATATTCTTTTGGTTGTTCTTTATCTATGTGGTAAGCCTTTTATAGCATTAGGGTTTGTTCTTTGCTCTTTCCCCCATCTCCTTTGCTTGGTTAGATTTTTGGCTTATGTTTTTGGTCAGCCTTTGTTAGTGATCTTTGGCTGATTTCAGAATCTTGTTGGTGCTGGTTTCCTTCTTCTTTTGCTGGTTAACTTCACCGTGCCAAAATAGTTGTCTTGTCTCTTATGCAAGCCTTTCTTCCAAGTAGGGTTTATACTGACTTTAGGGCATTCTAGAGTTTGTTTGGTGGTTGTATAGCAGAGTTCCTTTTGCTTTGTTCTTATTATCTGCATACTTTGCTTTGTAGGTAGTTTTTCTTTTGCATTTATAAAAGAAAATTAAAAAGTACCTATACATGTTTTTGCTGCTTGCCCCCCCACCTCCTTCTTTGGTTTGACCTTGTTGGACAAGGTACTGAGCAGCCTTGGTTTGTAGGTTTAGATTGATACTTGGGACCTCTTGACCTTTGTTTATGTTAGTCTTTTTGCTCAGTCTCTTCATTCCAAAGTTGTTGGCTTGTTTACCTTTGTAAGCCTTCTTTTCAAGAGAGGTTATATCCTAACTTTAGGGAAACCTAGGGTTTGTTTTTGGGGTGTAGAGTAGTTGTCTATTTTCTTTGCTTACATTAATTGATTGCATTAGTTAATAGGCTGATTTTTATTTTGCATTTATAAAAGAAAAATACAAAACATATGTTTGCTTTATATGCATGTAGATTAGGTTTTTAGTCTAGATTGCATGGCATATCATTGTTTTTGAAAAAATATAAAAAGAATTTGTTCTTTTTTGGCTTTCAATTTTTCTATTTGAAAATATAAAGAGAATAGTTTTTGCTTTCAGCATTTCATATCTCTTTGCTTAGTCATTTTGTTTCAGCTTTGAGTCAAAACACCACATAAGTTTCATGCCATTTACCCTCTGACTAAAAACAACCCTTAAAATAAACGATATAATTTAAAATTTACTAGTAAGTTTTATTTTATAGGGTCATACACCAACTATCTTAGGCTAGACTTGTGGGATAGGGAGTTTAAACTCCCCACAAGTGTTAAATTTCAGACATAGTTGGCCAATCACTAGGTAAATCCTTTTCTACATTGATTGTATCTGGGAAGCTCTTCTCAAACGGGAGTTAAGCACTAGGCCGCGTGGAGGCTTGGACAGAGGAGATAACCCTCCGAATATTTGTCAAAACGTAACCCAGGACTTTTACGCATCTGGGGATTCTGTCCTAGACAGATTTTCGGGCTCAGCTACCCTGCCCATGCGTACGAGTTCGGCTGACGACTGTCCCCCCAGACTGTCAATTTAGTTAAGGTAGCCTCTAGTATCTTTGACATCTAGGGTTCATACACAGGTACACCGGAAGGTTATTTTTGGTTGACCTTGGACGGGCTTGGAAGGTAACCCTTGTGGAAAGTGCAGGAGGGTGGTGGGTGATTCCTCCGCTTGTGCCTGAGAACCACCTCAAGGACGCCAAGTAATTGTTCATTAGCTTTCTTTTGGAACGTACATCTTATACCTGTTTGTCTGTTTGGGCTTTAGGACTTTTTTAGTGAGTGCTGTGTGGTTTGTCTGTACTTAGTGGGCCTTTAAGTGTCTTCTTTGTAATTTTGGTTGACCATCAACCTCAAACTTTGTCTCTTGTTTTGAAACTATGGCTATCCCCCCTTCGAACACCAACCAAGAGATTCCCATGATGGGAGCTCCTTGTCCTATTCCTATCACAGGGAATGTTGGTGTTCCCTTGATGGCCACCTTGAATCTTCTGGGATTCACCCTAGGGCTACCGGTGTGGTTGTTTTCCACTCCAACTGTCCTGAATGCTCCTGATGCTTCTCAAGTAAGCTCCTTATATCAAGGGCATCAAAACACTGCTTCCCCTTCACCTGTAGTTAATTCTCCTCCTCCTTCTACCTCATGTGGTGAAAGTACTGATACTAGTAACCGACAGTCTAAAAGGAGTAAAAGAAGGAGGAATAGAAAGAAAGAACATAAGCAAGGGGGCACCTGTTCAACCTCTGCAAGTCAAGTTGAACTTCACCACCCAGCCTCTGTTGTTCATGCTGGGGGCACCCATCCAACCTCTGCAAGTCATGTTGGATCTATCTATCCAGCATCTGTTGTTCACGCTGGTGGGATCCTTCCAACCTTTCCAGGTCATGTCGGGTCCTCTCACTCAACCTCTGTTGTTCAAGCTGAGTGCATCCGTTCAACCTTTGGTGTTCAAGTTGAACCTACCCATCCAACCTCTGCAAGTCATGTTGGATCTATCCATCCAACCTCTGTTGTTCACGCTGGTGGGATCCTTCCAACCTTTCCAGGTCATGTGGGGTCCTCTCGCTCAACCTCTGTTGTTCAAGCTGAGTGCATCCGTTCAACCTCTAGTGTTCAAGTTGAACCTACCCATTCAACCTCTGCAAGTCAAGTTGATATTCAACATCTAGCATCTATTGATGATGATGGTAGGATCCTTCCAACCTTTTCAGGTCATGTCGGATCTAGTCTCTCAGCCTCTGTTGTTTATGCTGAAGACATTCATTCAACCTCTGGTTTTCAAGTTGAACCTCCCCACCCAACCTCTGTTGTTCAAGTTGGATCCATCAACCCAGCCTCTGTTGTTCATGCTGGGGGCACACACTCAACTGCTGCAAAGCATGTTGATCCTAACCATTCAGCCTCTGCTGTTCATGTTGATAGTGCCCGTCCAACCTCTGCAAGTCATGTTGGACCCAGTCTCTCGTCCCCTGTAAGTCATGATGGGGGCAGTCTCTCAGCCTCTGTGGTTCATGTTGAAGACAATCTGTCAGCCACTGCGATTCATGTTGACACTGTTGAAAAGACTACCCGTTCAAAACACAAGCCCAAGTTTCCTTGTAAGCTTTGTGAGGGAGACCACCTTACTTATAAATGCCCTTTTATCCCGGAGTTGCGAAGAGTTTGGATTCATGGTCATCCCGTTTTTGAACATTCTATCGGCTCTCAACAACCAGCCTCTCTTAGTGAGGTTGGACCCAGTCACCCAGCATCTGTAGTTCATGCTAGGGGCAAAATCTCATCCTCTGCTAGTCATGTTGAGAGCAAACAGTCATCCACTGCTAGTCATGTTGACTCAGTTGAGAAAACTGGTCGTTCGAAGCATCATCTTAAGTTCCCTTGTGTGCTATGCAAGGGAGATCACCTTACTCATCTGTGCCCTACTATCCCATAGGTGCGAAGAGTGTGGTCCAAGACTCATGGATTTCATTCTTCTGAACACCCTATAGTTTCTCAACATCCTACTCAACCTTTAGTTGATCCAGTGGTCGAACAAATCTCATATTTGGTCGATCCCACTCTTCTTTCAGAGAGTGTTCCTCAGGTGATTGAACCAATGTCATCTTTGGTCAATCCCACTCTCCCTTCGGAGAGTGACTTTCATGAAGCGGTTGAATCGATTCCAGTATCGATCAATCCCACTCTTCCTCCGGAGAGTGATGTGTCTACTAGTCACATTTTCTTCACTACCAGTTCAGAACTTATTGAACAAGGGGGCACTGAACTTGCTTCGGATCAACCCCCACAAAGCCCTCGGATTGCTTCCTTTGATTGGGATAGCCTAGTTGAACCACGCCTTCCTTCCCATGCACCTTTCTAGATAAAGGTCAAAGTTGAACCATATACGATTGCTCGTTGTATTGTTGATGAAGGAGCCTCAGTTAGTATTTTGTCTGCTCATGCTTGGCGAGGCATGGGATCTCCTAGCCTTGTGTTGACTACTAGTCAGTTACTGGCGTTTGATAGAAGAAATTGTATAGCCTTGGGAATTATTGCTCAAACACCTGTTACTTTGGGTGGGAATATCGTCTTAGTTGACTTCATGGTGATAGAATACCCCTTGGACTTTAATATGCTCCTTGGACGTGATTATGTCTATGCCATGCAAGCTGTGGTGTCAACATTCTTTCATGTGATGTACTTTAATCATGGTGAAGAAATTGTCACTATCAATCAGTTGGATTTTCTTGATTTGTCTCCTGACCCAACTAGAGACCAAGTCTTTCCTTTATTGGTTCCCAGTGTTTTTGTAGACACCACCCCACCACAGGTGAACTATGTGGCCTCTTTTCCTTTGTGTTCAATTGCTACTAAGAAGCAGCCTCTATTTTCATGCTTACCTTCTCGGGACTTGGTCCCAGTAGTTGAACGGGTGAGTCATCCTATACAGACTGTAGAGCCTTATCTCCACTCTGTTGATCCATTTGAAAGTTTCGATATGTGTCCTATCTCGGATGATTTCCTTCCTTTGGATGAATTTTTCCTAGAGTCTTTGATACAGTCTGACCTTCTTTTGGATGTTGTTTCAGTTGTGACTAAGTCTAACCATGATTTTCCTAGTAAGCCTGACCTTTCTTCTTATGTTGGTCTTGTTGAGTTTTTTGACTCTTCCTTTGAAAAGCAAGTCAGTGATCCTGATGAGTTTGATTTTTCTTATGAATTTTTTGACTCCTTGGATATTGAGTGTGTTCCTACAGACTCTATCCCCCTTGTTGATTTTTGCTCATCTTCTGAGTTTGATCTTACTGATTATAAACCCTCAAGCCTTGGTTCTATAGAATCTTCTTCGGTGGATTCTGCCTTGACCTTACCTTTTATAGAAGATAGCAAAGTCACATGTGTTTCTGCCAAAGTGACCCACATCAGATCATTTCTTCTACATATGATCCTGATGTTGTTGTTTCTTGGAGACAAGATTTTTAGTTGGATTCACAACTGTTTACTGGCCTTACCTTATTGTTCAAGTCATAATTGCATTAGCGTGTGCCCTGCTCGCACTTATGAGCCTAATGCCGGCTTCCACGTTTTTTAGCTCGTTGTATAAGCCCTCATCTTTGTTCTCATCATCGCTAAGCCTTGTATCATTTTGCCTTTGCAACTTGACACCTTTTACCTTGCGGAGACATTCCCCGAGTGTCCTTATCTTGCTCACTTTCCTTGCATTATGCATAGGTCTGTTTCTTGCGCTTGGAACTAGTTTCGCCTGCCTATGACACTCATCTCCTCGCATTTAGAGCATTCTTTCTACTCTCCTTCGAGCTCATTAAAAACAGTAAGGAGGCCACGAGTTGACTTTTCCGGACTCGTTAAAACTTCACGGGAAAGATTTTGAGTTTCTTTAGGCCCAAGTCTGACTCCTCAAAATAGACTTGACTGCCGAGTAAACTTGTCCATTCATGCTCGTTAAGAATATGTAAATGGGCATCCACATTGGTGGTAGGTTATCTCTTTCTCGGACCATGTGGAATAATACGAGAAAGGATCCCTCTCTTTTCTTCTAAATTGAGAAGAGTATTTTGAGGCATAGGTTTATCTCTTTTCCGGACCTGAGGGACTAAATTTACGGAAAAGGAACCCCCGGTATGAGCTTAGTTTTCTCTTTTTCGTGCTCTGGACCAAAACATGAAAAAAATTCTGAGTGTACTTTATGTCTTTGTCATGCTCGTTAAACCCTAAAGAACAAAGCATCGAGTTTATTGTTGTAAGCCCCATTTCTCGTAATCAAATGGATCTTTCCGAGTGATCTTGCCTTCCTTCACACTCGTAAAACTTAGGCTATATGCTGCTTTTGAAGGAGCGTTGGGTAGGTGGTAATTTAATTTTTTTCGGACCTTCCTGACTAAGTATGAAAAAGGTGCGCCTTTTCTTCTTCGGAATTTAAGAGAGTTCTTCTTTGGTTTGTTTTATACTTTTTCGGCCTCAGGAGACTAAATTGTACGAAAAAGGACCCCCCCCTGGAGTCTTCTTTGGAGTTTTCAGACTCTCTAAACTATGAAAACACCATCGAACATGTACTAGTTCGGGCTCGTAAAATCCACGAATCAGTGCCTTATCAAGCATTCTTCTTTCTTTTCTTCGAGCTTGCCAAAAATGAAGATGGTCCCGAGTTTGCTTTCTTGGACTCGTTAAACCTTTACAAGAAAGAGGGGAAGGGGAGGTTTATTTCCATGTTTTATATCATGGCAGCAAGTCTTGTTTCCTTGAACAAAGCACCAGTTTTGAGTTTATCAACAGTTGGGTCCTAGTATTTTGGCCTTATCCTGATTCAGAGTTTCTTACTCCTCCAGTTGGTCTCTTTTCCAATTATATGGGGAATCTGTTAATGTTTCCTACATTATAGATTTGTTTCGTTGGTCTTATTTCGTGTCAAAAGCTGCCTAAGTCACTTTTGTGTCGTGCTCACTGTTCAAGGATTAAACCTTTGTCGGCCATTCTGCAGTTGCCTTGACCTTTTGTGTCGGCTATTCCCTGGTATTAGTTCATTACATCATGTTTTCAGCGGTCCTTTTTGTGAAATTCAGTACCAATTCTAGATCCAATTAGTCTTTGACTTACCTCGTGTTGGATGATGAAGGATTCCTTAATGCCTTCCTTCCAACGGATCTCTTCCTATCGACTGCAACACCTCTTACTCTGGGAACGAGATTTAGAGTTTTATGACAGTACCCTGGAAATTGTTGTCCTCAAATGGCAATTTCCCTCGCTATTGGGTAGTGGGGATCCCTTAATGTCTCCTACTCGATGGATTCTTCAAGTGTTCGACTTCAAGTCCTTGTAATCACACTTGTTAGAATGTACTAGGTACCTTGGGGACCATTTTCATTAATGGTGGTTTCCCTCACGTTTGTTAACGGTTTTCATTATTGACCGGTAATCAAATGGCTTCCTCCATGTTCGACTTCAGCTCCTTTATTTCGCATGGTTAGGATTCGTACCTTTTTTGGGCGGTTTGGATTGAAGACCTTGGGGCTGACAGTAGCATTGTCATTTTTGCTATCACCCAAGTTGCACAAGACCTTGTTATACTTTATATGACATTTTGCTGAGACATAGATCCACCTTGTATTTTTTGTGTCTATGATCGATTGTTGAGTATGGATCCACCTTGTTCATTTGTGGCCATGACTCCTTTAGATTTGATATGGCGCCTTTTTGCATATTGAGCGACCATGATAGTTTCCTCAGTTATACATATGTTGGATCTGCCTGTATCTTTATTGCGATGTTGTAAATGGACATGTATGTCCCAGAGATCAGTTTTTATGACATTTATCTCTGTTACAGGTACCTTTGTTCGAGCCTTTCGATCTTGGATTCTCTGCTCTCTCCATACTCAGTTGTTTCCTTTATAATGTATTTCAGCTATTGTATTCCCCTCTAACCTCACACATTAGGGGGCATCTGTTATAGCTCAAAATGACACATCTCTTCCTGTGACCACTTTCCCATGATTCCGTCGCATGTTGACACTTCCATGACGACACTTCATGAAAGTCATTGAAAGTCACTGAAAAAACACCTATCTTGGAGGACCCATATCTTGAGTTCTGTAACTTTGTTTGACCTCATTTCTACCCCATTGGAAAGGTATTTTAGTTAGATAAAACTTTCTAGAAGACACCAAAGTCTGCAAATGCCCAGAATTACCCTAAAAATGCGTTTTTTTTCCATTCGCGATTTTTCCTTAAGAAAAACCCACGAATGTGCCTCTTAGCATTTAAACATTAAAACATGAGTTAATTGGAGATTAGTTAAGTCATTTGACTTAATTTAGTTAACTGCTGTAACTTCTCCAACCTTCAAAACTACCTTATTTCACCCATATAAATAGAGGTAGGGAGGTCCATGACAGGGGACTTGAATTTCTGCATTGTTATGCTGGAGGAATCGGGACTCTCTTTGCCCACACCTTTGCCCTGGAGTTCTTCCCCTTGTGTTGTAGATCTTGGAGGCTGAGTTCTTTGGAGAAGAGAAACAGCAGAACCAAATCAAGGTTTCGTGAGGTGCCGAACCTGAAGAGAAGGTATACTTGTACTTGTTTTCAGGATTAATAAAGATGTGATGTCCTTCTTCTTCCCAAATCATTGTTCAATGTGTGATTGAATCTCTGTTTATGATCAAATTATGATGTTATTCAGATTATTATTTCATATTTATTTGATTATCATTTCTTTATATGTGGTCATAATGGTTTGAGGAAGGTATAATTTGTTTTGCAGGTCTCTTGGAGCGAGAGGAGCAAGAAGAGGATTGAAGAGAAAGCTTGGACTAGCCTTCAGTTTATCAGGTGTGGACCTTTATAATCTCTGATCTTGCTGATATATGCTTGCTGAACATTGTGCATCTCTCTTTCAACCCCAGTATGTTGATGGCCTCTTAAAACCTAGCCATAGGATACTTTACAACACTCATTCTCTAGAATATGCCCCCCTAGGATCATCCTACTTTCCAAAGAAGGATTCGAGCTTATCCCATACTTCTTTTGGAGTTCTCATTCCATAAAGATGGAATAGTAGCTCCCTGGAGATGTGGATGTAGATGAAGTGAAAAGCCTCATCAAGCTTATTCAGATACTTTGATTTTTCAAGATATTGTTGGGGTTTGACCTCTCTTCTCATGGTGGCCCTATACAGAACCTTGTTTTGCAAGAAAATGTGCATGCCTTCCCTCCAATCAAGGTAATTGAAGGGTGTGACAATTATGGGAGTCATATCTACTGAATTCTCCATCTCATAGCTTCAAGAACAACCGATTCCTCATAAAATATTTC
This sequence comes from Pseudotsuga menziesii, assembly GCA_001517045.1. NCBI lineage: Eukaryota > Viridiplantae > Streptophyta > Pinopsida > Pinales > Pinaceae > Pseudotsuga > Pseudotsuga menziesii. The sequence continues at coordinate 56,647 of LPNX010581470.1, read as the reverse complement.
AATGTACCAGCAAAAACACTTCAATTCGAATCAAACCAATTCAAACACTCTTCACTTCAACATGTGTACTTTATTTGGGCTCATCACACCTGGATACACTTCTTTGGATAGAATCCATAGGGAGCAAGGTAAGAATATCAAGATTTATGTGGAACCCAATTGCTTCTGGTGCATTAATGGAAATTTTTGAGGTTTGGTGTTGGCCTGGATACCTTCTCTGATACCATGTTTATTTTACTGAAGCATAGGATCCTCAATCCTAAATGAATTCAGTGAAGAATTAAGGTTGCAAAAAAGATACTATGCAAACTGATCAATAGACTCATGGCATAAATTACACACACATGAGGAAAAAAGTGGTCATCATAACATTACATGAATAATCATTGGTGTATCGGTAACACAATAATCATACAATAGGTAGAATTTGAATACCTTAGAAGGGGTTTGATTCACCAACTCAAACTAACACCAGTGATAGCTCAATGTCTGAAAATTACCTCTAGAGCTAACTAATGCAACTCCGGATCACAAAATCAGTCAACAATCAGTTAACTAATGAGGGTAGGTGAGTAAATGCGCCCAACCTCCCTTAAATCATGAAATAGGTGCTAGGGTGACTAAGAGTGAACTAAATGATGGGAATCAGAGCATAACTAAACATAATTGAATACCTACTAGGGTCAACTGCTAAAGAATGTTGGTGGCACTCAAAGTGGGTTCCTAAATTATAGGGATTGGTCCCTAGAGCTCCTAAACTCATGCAAAAAAGTGCAGTTAGTGGTAGGAGGATCCTATGTGTGGCCCCCATACACTAGTGAAGTGGTAATGACCTCCTAAGCTAGAAAAGACAAAATAGACTAAGTGGTCAAAGGGAGGATTAATTAATAATCCTCATAGAGAGAACATAATCAAATAAAAATTGAAGCCGATAGAAGATAAAGATGAGTTGTAGAAATAGTTAGAGATCCACTTCTTCAACTCAGCCGACATGAAGTGGTGAAAGGTGCAATTCCAAATCCATTCGATTTGGCTCATCAGGCTATGGCGACTACAACAAAGGAAGAAGGTCCAATGCCAAATATGATGAATCATAGGATATATGATCTACCTTAATCAGATTCAGAAGACCGAGTGTCTACTGTTGTTGATGTTCCAAAATATCAACCCACCTACTCAAGTTGGACAATGATTCATAAGTGATCCTGTTAAATGGCGATTGATAGTACCATGGAGTAAAATTGTACTCATGTATCTGGTTTTTCCAAGTACTCATATACACCCTCATCTATCCCAAATCCAAGTCCTGTGATTGGACCACCAAATGGAGGTTGATAAGGGAATTGTTTAATCTTTGGAAGAAATACATGATGATGAAGGGATGCCGAAAGAATGAAAACTCAAGTATAAAATACCATATCAAGGATCGATAGAGTATGAACTGTGGGGGGGTGAGCTAAGTGAAAAACATTACCAACTTATATATTTGGGAGACACTTATCTTCACACGCTTATACATAAATTGAAGGGATGTCGAAGTTGATGAATTCATGCATTATACATCCAAGGGATATCGCAATGATGTCAAAATTTAATGCATGGGTCAGTAAAAGAAAAAATGTGAATTGGGAGAATGATGTCGAGATAAAATCCCAGTATGGAAACAACACATGGACTAAGTCATCAGTCTTATCACACACGTGGACTATTGAAAATATATGTGAAAAATTAGATAATTTATTGACATTCATAAAAGTCCCTCATGTCCAAAATTAGAGATAATATCACTTGCAAGATACATTAAATAAGATGCATACATCAACCATGGTAATGAGGAAAGATAGCATGAATCAATTTTGATGCAGAGATGAGTTATCTACAACTTTACATACGAGAAGAAAACCAAATAGGAAGAAGTGAGCTAAAATATAGGGGGAGTTAGCAAAGAAGAGAGTCCCTTTACCATTGATGTCAAATGGAGAGAGCGGGAGCAATGAGAAAATGGAAGAAGCTGGAAGGAAAATATGCACAAGCAAAGCAAGAGCATGTTCACAAAGGGAGCCTTTAACGCACAAAAGAAGAGCTCACCTTCAAGGGGAGTTTGTGATAGTTACTATCATTGAAAGTGGTGTTGACATCAATGCAAAAGGGGGATATTGTTGCACAGGTATTGTCATTGATAACAAAGGTATTGAATTGTTGTTAAAGGTATTTAACATGAATAGTCCTTTGATGTCAAAGAATATTGTCAAGGATATTATTGAATAGGTTCTAATTGATGACAATGAATGGACTAGTGCCAAAATAAGCTAAATACTTCCTCACGCAAAGCCAACTTGAAGAAATATATATGGAATAATGTGGAAGTCCCATGATAGCAAAGATCCGACAATGACATTATGCACATGTGTGAAAATAGTAATCCACAAAGAATGACATGAAATACAAAATTGTGTGAGACTTATGAATGAAGAACATGAAATAAAAAATTGTGTGAGACTTATGAATGAAGAACATGAAATACAAAATTGTGTGAGACTTATGAATGAAGAACATGAAATACAAAATTGTGCGTAATAGTCCCACAAAGAAAATGGTATGTAGCACAAAGACATGTGAAGAAAATTATGAGTTATGAACCTATGAGCAAAAGTCCCACAAGCATTAGAGGAAATTGCAACTTAAAATGGGCCTTACAACCCTATCTCAAATTCCATGTAATCATTTATTATCTAATGAAATTGCTTTAAACTTCAAATACCGTATAGATATTAAACCATTTTTTATTATATAATTTGGGGATAGGTGCGTATACCAGCTGCTCAAGATGCCCGAAATTTTCTTGATATTGAAAATGACATTAAATGCTAACCGATTTTAGGTAATACGAGACCCATATATAATGTATTGTAATAGTAATTAATATTATCACTAATATATAATGATATTATATTATAATTAATATTTTATAATAACTATCAAAAGTTTGTTGCAATAACTTTTAAGTAATATATCCATCCATCTTTTAGGTACTACATTACCAATAAATAATATATAATAATAATATTAATTAATATTATAATTGAAATATAATAATATTATATTATAATTAATCTTTTATAATAACCATCAAAAGTTCGATCCATTAACTTTAAACTAATATATAATATGTAATTAATATATAATAGTATGGGCCTCCTAAGGTAAACGATAAAACTTCTTTATAGGAAAATGATGAGGGAGGTTAGGCAGGGCAAGGAAAAAGCGGTCATAGAATCCTTGTAGTTGGTGCTGAGAAATAATAGAAAGGATGTTGTAGAATCATTTCTGTTGGACTAAATAAAACGTATGGCTTTGGATCCTCCTTCCAGTTGGAGCTGGAGAATATAATTCAAATGTCGATGCCTCCACAACTAGAGATCACAGTTATCCACTGGACAAATCTTGACTATCACAAGTCACAGTTTGCATAGTTGGCNAAATATCGCCAATCATTTTATAGTTGGTGTTTTAAGAATTGGTAATATTCGCCAACATTTATACACTTTTAAATAAGTATGGTTCCTTAAAATCATCCCCGATAGTCGGGCATACATCTATTTAGGTTAGTTTCTGAAGTTTGTGAGTCAATGCTCGCATAGATGAGAGTCATTGCAAGTTGGTGCCAAAAACCAAGATATTGAACTTGAGTATCATGTCAACACTTGAAATGAGTGGGTGCTCATGTTTGGAAATTGCATTCTCCAATTGATGTAATCATTCTTATATATTTATAGATATACAATTATTCTAAGATATTAGTGAGATATTGTACTTGTTATTATTATTGCTGAAAGTCTTAATTGGTGAAGATCTGTCAAAGTGCAATAATACACATATCTGCACAATTAATAATTCACCCCCTCTTATTAATAAGATAAATCCAACATCTCATACTAAATATAAAATATTCTAATGTTTGTTTTACAGTTGAATATCCTACAAAATATCATGATAGTCTTAATTCAATATAAAATTAGTCCTGCATTGCTACTCGAGATAATCAATTGAACTACAAGAATATTGATCTGCATGATTGTTTCTCATAAAATTTTATTTTGGAACATTTATGTAAACCAAATATATCCACTACTTTTCTCGATCGAACGCTTCACAGTATTGTCGAATTACTATTACATTGACTATTGAATATGTATGTTCTCTCTCCTAGCGACTTCTCCCCATTATGGAATGGCCTACTGTATTGAATTGAATGAATTATTATGCCTCTTTATTAGTTGTAATTGTTTCTGTAGTGAAAAAAAAAGTGATTTCTCCTTAATGTTGTAACTATTGATTGTAGACAAATGCTGAGTTGATTATTAAATTGTGAAATCCAGACCCTATAGTAGTTGGGTTAATAGACAACTGTGATACCAAATTCTAGAACCATAATCGTATTCGTGCGATCTCTCTCTACAAAACCTTAGATAGAAATATTAAATCAAAATGTTTCCATACTTAACAATTCTATGCTATCCTTAAACTTCCTGGAACCAAGCTGTATTTAGTGTAACTACCTAGGATGAATTCTTAGGCATGAGATGACATGAGATGAATTTTGAGGCATAAAGGACAAAAAATTGACCACTTAATGGTCATTAGGGATAGAAACCGTATTCCTTCCTAAAACTTGTGGGTGTGTGCAAGAAGATGATAGACCTTTTAGATGCAATCCTATTTTTAGGAAACATGCTCACGATACATAAAAATAAAATGCACTCATCTTATGTAATGCTTGGTTTGGTTAAGTTTGATACTAACATGTCATATGACACGTAGGTTAGGGTAATAAAAGCATGCACTTGTTTTATAGTTACGAAACACGCATGCATTATGGAGAAGCAAAACACACACGCGTTAGGGAGAAGTAAAACATGCACATATATGCATAACAAAAAAATGCGTTTGGTGCATGGCTAGGGAAATGAACGAAAACAAGAGTTTTCATATGTTGGGCTCTCTATATACTCATAAATTACTTAACAAGAAGAGTGTTCAATATTTAATTGTCAACCCAGGGAAGTCTGTTATTTCAAAGGTAATTAGAAAAGTATATGCATAAACATGTTCAGTAGGTGATAAGTAAAATGAAAGTCACTCAATTCTAATTACCACTCAACCAACTCAGCTCCTTATAATAAATCAAAGTAACATTACCCATCTAGGAGTTAAAAAGAACTTCTATTTCCTATCATACTGATCCTAAGGTTTATGATCTAAGGAAAAATCCACCTAGAATTACTTTTGCAGAAAATGGAAGTCTAATTTACCAAAACAAAAGGATCTCTACTCATTAATTAAATAGCAAGGTCATTAAATCAAATAACTTATATAATTAGGAAAAATATAGAACGATAAATTACACACATAACACAGGATATGAGTAAGTTTGTAACAACTACTAACACACTTCTGCATAAAAGGAAAGATTAACTACATAGTCGGATGCCACACCACACCACCTATAACATACCAAAGGAAAACTAAATAATGCAATCACTGAGTAAATGCAGTTGCAGCTAACCATGTAAATGTATCAAACTGCAATTCCACACAAAACAGAAATAAAATACTAAATCATCTAAACTTCCAACAACTCTATTATAAGGCGGGTCCCGGCCTTCAAACAAAGATGTTGTCGAAAGCTCACAGAGGATGCAATAGAGAAATACTGAGAATTATCACCCTTTTATTAATTTTATAAAAATTGTAGTTACAGTTACAATCACTTTGTTATCTCTTACAATCTCAGAATGAACCCTTGGCTCTCCCTACCTGCATATACTTATACAAGAACAAAGCTATTATGTCACATCAATTTCAGGATGACATGGATATATTTGATCTTCAGGCTACTAACTCATCAAGACAGTTAAATCTAATAGTCCCTTACATAAAATCAGCTCAGGACTAATCAGGCTTTTACTTCAAGTTGTTCCACGAACTAACATGCCCAATGAATAACGGAAGATTCTCGGGGATTTTTAGTTGTAAATGTGAAGGCACATCCGATATTCCTTATGCATTAAGGTTGAACACATCATTTGAGTAGGTAGCTGATCCCCAGTGAGACTAACTTATATATGTGACAAGCTATTATAGCTGCGCCACCTAGTGATTCTGAATCCCGCCTTCAGGCCATGAACATATCAACACAACAAAGATAAAATCCATAATTATAAGCAAAACCAAGCATAAAATAAAATAATAGATAATGATTTATAACTGGGATATGTATGCTTGTTTGTATGAGAAGAATAAGGATCCAGCTGCAACAAAGGGATAAAAATAGGGTAAAATGATGGAACCCAATAGGGAAAAAAGGTGTAAATTTCAGACCCAACATCTCCCCCCAGCTATTTGGTTGCATGTCCTCATCCAACAACTTGAACTAATATGAGTCTGAATTGGAATAAATACTCCTCCTATGAAAATTGGTTAGGTTAAATGAGGGTTCTAGTTCCTCCTCTAGTTGCAAAAACCCATTTCTCATTATCAGAGTACCCCAACAATCTCTCTCAGCTTTCTTGGTCATCCTATAGATTTGCTTGTAGTTCCTGTCTGTCCACCAAATAAGAGGAAATATAAACCTTAGACCCAACCAGTTTAGGCCACATGAATCCATACATTTAACATAGCCAGGTAGTCTAGACAGGGTATATTTAAAATTTTCAAAACAAAATGGATCTTTCTCCCTTAGAGCTACAGGAGAAAATTCCCATCTCTGGCTGCTTCTTTGCAGAGCAATGTCCAGGATAGAAACTAAAAAGAGATGGGCTCTAGGTTCTCCCTAAATCCGCAGAGTGGAGCTATCCTCATTCCTATGAATGCTCTGTGAGGAACTTAACCAACACACATGGTTATTGAAAAAGAATAAAATGACCTTAAATGAATACCTCAATATAGGGAACTGGGTTAGATTGAGTATCCATCATGCATTCCCTATCATGCAGATATAATTCACACACCAAACTCAGCTCAAAGATTTCACTCCGGGTGAAGGTTTCCAAAAATTGAGAAGGTGTTACAATCTGCCAGGGTATTCCTTCCTTCAAAGCCTTAATCTGGAAAGAATCATCCGTTCAAATAAGAATACATGGTAGGATTGGGAGGGGAATTTGCAGCTCAATAACTTATAGGTTAAAGCGATCATATGTTCTTTATTCTTCTCCATAGAATCATATTTCTTTAACTCTTTTAACTTCTCCCGCATCTCTTCCCATTTAATTTTCTAGAAGAAGATCTCCTCAGCCCATTGTTCCCTTAATTCTTGAATGAACTTCTTATGCTCAGTAAGGTAAATTATACATTTCTCAAATTGGCTTGCATGACGCTTCCATTTACTTACTTCAATATTTAGAAGTGTTACCTCTTCTGTGTTCTGAAGTTCAGCAACCTCCACCTGTGTTTCTGCTTCTTGTGTTTAAACATCTAGAATGTGGTCCATTGCTTCCTCCTCCTCGGTCTGAACTGCTAATTCATGTATTTCAGCAGTTTCAACCTTAGTTTGAATTCCCATTTCCTGTGTTTTAGCAGTTTCAGTATGGACTGTCGTTTCAACAAATATTTTTAGAAATGCTAGTTCTCGTGTGACAGTGTCTAATTCTTTCAATTCCATCATAGCAGTTTCAACAACCAAATTTGAAGACACTAGTTCTTGTGTAGGAGTTTCATGTTCTATTTCCATGTCCTCAGGCTGTTGGACTCCTTCCTGCACAATCTCTGTGTCCCCTGACTCCTTCTCCTGCACAGTCTGCACTTGTTCAACTTATTTGTCACCGGACTGTTGCTTGTGGTCTGGAAGTAAATTGAATTCCCCATAACTGCTTCTATAAGGAAGCAATTCAGTATTTTCTGAGTATTGAGGCTGCAGTGCCTCATCTCCATGTAACTCCGGCTCAGGATTCAAAGTTTCTTCCAATCTTGTTTCTTCTACTGGTTCCTCATTCAGTGTCTCATTTCCTCCTTGGCCTGAATGTTCCAATCTCCAGGATGTTATTTCCATTTTATCAACTTTATATCCTGCCAATTTAAACAAGACTCCACATTTAGGACATCCAAGCTCTTATTTTTCCTGGATGGAAAGTGGATCTTCAAACTGAATAGAACCTTCAACCAAAGTGTCTAGGCCTCTTGCTTCTTGATGTTTTCTTACCTCCTTCCACCTTTTTAGCTCTTCCCTTAGTGCTCGCGCATCCTCCTTCAAAATTTCATTTTCATATTGCAACATTTCTAACTGATGCTACATAGTTACTTGGCTAACAGTGGCCTCCATAGGTGAATTTCGCACTAGTTCTTGTGTTTCAGTGGGTACCCTATGTGTTAAAATGGGAATTTCAATCCTTTCCCTTTCCGCTACCCAAGAGGCATTAGTTCTTCTTCTTTTGGTTCCAGCAGGTTCTTATGTAGCAGTGGCATATATTGGTGAATTACCCATTGATTCTCGTGTTTCAGTGGGTATCATATAAATTTCGCTACTTACCACTTCTATTGTCCGGGAAGCCCTAGGTCTTCTTTTTCTGGATGATTCTCCCTGTATTTCAGTATGTTCTTGTGTGGCAGTGGCAATCATCGATAAAATACCAACTGGTTCTTGTGTTTTAGTGGGAATAATAGGAATTTCAATGGTTACCACTTCTGCTATCCATGAATCCCTATTCCTTCTTCTCCTGGATGATTCTCCCCCAACACTTGATCTTTTCCTCTTCTTGTTTGGTGTGAGAAGGGTAGAGGCTTCTCCAATCCCTGCTAAAGGTACCTCCTGCTCAGTTACAGGTCCTTCTATTTCTGAGGAGGTTTCGATCTCGACAACCTGAGGCCTTATTTCCTCCATTTCCGCAATCACTCTTTTTTCTTTTGCCACACTCGCAGCTCCAACTTCCACTGTCACTGCTTTTGCAGTTGTTCCTCTTTCTACCTCTTCTACAATTGCTTCTTCATTTTATTCTATTGCTCCAACCATTCCCTCCATAGGGTTATCTGTTGCTGCAGCTCCCCCTGAATTTTCCTCTTGTTCATATTCACTTTCCTCCAATTCTTCATCCCTCCCCCCAACTGGATTTGAGGAGATCTGTTTGACTCTTCTACCCCCAATGTGTGCTACTATAGGTTCCTGATGCACCACAACTACAAGAAACTGTTCCCATGTTAAATTATTTTGTGCCAAACATCTTTGTACTAATAATTTAATCAACCCATGATTTGTGAGGGAAAAGACTGGGTGTCTGGAGATCTTGGCATAATGCACCATGTTTTGTAAGGTTTGTGATTAAAAATGATATATTGATAAGTCTGTGATGGCATAAATGAGACCATAAGACAAAATCGTAAATATAAACCACCTTATATCTTCCTTCACAGGTAATGTACCTTTTCAGGAATGTTGTGACTTGGTCCCATGGTCTGGGAAATGTATCTAGTTCCACTCCTCTATCTTTTCTTTGCACTCGCTCCCCTGGTGCTAGAAATTATTCAACTGCTCTCAAATTGTTCCTCTTCCTGAAAAACCAATGTTCTCCAGTTCGAGGTAGTCTTGTGACCTCTGCTACGACTTTTTCTGATTCATCTATCCTCAATCCTCTTATTTCTAAGTATTCTCCATTTAGGTTCATAGAAAACTGAAGTGCTTTTTCCTCATGAAATCCGTTCAATCTCTGGAAATAACCAATCCATCCAGCTTCCAAAAAAAAATCATATACCTCTTTGTTTGTAGATGGAGCGTCTAGATTTCTAGGTTCATACCTGATTGGAGGACCCATAATGCATTATCTTTGTTGATTGTGATAGACAGATATAGTAACTAAAAAAATTAGTCATTTGAGTTTCAGTAGTTTGATACTATAACCAGATAGAAGGGGTTCATATGGGTTTTCTGAATTTCTCGGTGAAACTATAAATAAGATGTGTTACAGATTATTGGAGATAGGGAGAAAATTTGTTTTAAAGTACAGGAGGGATGATTTGAAAGGAAATGCTAACTAATTATGGAGTACTATCAGGAGTCAAAAAGGTATAGTCATTATTATTACATCATTAAATACTTGATTATACTTACAATCAGAATCCATACCTGATCATTGTTACTCGAGCTGTAGATTCCCCAGTGTGATTGGAACTTTCGATGCCAAATAATCATGAGTGAGATGATTTCACACGCACAATTAAGGACAAATTTGTCCTCAATCATTAATCAAGCACATCACGTTCATATCAACATTGATTTCCCGAACCCGCATACAAAGTGTAAAAGATATCATCATGAAACACTGATATTTAGTTGAAAATACACCCAAATGCGACGAACTTTTTGTGAGATTTTCAACAACAATATCGGCGAAAAAATAGTAGAGTTGCAATGCAAAACAACCAACTTTTATGGAAAAGCAGCAGAGTTTTGTAGAACAATGGTCAAAGATAGAGGAAAAATTAGCAGTATTATAGTGGAGTTTGGCCAAAACAGTGGAAAAATTAGTGGTGTTGTAGTGGAGTTTGGAAAAAAATGACGAAAAAATTAGCGGTGTTGTAGCAGAGTTTTGGCCAAAAACGACAGAAAAAATAGCGGTGTTGCAGAGGAGTTTTAGCCAAAAACGATGGAAAAACTAGCGATGTTGCAGTGGAGTTTGGAAAAAAATAGCGGTGTTGTAGCGAAATATGGCCCAAAATAATGGAGTTGTAGCGGGATTTTTCCAAAATAGCGGAGTTGCAAGTGTTGCAGCGGAATTTGGCCAAAAACAACAGAGTTCCAGCAGGATTTTTCCAAAATAGAGGAGTTGTAGCAGATAAATATGAAGCATTTTAACAGGATTTCTACTTTAAAAAAATGACAGGGCTCAATAAAACTAAATTTCCCATCAAATATATGCAATCTTATCCATTCATTCTTTCAAGGAATCGTATCAAATGAAGAAGGATCGTCCATGGTTCTATAATTGCTTGGCCTATAGCAACTACTTCTATTTGTTGAACCTTCTCATGAATACCTGTTCACAATTAAAAAAAAAACACACCCAATCATAGCAAAAAGAAAAGAAAAGTACATAACAAAAATTAAACAATTTTATTTATTTACTGATTTTGTGTAATTTGGAGTAGACTTAAAAGGTTTTAGAAACAGGGGAAGAAACATGCTTCTGTACTAGTTGACGGTTTAGATTATATGTGACTTGTGAAATAAATGCGTCCTTCGAGATCAGTTTATGATAAACCCGTAATTGATGACCACTAGCAAACAAAGGTGTCTGATTTTCATCAATGGTGGTCAACCGAACGATTCCATTGTCAAATTCTTGATCTATTATGTAAGGTCCCAACCATATCGTGCGTATCTTTCATTTAAAATCCCATTTAAACCGTCAATCATACAGTAAATCCCAATCTCCTTCACATAACATCTTTTTCTTAGTAAATCTATCGTTCCATTTAGAGTGCTACTGTTGAATTAAAGTTGTATTTTGGATAGAAACAATGAGCTTTTCATCAAGTTCATTTAGTTTATTCATCTAGTTTTTTTATCCTCCATGACTATTCTCAGAGTTTTAATTTCAAATTCAATAGAAAAAACAACACTCTTACCGTACACCAGCTTGTATGGGGAGAATCCTATAGTGTTGCGCCCTAATGTATGATAGGCCCATAATGCTTCTAGAAGCCTATCAGGACAATCCTTGCGATGACTCTTCACTATTTTTGTGAGGATTGACTCAATCAACTTGTTTGTGCTTTCCACCTACCCATTGGCCTATGGATGATATGGAGAGGTGACTGAATGCTGAATGCAATACTTCTGAAATAGGGCCTCCATATTTCAGGACACAAAATGTGGTCCTCCGTCTGTCACAATTTTCCTGGGTACTCCAAAGCAAGTGAATATCTCTGCATATAAAAATTCTATTACATCCAGATCATTGGCCTCTACTAAGGCCACAACTTCTAACCACTTGGTCATATAGTCATTGTAAACTAGAATGTAAAATTTATGTCTTGATGGAGGGTTGATAGGCCCTACAAAATATAGGGCCCATCTATCAAAGGGTTTAACCACCAACTGTGGCTGAAGTGACATCTCATTTAATCTGCTTGGTTGGTCCATTCTCTGGTAGCTGTCATAGACCTGAACATTTTTTCTTGCATCCTGAAATATAGTTGGCCATAAATAGCCCATCCTTAATGCTTTATGGATTGTCCTTTTATTGACAAAATTCCCCCCACATGTCTCATCATGGCAGGATTTCAAAATAATGTGGATTTCATCCTCTCTCACACACCACCTGATTTCCAAATCAGGTCCTATGTAAAACAGGTGTCCTTCGATCCAGCAGTACCTCGTAATTCGCTGTATGATTCTCCTCTTTTCTCGTTTGGATAAGTGTGATGGAAGTCTACCTACAACTAAGTAATTTCAATGTCAGTGTACCATGGGGAAAAGGCTGAGTCTGCAAATAAATGTTCATCAAGGAAGGAATATTCAACTGGTGTATCATCATCATTATTAGACAGTCGAGAAAGAAAATCTGCAACTACATTCTCCTTCCCTGGTATGTCAACAATAGTGATGTCAAATTCCTGGAGTAACAACAACCACCTAGTCACTCTAGCATTAGTAATGGGTTTGTTCATCAAATATCTAATAACGTAGTGGTTAGTATGTACAAATGTAGAGTATCCAATAATGTAATGTCTAAATTTATCGATGGCATAAACGATAGCAAGGAATTCCTTCTCTGTTACCTTGTAGTTTAGTTTAGCAGGAGCCAGATTCTTACTAACATAATAGATAGCGTACAAGATGTGACCCTCCCATTGTCCTAGAAACGCTCCAATGGTTGTGTCTGAAGCGCCAAAAGAAATATGAAAAGGCAGGGCCCAATTAGGCTCTCTCAAGATGGGTGTTGTAGATAGCCTCTTCTTTAGTTACGAAAATGCTTCCTGGAATGCATCTGCCCACACAAATTGAGCATCTTTAATCAATATCTTAAATAAGGGAGACGCCAACTTGGGAAAATTTTCTATGAATCTCCTATAATAACCAACATGACCAAGAAAATTTTTGTCCTCTTTTTGCGACCCAGGGATATGCATATTTGAAATTACCTTTATCTTGGCTGGATCTACCTAAATACCTGCAATAGAGATAAAATTTCATAGGACCACACCTTCAGTCATCATCATGTGGAAATTTTCGGTGCTCAGAGATAAGTGTATCCATTCACAACATTTCAAAACTTTTTCCAAGTTATCCAGTGCTTCATCAAAACTGTTTCCATAAGGAGTGAAATTATCCATAGAGACTTCCATACAATCATTCACCATTTCAAAAAATATTCCAATTACAGCCTGCTAAAATGTGTTTGTTGCATTGCACAACCCAAAGGGAAGCACCATGTATTGGAAGGTGCCCCAGTGACAGGTGAAGGTGGTTTTATCATGTTCCTTAGGGGAAATATGGATTTGGTTATACCCACTAAAACCATCCAAGAAGAAAAACAACTATTTTCTAGACAGGGTGTCTATAACCTAATCGATGAAAGGAAAAGGGAAACAGTCCTTCTGTGTTCCTTTGTTAAGTTCTATGTAGTCTATAAACACTCACCACTTCCCATTATTTTTAGGTACGATCACAAGTGGGGAAACCCACTCGCTGCCTGAAATTAGGTAGATAAATCCACGGGGGTTCACTTGTTGACCAATATCCTATCACGTTAGTTCATATTGTGGGTTTTAAAATTATAAAAAATAGAACCAATATATTGCAGGTATCAGAGGGATGAGGGGTTTAAGGTGGGGATGGGTAGGGTGGTTTATAAGGATTGAGGTATAAAAAGGGGTGGGGAGGAGGTTTTAAGTATTGACAGGGGGTTTCAACAAAAAGTGTTTGGGTCAATATCTCTTGAAATTAAGGGTATTCTTTAATATCCCATGATCACATGTGCTATGTGAGATGTTCACTAAGTGAAGTCCCCGTGGATAAATCCTGCCTCTAAAAGTTTCTGGATTTCCTCCTTCACAATATCTCTCATGTAGGGTTATTTCTGCGCTGAGATTGTCGTACGAGCTTTGAATAATTTTTAATATAAATATGATGGGTACACAATGCTGAAGGAATTCCCCTCATATCTGTGTACTCCCATGCAAAATCCCCCTTATGCTGTTTCAACAGTGCAATGAGGAGTTCAAGTTCGTCAGCTTTGAGATTAGGGTTGATGTTCAATGTTTTCTGTGAGTCAACTTCTACTGGAACACTCTTATAATTATCAATTACTGGAATCAATTCAGTATTACTAACTAAGGATTATTCCATGAGTTCTTCCTATTCTCATTCTTTTAGTGTGCTATCCAGAATTTGATATGCTCTTTTAGTGACAGATGTAGGCTTTCTAATGAAGTTACAGATGGTATCATCTTCAGTTTTTTTCTTAAAGGTAAAGGATTTCCCAATTGTTAATAAAGGTTGAATATATTCTACTTCCTCTAAGTCCATCCACAACGGAGTTTGAAATTCTATGCTCAGTTTAGATGGAGGATATAAAGTTAGATTCTTAATGGTACTTCCATCAGAAATTGTCATGGAGCCTAATCTACAACCAACATATCCATCTGTTGTAGCTAGCCACGGTCTTCCCAAGATCAATGTGTGTTCCCCCAGCTGTGACTTAGGATGTAAAACAACAAAGTTTGCAGGGTACTCCCATCAATCAATGGAGACTACAACGTCATCCAAAACTCCTTCTGGTTTAACAGTAGATATGTCATCCATCTCTATTATGGTTGAGGTAGGTTTGAGATTAGTGAGTCCTAGTTGTTTTAATTTCTCAACAATCATAAAATTTATTGATGCACCTAAGTCAACCAAAACATTAGAGATTTGAATCTGTCCAATACATACTGTGACAATAGAGTTATCTGGATCAGTTTATTTGTCCAATGGGACTTTTCCCATCATTAGTTCATATAACTTTCCTACCACATGCAATGTAGGGGGGTCTTTCGGTTTCCTTCCTAGTTTTTTTACAACCAGGTATCCAATGGTTTTGGCATAAATAGCTACGCCATGTAGGAATTGTAACAATGTAATTATTACATAAATATTTTTCAACTCTACTAGGAGGTTGAAATTAGGTTGTTCCAAGGCCTTTTGTAAGGTAAATCATTCAAGATAAGGTGGTTCTTTCGAAGACTGTGTAAGTTGCATTTTAGTACGTGTCTCTGCAAGTGTTTCAACTTTTGTTTCGTCATGTATCTCAATTGGCGTTTTAGCTAGTGTTTCAGCATCCTCAATGATGGGGATCACTGAACCAAATGAATTTCCAAATGGTGGATTCATTCCTTCATCAGTCACTGAGGATGGAACTTTCCTCAATGACTATTGGTTCCAATACCCTCCCCGATCGTAAGTGTAAATTATTGCAAGGAAGAGTGGAATGGAATAAGATGGCATGATGGAAATTTTGAATTGTTGCACCGCCTTATTGTTGGGATTGGGGTTAGGTTGAGAAGGAAATTGAGGATGAAGTGGTGCACACATTGGTGGAGTGTTATTTAGGAGTTGCATCTGAGGCCGCTGATATTGTGGATATGATGTCTGGTTATGAGGAAATCGATTTCCTGGCTACTGATTTCTCCATCTTGAAGATTGAGGAGCACGTTGGTTTGGATGTGGTTCCCATGAAGTCCAAGGGCTCTGATATTGTGTTGTTGGTTGTGAATATTGGTGCCACTGTGTGTTAGGATATGATTAAGGTGGAGGAAATTGATTATTAGTATTATTCCAAGAATTGAAAGGAGTAGGCTCAGAGTGCATACTTGGAACACGAGTTTGCCATGGCTTCTTTTGTGCTTTAAAAAAGACTTGTTTCGTGTCTATAGTGGATGCTTGAAATACTACTTTGTCCTTTGGAAGTGAGGGTAAATATTTGGTATCATGCTCTAATTCACAAAATCCACACACCTCTTCCTTATCAAGTGGACATTCTTTCAACGAATGCTTTTTCCTGCACTTAGGGAAAAACACCCCAAGTACCAGATCTTCAACCACTTGTTTATGTCTTTCTCTCATAACATCTAGTTGTGAATAGATGGAGCTCATCATGTCAGTTTTAAAATTCTCGAGGATATTTCCAATTTCTGCCTGAGTCACTGCTTCGTCGACTGACTTCTGTGCTCATGAGAAAATGTCTCGATCCTTTTTGCTAGTTCTGGAAGATCCCATGGAATACCATCAACATAAGTCCACAATATGGTCAAAGGAATCCTTGGAGATATCTCCCTTCCCTAATAGGTTAAGTGTGTCCATACAGTCTTGTCTTATTCCCCACAGCAGAATGATGTTGAGAACATCCCTTCCAATAGTGGTTTGACCTGACCTCTTCAAACTGTACATAATCATTTCCACGAAATCCTACAAACTCTCATCATCTCTTTGCACCATATTAAATAACTCTTCTCTCTTATCCTTCGTCCTACAATATTCTTGATACTTCCTAAGAAACACCTGTTTCATCTGATCCCAATTTTTGATAGTGTCACCACCCAAGCTCATAAACCAATGTAGGGAATTATCTTTCAAGGTAGCAGGAAAGAGTTCCAGCTTCTGCCCACTGGTGTTGTACTCATAACTTCGACAAATAATGTTGAACTCAAAGAGGAACTCATATAGATCTTATGTGGGTTTCCCATGAAAGTGAGGTAACACTGAGGGTGAAATATTATTCATAGGGGCATGTACTATTGGTTTTAGAATGGGGAACTGAAGTGTGGAAACTCTCTCCTCATGCTAGAGGTCACCATTATCATCATGATTTCACCCTACTTATTCCTCACGATCGTCATGGTGATGTTCATTATTCATGATTATCTCCTCCTCCTCCTCCTATTTTTGATTCTTATAATCTTCAAACTTCTATCGAAACTATAACCACTCCTCTTTTGTAACTTCCTTTTTGTTGATTTGGTAAACCTCCTCTGGTCCACCATATCCCACAGAACTACCCCTATCTCCTGGATTTTCTTCTGCAGGGACACCAGATGGTGTCACATCTCCTACTGTTCTCTCCACCGTTGACACTGATGCTTCCAGCTTAGGAGTAATAGGGATTATTCTAATAGATGATGGTCCTTGATTTCAAGCCCCAGTAGAAGAATTAACCCTGAAAACTAACTCATCAACGAATGTATTTCTCCCAGATCCTAGGCTGCAGCCACGACCTTTTCCACCTGCCAAGTTAGTATTTTGGGGAGTTTTGGGAATATCCCGTTGAGTTCTTCTTGTATTCATGCAAAACCTATAAATCATGCAAGCTTAAAATCATACCTACTGAAGAAAATGAACCAATTAAATTACTAACAATGCCTATCAATTACCTTCCTCAGCAATGACGCCTAAATTTTGGGCACTCTATATACTCAATAATTACTTAACAAGAAGAGTGTTCAATATTTAATTGTCAACCCAACGAAGTCTGTTATTTCAAAGGAATATAGAAAAGTATATGCATAAACATGTTCAATAGTTGATAAGTTAAATGAAAGTCACTCAATTCTAATTACTTCTCATTCAACTCCACTCCCTGTAAGAAATCAAAGTAACATTACCCATCTAGGAAATAAAAAGAACTTCTATTTCCTATCATACTGATCTTAAGGTTTATGATCTAAGTAAAAATCCACTTAGAATTACTTTTACAAAAAATGGAAGTGTAATTTACCAAATCAGAAGGATCTCTACTCATTAATTAAATAACAAGTTCATCAAAGAAAATAGCTTTCCTAATCAGGAAAACCCTAGAAAGATAAATAGCACACACAACACAGGAGGTGAGCAAGTGTGTAACAACTACTAACACACTTCTGCATAAAAGGAAAGATTAACTACACAATCAAATGTCACACCACACCACCTACAACATACCAAAAGAAAACCAAATAATGCCATCACTGAGTAAATGCAGCTGCATCTAACCATGTAAATGTATCAAATTGAATTTCCACACAAAACATAAATAAAATACTAAGGAATCTAAACTACTAGCACTCTATTAGAAGGTGGGCCCTGGCCTTCAAACAAAGATGCTCTCGAAATATCACAAAGGCTACAACAGAGAAATACTAAGAATTATCACCCTTTTATTAATTTGATAAAAACTGCAATTATAGTTACAAACACTCTTCTATCTCTTACAATCTAGGAACGAACCCTTGGCTCTACCAGCCTGCGTATACTTATACAAGAAAAAATCTATTATGTTACATCAATTTCTAACGTCCATGACGATATTTGATATTCAGGCTGCCGAATCATCAAGACATTTACGGATAACAGTCCCTTGCATAAAATCAACTCAAGAATAAATAGCCTTTTACTTTGAGCTGTTCCGTTGACTGACATTCCCAATGAACTGTGGAAGATTATCGGGGAGTTTTAGTTGCAAATGTGAAGGCACATCTGAGATTCCTTCAGCATTAACATTGACCACATCATTTGAGCAGGTAGTTGATTCCCAGCAGGACTAACTTCTAGATGTGATAATCTGTTACAGCTATGCCACCTGGTGATTATGAATCCTTTCTTCAGGTCATGAACATATCAGCACAACAAAAGATAAAATCCATAATTATAAGTAAAACCAAGCATAAAAATAAATAATAGATAATGATTTATACATGGGATATTTATGTTTGTGTATGAGAATAATAAGGATCCAGTTGCAACATAGGGATAAAAATAGGGGGGAAAATGGAATAGAGTACGGAAAAAAGGGGTGAATTCCGGACCCAACAACATAATCAAGACTTAGGACATATAGTAATATTTTAGCATTATAAAAAACAACACCTCAAACATCCATACCTAATCTCCGAAGACCATAATTTTTATGTGTTTTAATGTGGACACCATTAGGAGGATTTGAGAACTAATTATGGGTCATGGTCCCTTGACCATACTTAGGGGAGGAAACTCAAGACTATTCCCTAAAGGTAGCTTTTAAGGCTTTAGGTCCATGAACAAGGCATCAAACCTGCACATGGGGCCTTTGTATGTGATCTTTTTCTTCTAAGAGAGAATATGCAATGCATTATAATGCTTTTATCACTAGGAACATATACGTAGACATGGTTGAGGGAGGAAACCTAGTCCTTAGGCCCTAAAGGAGTCCTATAAACATACAAGGCCAAGAAAAACACCTTGAATAAATACACATGATCTCTTAAGGGTATCCTCAACCTTTAACTTGGGACATTGCCATGAGTAGGAGTTTTTTAGCATTAGATATGGAGGATAAGGTGTTAATCATGGTTGGTATAGTAAGCTTTATTTTTAGGTTGTAAACCAACTTTAGGGCTTAAGTTCCATGAACGACACCTTGATCACCATAGATGAACTCTCAACTTGATATTTTTCATTTGAATGGGGTTATGGGAACCATTAGGGGTTTCTAAGTACTATGTATGTGTATTGGTACCTTAGACACAATAAGGGGAGGAAACCTAAGCCCTAGGCCCTAGAGGATGCTTCTAGGGATCTAAAGCTAAGAATGATGTGTGTTGAACAACCTCAACAGATCCTTCCATGGTATTATTTACCTAAAAATGAGGATACTAGTGCCATTATAACATTTTGAGCACTAATTCCATATATTAGGCCCCTTGATATGGGTGGGGGAAAACACTTGGTCCATAGGCCTTAAAGGAAGTTGTTAATCTTTTAGGGCCAAATTTGATGCCTCCAACCACTACACATGATGTTGAAAGTGAATCTTTTGAATCTTAATCAGTATATGCATTCCATAATCATTTGTTGATCACTAGGAATGCATCTCAAGGCCATGGACATGGTCCATGGGAGAAACTATGGCCTTAGTCCCTAACTAAAGATTCTAGGAATCCAAGGTTAGGAAGGATTCCTTAAAAAGTCACACCTGGCATGGGACCTCCAATACATGATTGAGGGAATATGATCATTCCTTAGGCCATAAAGGAATATTTTAGGCACCCATGTTAATGAACAGTTCCTTGAAGCATCACACATGACCTACTCAAAGTATTATTGGTCTCCAAGGAAATATGCATATGACTTTAAGAGGTTTTGAGCATTGCATATGTGTATTAAGGCCTCAACATGATCAAGGGAGGAAATCCAATACTCGATCCCTAAATAATCGTTTTGGAATCTATGGTTAGGCATGCCCCTTACTCAGTAGCCCTCCCTACCTTTGTATTTCCATCTCTCTCTATCTCTATGTGCATGTGCATGTGTATCATTCCCCCATCTCTCTCTCTCTCAACATCCCTCTCTCTATCTATCTCTATGTGTGTGTGTGTCCCTCCCTTAATCCCTCTCTCTCATAGCCTCTTTCCACCCTCAGTATCCCTCTCTCACTATCACTCCCTAAATAACTCTCTCTCTCTAACACTCCCCCCTCCCCTCTCTCTCATTGTTGGTCACCCTTGTCCCTCTCCATCCCACACAATTTCTCTCCCTCCCTCCCCCTCTCTCTCTCTCTCTCTCTCTCTCTCTCTCTCTCTCTCTTTGTGTATGTGTCCCTCCCGCCCCCCTCTCTCACAACATCCCTATCTCTCTCTCTATATATATATCTCTATGTGTGCGTGTCCCTCCCTCACTCCCCCTTTCTCACAACCTCTCTCCATCTTACATATAACTCTCTCACTATTCCTCCCTCCATCACTCTCTCTCTATTGTTCACCCTTCCACCCCTCTCTTTATCACTCACCCCTCCCTCTCTCTTTGTCGCTCACCCCTCCCTTCCTCTCTCTCTCTCTCTGTGTGTGTGTGTGTGTGTGTGTGTGTGTGTGTGTCTCCTCCTTCTCTCTATATCTCTAAGTGTGTGTGTGTGTCACTCCCTCACTCCCACTCTCTCATAACCTATCTCCACCTTCTCTATACCTCCCTCACTATCGATCCATCCATCACTCTCTCTCTATTGCTCACCCCTCCACCTCTCTCTTTGTCTCTTATGTGTGTGTGTGTTCCCCCCCCCTTCTCTCTCACAAAATCCCTCTATCTCTGCCTCTCTATCCACGTTATATTGACCTCCCTCACTATTCCACCCTTTATCACTCTCTCCTTCCCTTCTTCCTTAATCACTAGCTCTCCATGCCTTTATCCCTCTTCCCTAACCTCTCTCTCTCTCAACTTGTATCCATCCCTACCTATATATTTTCTCCCTCCCTCTTCATCTTCTCTTTCATACAACCTCTATCTCTCTCCATCGCTCATCCCTCCACCCTTAATCTTTGATGCCATCTCTCTCTCTCTCTCTCTCTCTCTCTCTCTCTCTCTCTCTCTCTCTATTATACTCCCTTCCTATATGTTCTCAACTTATCTCTTCTCCTCAACCCCATAGCTCATTACGACCTCTTTTCTATGTTTTATCGCGTCTCATTCCCCTCTCTTTAATTCCACCTCCTTCCACCTCTCTCTTCCAACACATCTTATTCCTCCTCTAACCCTCCATATACACCTTTTCATTCACCAATCCTATCTCTCATCAAACCATCACCCAGTTCCTCCCCTCCACCTCATCCCCCTTCATCACTTAGGTCTCACATATTGCTTCTAATCCTATGCGTCTTCAACACCTCTTCTCCTATTAATAGTTCTCTCAATCCCCACTCCCCTTCACCCATGCAACCCATCACATTCTCATTCCCTTCATATTTCTCCACTTGAAATTACAACATCCTCCTAGGCCCTTAACCCTTCCCCACCCCCTCTCAACTATTAACCATACTCACTTGAACTTATAGCATCCTCCTAGGCCCTTGACCTTTCTCCACCCCCTCCCAACTATTAACCATTCCCATTGGAAATTACAACATCCTCTTAGGCCCTTGACCCTTCCCCACCCCCTCTCAACTATTAATCATCCCCACTTGAACTTCCAACATCCTCCTAGACCCTTGACCCTTCCCCACCCCCTCTCAACTATTAACCATCCACACTTGAAATTCCAACATCCTCCTATTCCCTTGACCCTTTCCCACCCCTCAACTATTAACCATACATTTTATTCCTTGCATATAGTGCTAGCATTTTTGCTCTACATAATGCACACATGTTATAGAACTACATAATGAACACACTTTTTGTAGTTCTGTAACGCACGCACATTTTGTAGTTCTATAATGCACACACGTTTTACAATTATATAATGGAAGGAAATGTAATATGAATTTAAACATAACATGCTCATTTTGTAGCACCTAAACCATCATAATTCACTTGCTCGCATGTCACCAATAGTCCTATGTGTATGGTTTGGTGTTTGCTTCGACAATACTAAACATGTGCTATGGTATATGATAAACCATAGCTAATTGGGCATTTCGTCAAGTTAATGAAGAAGTCATTGTTTACACACTCGTTATAATATGCTACACACAATCACTTTTGATGAAATCTTAAACATAAATAGCATTTTTCTGCAGATTCTAAATATGTAATTTTTATTTAAAAATCTTATATTTTCCTATTTTTTCAATTTCTATTGTGTCCTAACTCAACTCAAAAAACATGTTGTTAGTGTTTTTTTCCATAACTTTTTCAATTCTTAATCATTTAAAAAAAATCTATGGGGCATTAGAAGACACTGACCTCTACATTCTATAAAAAAACCCATTTCATGATTATTTCATCAAGACCTTCAAAGGATGCACCCATAAAAGACTACCATTTTTTAGGAATGAACACTTAGATAATTATATTAAAAAAAATTACTAATTTTTATTTTCAAAAAATAGCACTGCATTAGTGCTATATGTTCTCTACATGCCTACAATTTTTGTATTCTGAAACCGTCAATTAGGGCATCAAAGGCTGCACCCACAAAAACATATACCTTATCATTTTCCTGAAAAATAAAAAGTGATTGTTAGGAAAAATGAAACTTGACATAGTTATGAAAATTTTCAATACATAAAACTTATATCTTCGGAAACATGATTCAATTTCCTACGTTTCATATTTTTTTACTAAAAACAAGATATTTTGTGTAAGTATCTCAAAAATCTAATTAAGATGAGGGATGCCTAATTTTTCAGCTTTCTATTGCATCTAAAGTGCCAAAAATAACCCTTGCACTCACACTTACCTCAAAAATTGTAATATACACTGTGTTAAATCAACATATAGACCAGATCTAAAGGGTCACTAGTGGATATCCTGATGAGCTGAAAAGGATCGCAACTCCTAGTTCAAATATCTGCATGCCCAATCGGTGCAACCACTTGTTGTTACAACCGATGTTACACCTCAACATTCTTAAATTTGGACTCACAAGTTCCAGTGATCAAATTTGAAGGGTGGGTCTTAATTTCAATTGGAAGGGCATTTATTCTTGGAGCACTTCAAAGATGAAGGGTAATATAAATAATTGTACTTCAATTGACAGGTATAAATTAACTAAACTCTTTCACCAAAAAAAATGTAAAAAATAAAATTGTTCTTTCAAATTTTAACAATTGAGTACCTCTTACTATTTACAGGAAAAAATGATATATTTTCAATAAAACTTATTTTGAACACATTAAGTTGTCATATGTGTATTATTAATTTTACAGTTCAGTAACATAACAACTATTCTGTTGTATTTTTTCAAGTTTGAGCACACTTCATTATACAAAAAACTACTTAGACCATGTCATAACAATATTGGGGCATCCACGGGCTATCCAAGCTTGAGAGATGTAAGAATGATAAGGATTGCTGCACCTAAGAAAAAATAATACAGAACTCGGAAAACATTAAAAAAAATCCTACATACCAAGCAAGTTAGCAAAGCTAGCATAATTTGGGTTAGGGCATCAAATTTTTTTGTTCAACACTTGTCGTGAAATAATACATGTAAGGGATGGAGGGGCAATGGAATCAAGGCTAAGTCAATTGAACCCTTGCAACTCACTGCATGTACGAGTCTCAACAATCTGCCTTTTAAATTGAACCAAAATACCAAAAGAAGTTTATTAATGGCTAGATTTGAGAAAGTTCTAGGTGTGAGTAGTTAAGGGCTTGGGGCTCTAATTTTTTGTTTTGTTTTGTACCAGTCCAGGATCCAGTGAATTGACAGTCACATGTAGGAATTTAAGTTATTTAATGAAACCAATTAATGTGTATACCTATATGTCGAAACAGTTTTCCATGTTGATGGAGGCCACTACCCTCTTTATTGTCTTACCAAAAGGCATGATAATAAGGAAGAAGACCTAAAATTATGGACCTCGTCTTCAAAGAATGCCTTGCAGTCACATAAGTGAAGAGTGATAAGAATATCACAACAATCCAAATCTCAATTGATAGTGTTAATTAAAGACTTATATGGTAAATTTAATATAAGACTTACTTATAGTTGTCTCTTACTCTTTGCGTCCTGACACATTTAATATTTTATGGTTGTCTCTGTGCCTTGACCCAATTCGTATTATAAGGTGAGGATGTGCATGCATAATAATCCTTAGTTATGACTATGAGATGAGGACTTAAAGGGAAGAGGATGTAAAGACAAGTAATTTTTATATGTATTTTGGTGGCGTTGAGGACAAATGTTGTGAGAAACCACAAATGTTTGGAAGGGCAGATGGAGATTACATCACGATCATGCCACCCATCAAATTGAAGACTATTATTGAGGCAACAATTGTTTTTTTTAAACTTTATTAATAACCATTGTTTTTCCATATAGTGTGCCCAATGACACCTCTCTATAGAAATGCATAAATCGATCTCTGCACAGTTTGTGATCCTAGCTACATGTCATTATTTGTATTTGCATGAAATCGGGTGTTGTTTATAGTTGTCATGAGTCCATAATACTCATGCAAAAAATGAAGTCTTGTAAAGGAGGACTCATCAAACCGACCTTTTGAATTTTAGTTTGATGAAAAATGAGTGGACATTGGTAGTGAGGTTCACATAGGTACTAGGAACAAATTTTTTAGCTCGTTCTGGGCCTAGTAGTAGACTTTTAGTTGTTCTTTTTTATTATAGTCGTAGTTTTTGACACATTGTCACACTTTAGATTGAAGCCCCAAGTGACTCGGGAATCAGAGTCACATCTCGATGGCTAGTGCCTCGTAGTCATCAATGACTACTGGTCATCTTACACAACTAAGCACTCAATGCATGACATGAGTGAGTGAGTGATTATAATTGATCATATTTCCAATATTTTGAATGATGAGTTGAACTTTATAGCATAGGAATTTCAACATCTTGAGAAATTTATATAAATGAGTAATTTTAAATGTCGCATTTTTTTTGAAATGTTGATATAAATTATTCCCTTCTTAATTGAAAGGTTAAAATTCAGATTTTAATTTTTTTTTGAAAGGCATTTTAACTTTGCACTCTTGGGAAGGGCTAGAACCATTTGGAAGGGTTCCATTTTGAACGCTTAACAACTTGGTATTGTCTAAACGACTTCAAGTGATAACTACAGTAATTGTTGAGTTCATGTTTACTATATCGAAAATGTTGTAGTAATATATAATGGCTGTTATATATCCTATTGTAATTGTCAGCAAATATTGGAAAAGTTTTGATTTGTAATGCAAATAGCTATATTTTGTATAATTCAGGCAATTAGACTCAAAATAAATTTATAAAAAAGTAGTGCTACAATCTATGTAACTATGTTTTTTTTTTTTTTTTTTTTTTTTTTTTTTTCAGAAAGAAAAAAGCCTGTCCTTGTTATTCTCAAAAAGAATCAAAGGTCATCAGTACAATATTCCCATAAGTGGGTTACAAAAGTTGGAGAAGCATATCCAAGTGACACCTCAAAAGCATTGCCAGGGGGAAGGGCATAACAGTAAAAATGAGGATTCCCATCAGAAAACTGTCTCATCATAAGAGAGGACTGTCTCTTCAACCAAATCTACTGAGTGCCAAAAGGCTCTGATCAACATTCTAAAAGTGATCACTCCTTGAATATCAAGACAAATAATAATGAGGAAAGAAATAATCCCCTAACCAAGCTCAAAAGAGCTGAAAAATATCATGAGAGACCAAATGGTTCTCGAAATATTCCATAAAACTGCCTTTACCCTGGGGATATGAGAGAGCAGTTTTAGAGAGACAGTCAGCAGTCTGATTGTGCTCTCGGTAAATGTGAGTGAACGATAAATCCTGGAAGCTAAGGATTAGCTTTTTTGTCTCCCTGCACCATTGAAAGAGATCTGGAGGAGAGAGAGTAGTCGATCCCTTCGCCCAGTTAATGATAACTTGAGAGTCACCATATACATGGGATAGAGGGATCCCCATCATTTGGGAAGAAAGAAGAAGAGCCCATAAACTGAGCAGTTCAACTTTAGTGTTAGTGCCATATCCAACCCCCAGCGCGAACTCAAAGTAGTGAGACTCATTAATATATATGCAATATCCAACTCCACCAATCTTGCGGTTAGAGGCACCATCAATAAATCCACAGGGAAAAATCTTACAAGGAGGCTTCCCAGCACTCTGCTTTTTTTTAAGCCATTGACAGTTAAAGAAGAAAGTACTTGAGTTGAGGAAGTAATCTGCTGAACAACACTATAGATATTCCTTCTTTTCCCCTCGAAAATAGCTTGATTACGGGTTTTCCATATAATCCACATCATATGGAAAGGTAACTGACAGAGATGTGAGGAACTTGGAAAAATTCCAATCCAAATTCTTATCAAGTTCCCGAGAGAATCACTCGGAGGAAAGGCAGGAAGGTTATATTATTCACAAATTTGATCAGCTACAGATTTCCAGACAGAACAATTTGAGAATAAGTGCTCAACGGTCTCCCCATCCGAACAGCAGAGAGCACACATGCCAAGACCAAATTTTCCCCTTTTCTGTAAATTCTCCCAAGTGAGAATTTTATTCCTGAGGGCCAACCAAATGAAACAGGGGATTTTTTTGAGGAGAGCCTATGTAACTATGTTTATATGGACATTGTATTCAAAATGGACAGTTAGAAATACTTTATATTTTCATACATCGAAAATTTGGCTTGGCTGTATTTATTTATTAATTATTAAAATTTTGGATCATTCATGCATGGTTAAGAGTAGTAAGAATTGTGTTACATTTAGTTACAAATACTTAAAATAATTTGTTGAGATATGACAGAAACACTTTATACTTTGGGATTTATATATGTAGGGTGTGGAAAGAAGTGCTTTATATTCGTATTAAGTTTGGATTTGTAGGAATTGCATATATTCCATCATGAATGTAATAAGAGTTTCTTTTATATATGTTATAAGAGTTTCGTTTATATATGTTAGTATATAGAAAGGAGTGTAATATAACTATTAAAATTGCATTAAATGCACTATAACCACATACATATTATTTTCAAATTTGAATAAATGAAATTTTGGATAAGGATTAAGTTATGTTATAGAATGACAAGAGTTGAATTAATATTAGTGGCAGTACTTTCTTAAGTTTTAAATTGTAATGGAATATATAATAGGAATATACATATATTTTCAAATTTGAATAAATGAAATGTTTGATAAAAATATTAAGTTATGTTATAGAACGACAACATATTATTATAAAGTTGAATTAATGACAATACTTTCTAAATTTTGAATTGCAAAGAAATATGTAATAGGAATCGATGTAGTACTTTCTACTGGAATATAATTTGAAAATGAAAGAATTTTAATAGTTTCAATATAAATTAAGAATCTTAATATAAGAATTGTAATAAATTAAATAGTTAAAGTTGATTCAATATTTACAGCATTACTTTCTAAGTATTGTAGTGAATAAAATATGAAGTTGGAATCGATGAATACTTTACAAGTAGGAAAATGCAATAAAATACAAATTCAAAATCTAATTAATATTATATAGATGACAATACTTTATAAGTAATGACGTCCAATATATTATAAATTTTCAAATTGAGCTAATTTTAGATGATAGCTTAACTATAGGAAGTTGGAAATTTTTTACATTATGTCTAGTTGGATTACATTAGACATTTATTACATGAAAGTATAGTTTGATATGTATCATTTAATGAATTCAAAAGGTTTCTTCTCAATAAGATTTAAATGAAGTCAAGATCCCATGTCTGTGTTTAAAATATATGGTAAGATAGTATATAATTTTTGTATTGGAAAGTGTGTTTATCTAGTCACTTTAAATGAACCTAATTGATATCATGTAGAACATGTTAAAAACAAAATTCAACATAGAAGCTTGCTACAAACAACACAAAATTATAGAATGATGAAAAAACAAAATTTATTAATTATAGATGTTTATAATAAAATGTAATGGCCATAACATTTATGTTGAAATAAAACATGTTTATATCACTATTCATTGCTATCATCCACATTATTTTCCTTGCTTGGCATGATAACATTGTTTTTCTCAAAAAAAAGCTTTTGATATCGAATCATGTCTTAGTACAAACCACCAATTCCACATCTGGGTAAAAAAATACTTGATTATAGTGTTTTGGGAAAACATAAGGCTCCTTGTTTTCATCTCACATCTTTTTAGAGTTGATACATATTATCCCACTTAGATCAGGCTCTCCATTTACATTATTTAAGTCAAAATTTTCCCACCACTTGCAGCTAAAAATATTTTTATTTTTTTTAACTTTCATCACGATTTCTCAAAATGTCTTGTATGCTTAGCCTACAATACAACTAAACAAAAGAATTTGATTTCAACAATAAGATTGGTTTCAGAATTTTTAGGCTCAGCTTAATAGTTAATAATCTCATATTAATAAGAAATAGAATTTTATCCTATACATTAAAATATTAGAGCTCCTCACTATTCATAATTAAAACATTATAATCTATCTTGAACATTTAAATAATAGAATTTCATGTTCTAATAAAACAAAAACAATGAGCTGGTTCTACTTATTTAAAATAATAAAGCTCCCATACTGTCATAATTAAAAAATTATAATTTTTTGTTTAAATAATAGATCTCCCCACTCTAATAAACAAAACAATAAAGCTTACTCTTTCTATTTACAAATTATATAAAGCTCTTGTATTTTCATAGTTAAAGTATTATAATTTCTCATTTAAATATTAGAGCTCTCGACTTTAACAAACAAAACAAAAAAGTGTTCTCTAATAATTAAAAATTATATAGAGATCTTATTTTTTCATAATTAAAAAATTATAATTTCTCTTTTAAATAATATAGCTGTTCACTCTAATAAATAAGATAACAAATATTAATTTTATTATTTAAAAATAATATAAAAATAATAAATATCAATCTAATTATTTAAAACTAATATAGAGCTCCTAGCTCTCCATGGTTAAATAATTATAATTTCTCATTAAATAATAGATCTCTCACCTATAATAAACAAAATCATAAAATTTGTTTTAATTATTTAAAAATAATATAGAATCTTCGACTCTTTATATTTAAAGCATTACAATCTATCTTAAAAATAAACTAGCACACCCGCATTGTTTGTAGTTGGATCACAACAATAGGGATTAAATGGTGAGAGATAGTGATGGAATGGAAGCTAGTTTGGGATTTTTTTTCACATTCTTCTAGTTAAATGCATTCAACTCCCAGATATCCATGCCTAGCTACATGTTATCACCGACATTCTTCATGTTATCCATTTATCAACAACCAGTTATTTTTTATATTTTTTTGTATCTCACATTCTTCTAGTTATTTGCCATAAACTCCATTTATCAACCATCAATTGTTTTTTATATTCCTTTTTTTTATCTCACATTTTTTTAGTTATCTTCCATGGATTGTTGGTTATCCATTCATTAATTATGAGTTATCAATGCATAGCTACCAATTATCCATTCATCAACGACCCGTTATTTTTGATATTTTTTTAAATAATTGTTTATTTCAATTTCAAACGACTTCCATAGAATTAATATCGACAATACACTTGTCGTATCATCATGCAATCCTGGAAAAGTACACGCCATAGTCCACCCCAAATTCTTAAATAAGAATGTCTATCGACATAAATATCAAAGGAAAACACCCTCATTTCTTCATGCATAGGAATATAAATAATTTAAATAAAATCTAACACACTCATTTCTTCATTCACATGTATAAACATTATTTAAATAAAATATTACCTGGGAAAACCCCAACTCTTCATGCTCAAAAATATAAATTATATAAATAAAATATTTTAAGGAAAAAACCCTCATTTCTTCATGTATATACATATAAATTATTTAAATAAAATATTTGAAGGGAAAACCTCTCATTTCTTTATGCAATAGAAATTATTTAAATAAAATATTAAAAAACACCATCTTAATTTCTTCAAAATGCATATAAATTTTTAAATAAAACCCCAAAGGAAAAAATCCTGATTTCTTCATGCTAAGGCATATAATTATTTAAATAAAATTTTAAAAAGAAAAAACCCTCATTTCTTCGAACACGAGTATATAAAATATTAAAGGAAGAAACCATCATTTATTCATACACATGGATATAGATTATTTAAATAAAATCTTAAAAAGAAACATTCTCATTTCTTCATACACAACTATATAAATTATTTAAATAAAACTTTAAAAGGAAAAAACCCTCATTTCTTCATGCATAGTAATAAAAACAAATAAAATATTAAATAAATAAATCATTATTTCACTACAAGCATAAGATACTTCTACGCAGAAAAACTTATATCTCTTATCCCTTCACCAAGGCAGATCTAGCTTCTCTAATTTTTATCAACCTCAAACCTCCTCCTTCCCTCTACAAAAATGTTGAGATGTATATAATAAACATGGAAATGGGGTTGGGTTCTTTTCCTCATTGGAAAATCCTAATTACCATTACTTCTTTAATTTAAGAACATTAAATTGTATTTCCTTTATTTTTCATTATACACATTATAATAAAAATGCAACGAGCTTTTATTTTCCAAAATTTGTCTCATATATAATATAATTTAAATTATAAAAAAATACTATATATATATATTTCATTAAATTCTAGCAAAACCTTAGAAATCTAGTGATTAATAATCATTATTTTAATGAATGAATAATCATTGATTGTTAACACCTTTATTAACTAATGATCAAAATAATAACATTATGTAAATTTATCGTGATCATTAAATCACAAAATAATTTATGATCATGACAAAATAATATATCTCCTTTGCATTTTAGACTTATAATAACAATATTAATAATATTAATATCTTATATTATTAATATCTTATTTAAACGTATAAGGAAATAAGAAACCATTTCCCTCTCACACGAGTAAGCTCATAATCTTTATTCTTAGGTGATTCTATGAAGGTGGGTAACACTTTTTGGCCAAATTTGGCGATGAAAACCTGATTATTTACTCATGAGCTAGATAGAAGCCCTCGGAATGCATATATGCCATGTGAATTTCAACTTGTACTAAAAAAACAAAGTGTAGAATATTATGTTGCCTTCCCAACGATATTTAAAAAAAAATATTATGTTGTCATTTAATGTCTGAATTTTTGCATTTAATGAACTGCGTGACCTTTAAAATTTGAAGAAGTTAATAAGTGGCTCGTGTCCATCCCCAATAATTTAATCTTACATTAATAATTTAAAAAAAATATATACGAGCATGATCTACACAAAATGTATTGTGGTATGCATATTGTTTTGTTAATTTATTTCGCAATATACAATTATTTATTATTTTTTGAAAGTGATCACATATGATTTTAGCATCATTTTATACAAGTGTGTCCATCCCAACTTTTTTTCACTGTTTTAAAAAATTGAAAAACCAAAAATACCCTTTTGAAGACGACGCCTCGATGTGTGGGCTGTGTATTTTTCCAAAATTTTTGGATGTGTATTTTTAACCCTACGGATTTTTCTTTGAATTGTTTCAAAGTTGTTGTTAGGTTTTCTAAGTGTAAGTGTTAGAACTAATTTAAAAAAACAAACCATATGAATGTCAAAACGCATGCATGATACCTCAATGGATAGAGGATTCAGTGATGAATCTATCGGTATGAACGTTGCTCAGTTGTGTGCCATCAATGGCAGCGTTTAGACCCCTAGAAGATAAAGAGAAACATTGATTTTCCTGTAAGAGGGCCAGATTTCTGTTTTTCAGGCCCTCGATCGAGCTGTGGAGCTCGATCGAGGTTTTAACCAAAGCTCAATCAAGGGTTTATTAAACCCTCAATCGAGGGTTTGTTAAACCCTCGATCGAGGTCTTGTCTTTGTTAAAAAATATTACAAAAGTTGTCGGGAATGAAGTTAAGCATTGACGGCATTAATGTCATTTCAACAACCTTCCTAACACCATTTCCCACCCTAATTCCTAAATAAATTCTATATAAACATAAGACATAAACATCTTACTAATTTTATCATTCACAATTGGCTTACCAATTTGAAACAATGCTTGTGTTTTAATGCAAATTTAGCATTGTGTATTATGTATTGTGTTTACATATTGTTGTAGGTGTGAATTTGGATTGTTGATTTTGATCACAATGGGAAGAAAAAAGCGTTGAAGTAAAATATTTAGTAGGAATCAAATCAACACCGAAGAAATAAGAGAGAAAGATAGAGAAAGAAAGAGGAAAAAAAGAGGAATCTTCAGAGGAGAAGAAGTTGCAAATCAAGCTATGATGGGAGAATCAAATGCCATTGCTAACAATATTGGTATTTAATTTAAAATTTATGCAATTTCATATTCATATAATTTTATAAATTGCATATTCATATATTTAATTTCATAGTTAACTCTAGTTCATAATTTATATATATATACATGTACATGTGTTAAATCAAGTTTAGAATTTATTATAATTTTGTAATTAATTCATAAACGTATATGTACATTGTATGTGCATGTATGAATATATATGTATTTATAATTGTATAATTTAGTAAATTTACATATTCATATAATTTTATAATTTCATATTGCATAATATAGACTTACATATATATAATTTTTATGTAAAAAATTACAAAGATTGTTCTCAATAGGAGTTGATTGCACTGGTCATCATCGATTTTAATATTCAATTTTAATTTCATATTCATGTATATGAACATTTTCATAGTGTTCAAATTACAATTTTACATTACACTATGATAATGATGATAATTACATTACAATTACAATTACAAGATCACATTACAATTACAATTACAATTTTACAATTACATTAAATTACAATCATTACATTATTACATTACATTACAGAAATTACATCATTACATTGCATTACAATTTTACAATTACATTACAATTTTAATATTGATTTAATTTCATATTCATGTATATGAACATTTTTATGGTGTTCAAATTATAATTTTACATTACACTATGATAATGATGATAATTACATTACAATTACAATTACAATTACAGGATCACATTACAATTTCAATAACAATTTTACAATTACATTAAATTACAATCATTACTTTATTACATTACATTTACAATTATACATTACATTACAATTTTACAATTACATTACAATTTTAATATTGATTTAATTTCATATTCATGTATATGAACATTTTCGTAGTGTTCAAATTACAATTTTACATTACACTATGATAATTTGATGATAATTAGATTACAATTACAATAACAAGATCACATTACAATTACATTAAATTACAATCATTACATTATTACATTACGTTATAATAATTACATCATTACATTACATTACAATTTTACAATTACATTATAATTTTAATATTGATTTAATTTCATAGTCATGTATATAAACATTTTCATAGTGTTCAAATTACAATTTTACATTACAGTATGATAATGATTACAATTACAATTACAAGATCACATTACATTTACAATTACATTACATTACAATTTTAATATTGATTTAACTTCATATTCATGTATATGAACATTTTTATAGTGTTCAAATTACAATTTTACATTACACTATGATAATGATGATAATTGCATTACAATTACAATTACAAGATCACATTACAATTACAATTACAATTTTACAATTACATTACAATTTTAATATTGATTTAATTTCATATTCATGTATATGAACATTTTCATAGTGTTGAAATTACAATTTTACATTACACTATGATAATGATGATAATTACATTACAATTACAATTACAAGATCATAGTACAATTACAATTTTACAATTACATTAAATTACAATCATTACATTATTACATTACATTATAATAATTACATCATTACATTACATTACAATTTTACAATTACATTATACTTTTAATATTGATTTAATTTCATAGTCATGTATATGAACATTTTCATAGTGTTCAAATTACAATTTTACATTTCACTGTGATAATGATGATACTTGCATTACATTTACAATTACAATTTTACAATTACATTAAATTACAATAATTACTTTATTACATTACATTTACAATTGTACATTACATTACAATTTTAATATTGATTTAATTTCATATTCATGTATATGAACATTTTCGTAGTGTTCAAATTACAATTTTACATTACACTATGATAATGATGATAATTACATTACAATTACAATTACAAGATCACATTACAATTACATTAAATTACAATCATTACATTATTACATTACATTATAATTTTAATATTGATTTAATTTCATAGTCATGTATATGAACATTTTCATAGTGTTCAAATTACAATTTTGCATGTTACATTAAATAATAATGATGATCTCTAATTACATTAAACAATTACAATTTAAATTTTAAACGTGTACAATTTTAATTTCATATTCACATGTATATGAACATTTTCATAGTGTTCAAATTACAATTTTACAAATTACATTACATAACATATTCAAGCAAAGAGGTAGCTATAATATTAGACATGTATAAAAGAGTATTTGTTGTACTCGAGTGCAGAAGGAGGTGAATCTAAGCAGTCTTCATCATAAGGAAAAGAAGGAGATGACACAAATCTTCCATATCAACATCCATATCATGAAGACCAAGGTTGACGCTCTATTGGATTCTACTTCACAATACAATCTCATAGAATCACATCAATATGCATGGATCATTTAACAATGTTCTCAAAGAAATGCATAGACCATGTAAATAATGATGATAATTACATTACAATTACCATGTTCTAGTATATGATCATGATGATAATTACATTACAATTACCATGTTCTAGTATATGATAATGATGATAATTACATCACAATTACAATCACATTACAATTACAATTACATTACAATTTTACAATTACAATTACATTACATTGCAATCCTGTACAAATGACTAGGGATCATACTTAGTAACCTAATTTACTTAATAACATCTGGATTGGGACATAAGTCTCATTCACAACAACTGTGGGAAGTACTTGGGATTTTCCCTAAAACTCATTATGAGGAGTACCACAAGAATCCCCAAGTAGTTGGCCAATGAGAGGACCTGCCAAGCGAAAAGGGAAACGACCCCTACTGGATTGACTAGATTCCCACCTATGAGGAAAACCAAAGAGCTGTTGTTTGTGGCCAAGCAGTTAGCAATTTTATCTGCGCCATGAAGTGAGGGGTACTGCCCCAATACTCAAGCCTGAGACAACCTTGGTGGCCAAGTGACTACCTTTTAATCATTAGGAAGCCGATTTAAATCGAGGTCCATATTCATCTCCAATTACTACTATAGCCACCATTGTTTGCATTTATTTGTTAATTTGTTAACAAACAATGGCAATATATGATAAAAATGTTATTCAAGCTTGTATAATTTATTTGCTAATTTTTTAACTAACAATGGCAATATGATAAGTAAAATAAAATGTTATTATTGAGCTTGCATTTATTTTTATTTATTCTTGAGCTTGTAAATTTATTTTTGAGTTTGTATTTGTTTATTGCTAGATCATGGCCAGTCATCACTAGATCATGCACCCTCTGATTTCTCAAGAGTAATTGAGAGCTTCAATGACGCTGGAATGGCTTCTAATTGTTTAAGAGGGTTGGATGATGCCACTCAAGAAGAGTTTGGGAACCCGACCCCTGATCGGACAATCAGAGAGCATGTTAGTAATATAATCAAGTTGTACTTTGAAAAACAATCAGTGATTACACAAGCTCAAATCCTACATGGATTGATAAAACACAAAAAAATGAAACGTGCCACAAAGTTGTTGGGTTTTAACAATGTTAAAAATAAAAATGCATGTGAGAATGTAACAAAAAATGTAACAACTGCATTATCTTCATTTGGAAAGTCAAGAAAAATTGATATCAACGCTACTCGTAGGGAAATTACAACTGCTATTGTGGCATGAATCACCTTAAGAAATCGAATGGTCGCAACAATGTCAAATTTGCTCCACGTTTCAAGAAAAGCACTGCACAAATACACTAAATTCAAGGTAAATATAGATGAAAATGATGAAGCTGCTTGTTGGGCTCTTATATGTAGAGAAGCATATAAAGACAGGATGGAAGAGGGCGTCAAAGAGAAGGTGATAGAGTATTGGGAGAACCATTCTCGTGCTATACCAGATCGAAAACATGTCCTGCGACAACATTTTGGCAAAGGCATTTATAAGGAGCATTGTAAGCATGTTATGGAGATGACAGGAGTTGCTTTGTTCGAGGAATTCAAAGAATCAAATCCCAGTGTCCAGATCTCATTTACCATGTTTAGTAAGTTGAAATCGTAGTATATTAGGCCGAATACGATTCGAGACACTTGTTGTTGTCGATACCACATTGAATTCCAGTTATACTATGACACATTTGTGGATTTTTGCAAAAAACATTGGGATGGTGAACTAGCTCCTCACACAGTGTGAGAATTTTATTTGTATGATACTATGCAATAGGAATTCTGAAAATGTGTTTTTCATTAAAAGGTGTGTAGGTGGGAGAAGATGCCATGAATGTGGTGATTTGGCATTGTGCCATAGGAAGTTACCTGTCGATCCAGCAC
The DNA here is from genome assembly GCA_001517045.1 of Pseudotsuga menziesii. Classification (NCBI taxonomy): domain Eukaryota; kingdom Viridiplantae; phylum Streptophyta; class Pinopsida; order Pinales; family Pinaceae; genus Pseudotsuga; species Pseudotsuga menziesii. The sequence goes on along the minus strand of LPNX010581470.1, from coordinate 19,661 downwards.
ACTCTGGATTTTCAGGTATCATAGTTAAGTGGAAGAGATATGAGTATCTCTCCATGAATCCATCATCTTCTTCACATGTTCCATCTAAGAGGATCAACTTGCACGAGGATGATATTCCTATTTTAGACTTCATGGACAAGTTTAAAAGTCAAATTTACAAATACATTAATCACTCCCACAAGTCTAGGTGGCAAGATTTAGAATTTAAGCATTCTCATGAGGTTTTTGAGCCAAGCACAATCCTATCGGTGGTAGACTTTGCCGAGAATTACACATTTGCTCCTCAGAGAGAGATACAAAGTGAGTATTATCACTCCGACCAAGTGTCCATATTCATACATGTATTGTATAGGCATGCTCAGGCGAGCATTGATGGTAGGGATAGCACTCCTCAGTCATGTGATGTGATCAAGGAATATCATTTTTATGTCAGTGATGATTGTGAGCATGACACATTGTTTGTTCAACACTGCTTTGGGTTGATTTATTATTCATTCAAAAATAATGGGGCTTCATTTACAGAACACTGGATTTGGTCATATGGGTGTGTGGGGTAGTTCAAATTGGCACGCTTATTTGATTGGTTGAGTCATCTTCACAAAGAGACAAGAATTCAACACACCTGGATCTTTTTTGAAACAGGGCACAGAAAGGGTGAACATGATGGCACAGGTGCATGCGTGAAACGAGCACTTAGGAGTTACCAAATGAGTCATAGTCCATCTTGACTCAAGTGCTCAATAGAAGTAGTTGATTGGTGCACACAAAATTTGGGTCACCAAGGTCATGAACAAGTAAGGTCGGTGCGCAGGTAGGAAAAAACAACAACTTAATTGGAATTTAACAAAGGTGTTTGTATTATGTATATGTGTGTGTGTGTGTGTGTGTGATGTTCGTTATTCGATGTAGGTTTTTTTGGGATGTTTCCCTTGGCGATGTGAATAGATCCATGTCATGGTATTGCAATACCATACATGGTACGAGAGAACTACATTCAGTTCGTAGTAAAGACATGGGTGACATATTTTCCATTGAAACGAGGAAGTATGCATGCTTCTGTGAGTTCTGCATTGATGCCAATGGTCTGGGGGTTGATCATTGCATGAACGATCCATATGTCAAACAATGGAAATATGTCCCTCTTAATCCAAAGGTGCTACATCCGATTTCGACGTGGCAAGAGATGCACATTGAAGAGGTAGTGGTTTCACTAAATCATGATCGGGTTTCTAATTTGGTTAAGAAAGGTACATGATACTTGATTGAATGTTTAAGTCTCTAGTCCTATACACATGCATATATATATATATATATATATATATATATATATATTATTGTTTAATATTTGAAAATATTGATGTAGGTGATGTATTTGTTGTAATTGCACCATCGAGAAATGTTGAGCATGTGGCATACTTTTTGATGCAGTGTACACAAATCAAAAGAAGGTTGGTGCGGCCGTATGTCGATGGAGAGTTCACGTACCAAGTTGGTGACCTAGTTGTGATGGGCCACTTTTTTGAAAAGTGAGAAGACAAGGTGACTATTGCATTCAATCTATTGAGTTCACGTACCATGTTTTTCCTTCTTCTTCTCCGCACACTTACAAGCTTCTCTTCTTTCTCTCGCTGTNTATATATATTGTTTAATATTTGAAAATCTTGATGCAGGTGATGTATTTGTTGTAATTGCACCACCGGGAAATGTTGAGCATGTGGCATACTTTTTGATGCGGTGTACACAAATCAAAAGCAGGCTAGTGTGTCCCTATGTCGACGAAGAGTTCATGTACCAAGTTGGTGACCTAGTTGTGATGGGCCACTTTTTTGAAAAAGTGAGAAGACAAGGTTACTATATTATTTACAGATATTTCATGCCTGAAAATATATCTTGTCAGTACAGTCATTTGGTGGTGGCAGCTCGGATACATCTCATTGAAATAAAGGTGAAGAGGGGTGAAACAAAGAGATGGAAGATGTTAGTAGCTGACCATGATCATATTATGGAGACGTGCATTCCTATAACCCATTGGCCAANTCTTCTTCATATACACAAACTAAAAATGCTTCTCTATGAAGCTACTGACTTAACATTAAACACTATAATAACTATCTACCTAGAAACTTATCTTCAGAAAATTAATTCTACTACTTTATATATGAGAGACATAAAATCTTCATCCTGCCATAGTGTCTAACAGAAACTCACTTGATATAGACTTTGATAGAGTCAGCTGATATGTTATGTGGATCAACGAGTAATTAATATTTCCAACACTCTCCCTTAATTATGAGCAGATGGGGATTTTAAAACAAAATATTACAAAATGTTTCAGAGCTGAAACTTGCTCTGTTCATGACAGAATTTACTAAGCAGAACCTGTCCTTCATAAATAACTTTACACATACTAGAACGTATCTCTTGCCAATGGTTTTGTAAAGGTGTCTACAAGATGATCTTCAGACCTGCAAAATTCTAAACAAATTTCTTCATTGTTCACCAATTCTCTTATGAAATGATACCTTGCGTCGATGTGCTTTGTTCTCTTGTGAAACACGTGATTTTTTTACAATGAAATTGTTGAACTGTTGTCGCAGAAAATGGTTGTTGGTTCTTGTTGGTTCTACTACAGGTTTTTTAAAATTCTTTGCATCCAAACGAATTGACATGTGGCGCTAGTAGCTGTGTCATGCTATGCTTATGTTGAACACAGAGTTACTATGGGTTGTTTATTTGAAGCGCATGACATACCACCTGTACCAAAATGAAATGCGTACCTAGATGTGTTTTTCATGTCATCTTTCCTACCTCCATTGTCACTGTCAGTGTACATCCAATGAGTTTAAAATTTTCTAAGGTTGGATACATTATTCCAAGGTCCTTTGTGCCACTTACATACCTCAGAATTATTTTACCTGCTTTCCAATGAGAGTATTTTGGTGACTGCGTAAATCTTGATATCAGACTTACTCCATACATGATGTCTGGTCTTGTCACAGTCAAATACATAAGGTTTCCAACCAGCCTTTTAAACAGTGTAGGATCTACAATTGATCCATCATCATCCTTGCTCAATTTTTAAATCTGTTATTACTGGAGTTGGGGTTGTCTTGCAATAAGGCATATTAAATATTTTTAAAATTGCACATGCATACTTCAACTATGATATAAAAATACCACTTTCAAACTCTTGGACTTCAATTCCCAGAAAAAAAAACTTCATAAGTCCCAAATCAGTCATTTAAAATTCACTTTCCATGATTTTTTTAAATTCTTTTATGCCAAAATCACCAGTAAATATTAAATCATCTACATACAGGAAAACAATTACCATGTTACCTTGCTCATTGAATTTGGTGTACAGCATCGGTTCACTTTCACTTCTGTGAAATCTATTTTGGGTGAGATAGGATTCAATGTGACTATAACAAGCTCTCGGAGTTTGCTTCAAACCATAGAGTTCCTTTTTCATCCTATACACTTTCTAATCTTGTCCTGGAACTTCATAGCTTTGTGGTTGTTCCACATATACTTGCTCCTCCAAATAGCCATTCAAAAATGCATATTTAACATCCATTTGATAAACATGCCATTTGTTTTGTGGAACAATCACCAGGATGTTCTGACGGTGTCCGTGAATGCGACAGGTGTGAAAGTTTCATTGAAGTATATATTGGGTTGTTATGTGAACCCTCTTGCTATCATTCTTTCCTTGTGCTTTTGCAGATTCCCATCAACATCTTGTTTGGTCTTGTAAATCCATTTGACGTTGATTACATCTTTATCTTTTGGTACATCTACTAGCTCCCATGTTTGATTCTTCTCAATGCATTCCATTTCTTCATCCATGGATTGTGTCCATACTTCATCTTCGATAGCTTCCTCAAATGTTAGAGGATCATCTATTTGAGAAAATAATGCAAAGAGAGAGAATGAATTTGGTGTACCAGTTTCATATATTTCACGCAGAATTCTTGTCTTCACTGGATCTATGGATGTTGACCTCGATGAACTGCTTGATGGAGTCTGTTGCCCTCTTGGTGTGCTTTTCAGCGTAGCTTGAGTTGTGGCATGTGTCGATATTCCTTGTGATGAACCATGTCACAGTGTCATGGGAGTCGACAGTGTTGTGACCTGTTGACTTACATGTGGTATTTGAACCACTTCCTCTGTCATATCATCATGCTCAAAATTCGACACAATCTTGACAGTATTCTTGGCAGTTCCATCCCATGATTCATTCTCGACAAATTGAACATCGTGATTGATGATCACTTTCCTTGCAACATGGTCGTACAACTTGTATGATTTTGTGTCTTCAGAGTAGCCAATAAAAATGCACTTATGTCCCTTTTTGTCTAGCTTATTTCTCATCACATCTGGAACATGAGCATATGCAACACAACCAAAAAAATTTAAATGAGAAACATTGTGATTCATACTTTCCCATGCTTCTTGAGGAAATTTGTTCTTCACACTCTCTGTTAGACATCAGTTCATAATATATACAGAAGTTTTGTCTGCTTCAGCCCAATATTCATTTGGCAAATGCTTGGTTTCTATCATGTTGTGCGTCATCTCTATAATGGCTTTGTTCTTTCTCTCTGCAACACTATCATACTGATGTGTATACCACGCAGTGAATTGCTTGTGTATGCCATGGGACTTGAAATAATTGAAGAATTCATTCCAGACATATTCACCACCTATGTTTGCCCTTAATATTTTGATGTGATATCCACTCTGGTTCTCCATGAGTGCTTTGAACTATTGAAAACAACTAAATGCATCAGATTTAGGTTTTAGAAAATATACCCATGTGTTTCTTGAGTAGTCATAAATAAAATTAAGAAAATAATTGCAGACACCCATGGATGATGTCTCCATTGGTCCACAAATATCAGAGTGCACAATCTCAAGTTGTGTGCATACTCTATATGACTTTGCGACCAAAAAAGTCTCTCTATGTTGCTTGCCAAAAATACATTCTTCACAAACTCTCTATGATTTGTTAATAAATGGAAATCCTTTCACCATATTCTTTGTGTACAATAGCTTCAACCCACCAAAATTTAGATGTCTAAATATGAAATGCCACAGCTAGGACTCATCCTGAACTTTTGTTTGAAATACTGCTTGAAAATCAGCGCCGTCTTTTTCTTTCTTGTTGCAATGCTTGTCTGCTTCTTTTCTTTCTTCCTTGAGTGCAGCTCCTGTATTTGTCATTCCTTTCATGTCTAGAATTATTCTCAATGGAAACAAATGATTGCTTGTCATTGGTACTTTTTCTATCAATTGATTGGTTGGACGTATGTCTTTAATCACAGCGTGATTGTCTAACATTTAGACTCTGTAACCTTTTTGTATTAGTTGTCCAATTCTAAACAAATTGTGTTTCAGACCTTTGACATGATAAACATCAGGTATAAACTTCCGCTCCCCCTGTTTGGTTAGAATACCAATAGTACATTTTCCCAAAACAGTGTGTTGGACATTATTTGCAAGTGTGACATCAGTTTGAACTGATTTATCTAGACTGGAAAACAAATTTAAATTACCGGTCATGTGATTTCTATAGCCTGAATCTAAATACCATATACCGCATGGAATTTCTTAGACAACATTGCATTCAATTAGTGATGCACATTCCATTAACATCACGCTCGACGAAGTGTTGGTGTTCGTCGGCTGGTTCTGGTTTTTCCTTCATTTGTCATACTGCTTCTTCCTGCATTCATATGCATAATCGCTAAATTTCTCGCAATAATGACATTGAATTTTTTTATTTATCAAACCTATGACTACTTGGTTGACTGGGGTTCTGATTTTGTCCTCTACTAGTGACATTCGCAGGAATATTGTTGTGTCCTCCTTTGTAAAAAATTCTTCCTCTGCCTCTAGAATTATATCCCCCCTACCTCTTCCACATATTATGGATGACTATGCTGTGAATGCACCCTTTAGTGATGTATTTGATCTATTGATTTTGTGTTCATGATTTATGAGCTAGGCTTGTAACTCATCAATGGTAAACTGTGACATGTCTTTGTTTTCTTCCAAGGTCATGACCAAGAATTCAAATTTTGAGGGAAAACGAGTCCTAAGAACTTTTTCAAGAACCCTTATGTCTTTTATATTTTCTCTAGGAGATTTTAGTTGATTTATCAGATCAAAAACTCAAGTCTAGAAAGATTCCACTAACTCTGTGTTTTCATTGAAAGAGATTCAAAATCTCTTCTAAGAATATGCAACTTGGAAGTCCTTACCTTGTCCAACCCTTGATAAGCAGTTTCCAATGTGTCCCTTGCTTACTTTGCAATATATGTTGTTACTACTCTTGGGAGTATGCTTTCATGCATGGCTTGATGTATGTAGAACAAAGCCTTTCCATTTTTCTTCCTCTGTTCCCCCAGGGAATCCTTCTCAACTTGCGTGAGATTATTATATGCCACTTGATCTATTGGTTCTGTATAGCCATTTTGGACTACTTTTGGGGTTGTGACACACTACCTTGGAAACCCCACCTTTTCTTCGATCGAAAAACTTGCGATCAAAATTCTTGCGACAAGATTTACTGCTACCGAGTTTTACTGTGACCGGGTTTATTGCGATGAGGATTTACTATGATAAAGTTTATTATGGCGGGGATTTACTGCGATAGACAAGTCTGCGACATACTACTCTGCAACATGACTCAACTTTCCACTTCAACCGGACCACTTTTAGTCAAACTTTATAAAACGATATTTCTTATTCTAAAGACTCATAATATGAAAAATAATTTTCAACGACCGGTAACTTAGGATAAACTGCGACACAACTATATTGCAATAGACTCACAATATCATATAACCAAATATTAAATAAGATTTGTGTCGAGCACTCTGCTGGTAAAAACCCAAACTTTTACACAATGAAATATTTATGGATTCTTTGTGTCTTTCACTATCGGTAAATGTAAACAACATTTACTCAAGTAATTTTAGAGAAGGTGTGTGACTAAATAAAACATGCATTCAACCATAAACTATGGATTTATATATCTTCTTGCAGCATAAAAAAGAACTATATCCCTAAATACAAGCCTTGAAATTTACAAGGATGTTTCACCTTTTACAGAGCTTCGGTTCTCAACACTTTCACAAAACACAGAAGCTTGAGCTTCGAACTCTTCACAGAGTTTTTTCTTCTTCTTCTCTGCACACTTACACACCTCTCTTCTTATCTTTGTGTCTACAAATTTACAATCTTCTTCTTCTTCATATAGATAGACTAAAAATGGTTCTTTGCGAAGCTACCGACTTAACATTAAAGACTGTAATAACTATCTTCCTAGAAAATTATCTTCAGAAATTTAATTCTATTGTTTTATAAATGAGCGAAATAGACTCTTCATCCTATCAGACTGTCTGATAGAACCGGCCTGCTACATACTCTGACAAAGTCAGATGATATGTTATGTGGATCAATGAGTAATTAATATTTCCAACATACATGTCTAAATCATTGCTTCACAAATGAACAACATCATTGTAGCCTCTTAATAGAGGTTGACATGGCACTATAACTAGTTTGACAAACTGATTAATTTTAGGTCATAGGTACTACAATTTTAGAATTTTAGATTTTATGTCCTCAGGATAAAAGATAACTACAATGCCTCTCTTTTTTTCGCAATTTTTTTTATAGAAACCGTCTAAAATTGTTCCTGGAAATTGTTATTTCCCCAATTTCTTAATTTTAACAATTGGGTTTGGTTGTCCTAGACTAAATGACCAATTTTAAAACTATCCAGATCACAGAAATTGCTATTTAGATAGTCTAAATACCATTTCAACACAAATTGCTCAACCAGATTTTGGTGAGTTAGGGGTGTTTTGGTTAGCCCTTATACTGCTTAGGTAATTTCCAATTTTATTGATATCAATTTGTTGAATTTTCCGTAGGACGTTATTTCAAATGGTATAAATAAGAATGAAAGGAAAAGTAAAGTATAAATTTGAAGAATGGATTGTACATATAACTTTCATAAATAATAATATTATAATTAAAAACTTAAATAATATGTCATAATATATTTTAGTTAGAAAAATAATTTTCTCTTTATTTAAAAAATATTTCATTTTACAAAATTACTAAAAACCAAAACTAAACTTAGATGTAATGAGTACAAGGAATTCTTATATTTAATCATAATGACAATAAACACCTTTATTAGTAATATTAAAATATTATTAAAGATAATTAATTGTATATTAAAATATAAAACTTAAATAATGAACACGTGGCAAAATTAAAATATTTTTAAAGATAATTAATTATGTATTAAAATATAAAACTTAAATAATAATTAGCATGAAAATTAGTTATTATATTTAATATTGAAATTAAATATATAAATCATAGATACAAACAATTGTAATGAAATTTATTTTTATCTAAAATAAATTTGGAAAAAAACATAATATTTTATTTAAAATGAATTTTTATTTATCTTTTTACATTGGGAGCTATCTATAATTACGTCGAAGGCATATTCCCTATGGAGACGCAGTCTCGCAAGATTCCTCGTCTCCTTGGCCATTAACATTCCGACACGTGTTGCATGGTGATTGACGGCTTGAACTTTTCATGGTTAAATTTTTTGGTTAGTATATCCCATGATCCAACAAAGATGAAAGAAGCAGCATGGAGTTAAAATGCTCAGTCTTTATTCTGTATCGTGGCGTCTCCAATTGAACAACCAAAGCATGCTTGGTCTTCCTTCTTCTAGACGTGTTCACCAAGTTTCCTTCGAGCACTTCATAAATCTCCGAGGAAGGCTATCAAATCTTCTACTACCATTGTTGGCCTTAATGCCATCGCAATAATTAATGAACCCATCGCTGCAACTATAGCTTATGGGTTTTATCAAAGCTCACAATCCTGGTTCCGATGCTCCGATGTTTTGAGCCTGCTATTGCTTGTTATTCAGTTATGTATTTTTGGAAATACAGTTTATGTGTGGGTTTGGTTTATGGCTTCATGTCATTGAGAGATTGCTTATTTGATTTTCCTCTTATTTGAGGCTCGGTCTTGCTCAATCTTCCATCTCCGTCTTGCTCAATTGATCTGCCTGATAATCTCTAGTATTTTCCTCTTCTTGGATTCTCAATCTCGACAGTATCATGGAAACCACTCGTTTTGTGCGCTTTCTACAGAAAATTCCATTCCGAGAAAACATGTTATCCGAGTTTTCTATGGTCTAGTTAAGGAGCAATCCATCCGGATCTGATTTGACTGCTTTTCTGAACGACAAGGGGGCCTCTATGTCCTTTTTGTATCTTTATTATCACTAGATGGAGCTGCCAATTCAGCTTTCTCTAGATTTCCTTCATCTTTATTTAAAACAAAGACATGGGGCTGAATCTAACGACTTTAGTGACATGCATTTCAGAATGCGGAAATTGGAAATACATATAGTTTTATTACTAGCTTGTAACTTTCGAGTTCCGAGGTGCAAAGAAACGTCGAGAGGGTAAAGCATTGAATCTTTACCGCAACAAAATCTCTGCAAGCGACCTTTCCTGATGGCATTGTTCATTTACAGACCTCAAAACCGAGATTCTGAAAACTAACATGCTTTCTTTCCTCACTTCCGCACTATCGCCCTTCCGCATTTCTACACTTCTGTTGTTCTGCACTCTCCAATTTTTTCAAGATTTAGAATGAGTTGAATTTACTTTATTCTGAAGTTTGAACATTTAGGTATAGGTTGAAATGATGGGTAAAATAAAAATCAATATATCTCAATGAGAAATAGGTCTTCCGCACTCTCAGACCTTCATGATTCCCGATTTAGATTGAGGAAGTTGGCTCCTTGACTTACGAAACAGGTTCCCATAGTTTCATATTTCTGGTTCCCGATGCGGAAGTTGGCTTTCAGACTTTTGAAACTTGCAATTCTTCACTTTCCCGAGATCCGCACTCCCCTTTTCCGCACCATTGTTGAAACAATCTGTAGAAAAACCTGTCGTTGTTTTTTAATGAAATAAAAAATTTAATGTTACATTCATTCATTCATTCATTTCTTTGTTATATGTAATTTTTGTTATATGCCCTTCTATGTGTTATAATTTAGATCTTATCGCGAGATCTAAATTTTATTAACTATGCTGCAATATGCATCCCACGATTGTGGGATGCAGGATCACAACAGTACGAAGTTTATGTTGCATGTTACAACAACATAATCACAAAATAAACCACTTCTCGCAACCCGCATCCCACAAAATTGCAAAATAAATCACTTCCCACAACCACTTCTATGCGCGATTTGGAGATCCCATAACCCGCATCCCACAACCTACAATGCGGATTACGGGATCTAAAATCACAAAATAAAAAAATAAACCACTTCCTGCAACCTGCATCCTACAAAATTACAAAATAAATCACTTCCCACAACCAGCAACCACTTCTGTACGCGAGTCGGATATCTCGTAACCCACATCCCGCAAACTACAATGCGGATTGTGAGATCTTGAAGTTTATATATTGTCTATTTTTCATCCCGCATTTCGCCATTTGAGAAATGTGGGTTGCGGGATGTCCGACTCGCGAGCAAAAAATAACTCTGCCTCCTGCATTTTGCGGGCTGCGGAATAACAAACTTTTCAAAGTTTTTTGTTGCTTGTTCCCACAACAAAAATCACAACAATCACAAAATAAAAGCGGGATAGTTAATAAAATTTAGAGAGAGGCTGTCATTTATTTCCATTCTCTTTTTTCACCTGTGAGAGAGGTTGTTATTTTTTTCTATTTTCTTTTTTCTTCCATGAGGAATGGTCTAATTTCTTACCTCTACTGTATTTTTGAATTTTGTGTTGTTTAAATTATTGTTCTGATTTAGCATTTTAATCTTTACGTTGTGTGTCACTTCATTTTCTATTGAATTTCAATTTCTTTCATAATTGAGACAAATAGTGCCTAAACAATTAGGTGATACACTAAGACACAAAATTGAGGCATCAATTTATCTGTTTGCACAAACCAACAGGCTTCAAGAGGTGTTTGAAACGTAAAACCGATCGTTCAATTTATCAATTTAATATTAATTATCAATTTAATTTAATATTATAATTTTAATTTACCATTTACCATTTCCCTTCAGCTTTCCGTAAGGTAGAGTTTCTGCAATCCGCAAAGGTAAATTGATAATCAATTTATCAATTTACCTTTTGGAATTCAAAAAGCAGAAAGCGGAAAGGTAAATTGATAAATTGATGATCAATTACCTTTCCACTTTCCGTAGCATATACTGAAATACTCCTATATTGAACATGTTAAGTTGTTCAAATGTTGGATAAGTTGCGGTTTTTTAATATGATTTTTATGGACAAAAGGTTTGAAAATGACGCATTGGATAACTGGTTGTTGAGGTTTAGAATTTGTGAATCAACTATCACATAAAAAGACATCAAAACTCAAAAACGAGTGTTGGCTTATGCAAAAACCAAAAAATTGAACCCAAAGCTACCATACCCTAATGTCCAAAATAGCAAATGAAAGTCCAAGAGCCATAAAATTCATTTTAAAGGTGGAGATTATACACATGTTTGTTAAACACTTAATTCTTAAAAACAAGCATTTTTTAATTTGTTAAGTAAATTCAGGATTTCTATTACAACATTATGAAGGTACATAGGCAATATAAGTCACAACCCTTTTTTCATAGTTTTGCGACATATACAGAAATACTATGTGTTCAAATTCAAACATGTCGATGTTCCTTTTTCAATTTTCGACAATTCGGTACTCGGAAATTTATGTCGTATGTTTTGCAATAAGGAGCATGCTATATTCCAATATCAAATTTTCCAACATAAGAAGAAATGCTATGTGTTCAAATAGAAACATGCCGATGTTTCTATTTCCGAAATTTCGAAATTAAAAATCTCGATTTTCATGCTTTTTTTTCACTGTTTGTACTTAAATAAAGTATTTTAATGCATATCGAAATAACGAAAGAGATAATAACAATTTAAAATATGTGCAGTGTCGTTGTTTGCAAAGTGAAAAAAAATTGCAAAGAACAATATTAGTGAATGTTGAAAATAGCTAAATGTTAAATGTGAATATGTTTTGGAATGTCAAAACTCAAAAATTGGAAATCTGTTAAATAGGAGAAAGGTCATCTTATTTTTATAAAAAACACTCAATTTATACACAATGATAATGTTGAACCAGCTAAAACATGGAAACATTTCGATAGGTTTCGGTAGGTAAATTTACAATCGTTGTAAAGGTGAAAAGATTGCAAGTCTGAAGAATGCTTTAGTGGTGTAAAAAACTTGATGTTAGAAAGAGATGGAATGGAAAGACGCTGAGTTGTGGAATTTCGATGTAGAGAAATCTCCATCTATGAGAAAGAGAAAATCATTTCATATCCTGCTTAAAAATATATATCATAGTAGCATATTAGGAAAGCCTGAAGAATAACTTTGTTACAATTTCATTATTCAAGATGATGGAAAACAAATGGGAAGAAGGGTAAACAAATAATGATACCCTTTATGTAAATTAAAACAAGTAGAGAAATAGAAGGAAATTTGTAATATTCACCAATCCCTTGTCTCTCCAGAAACTATAGGCCTTTTGTTGGAAGTAGCAGTGCGAACTTATCTTCCCACCTCTTCCCATTCCATGCTTAGATATCATCATGCTATGAGTTTTTTCTTTGGCATCCATGAGAGCAGAAGTAATGACGTCGACGAGTGCAGTTTTTGTGCATATACAAAATCATAAATGAGGTCCAAATGATTTTTTCCTCAATAGGAGGGTCTATTTATTCACTTAATCTTACAAATGTTATCATGAGTTCGAGAATTTCATGATGTGGTATATATCTATAACTTGGTATTAATGTGATCTATATATAATTCCCTTGTCTCCTGTAGCACGCGAACAGTCAATTAAACGGTGATATGAAAGCTCGGAATAGGAGCAGAATCCAAGATGTCAAATATATTAGATTTGAAAGATTCAGTGTTTTAAGCGGGTGATACTCACAATGATTTAATGATCAAGCAAGATAGTTCATATATATTACATCATCATATTAATCGCAGAAGTGATTGTTGCCCTCATTCTTTTGAATTTTGCTCATTGAACTCAGACAAAAATGTTTTATATAGAATGACAATGTTGAAGAAGCTTAAAAAGAAAAAAATGCATCAATAATAATTATTTTCATAATAAAAAAAAGGTAGTAAACACCAAATCGTAATGCTACAAAGTGATGTGTTGCACATTCCTCTGTGCTACAATCCTCAGCCATTTCCATACGTTTTGCTAGCTAAATTTCCATACATTTTCATAGCTCAAGTGCGACCATTTCCATATTTTTTTGCACTTCCTTTCTTCTATAGCCCCTTCTTCGAAAGTAGAACTCCCAAGTTATCTTCCCATATCTTCCCATTTCGGCCTTTGGTATCACCATGTTGGAAATTTTTTCTTCGGCACCCATGTGAGGGGAAATAATGATGCTCAAGAGTCCAGTTTTTGTGCATATAAAAAAACATAAATTAGGTCCAAATGATATTTGCCTCGGTAGGAGGCTCTAATTATTCACTAAATCTTACAAATGCTATCATGAGTTCGGGATTTTCATGATGTAGTATATATCTATAACTTGGGATTGATGTGATATGTATATAATTCCCTTATCTCTTAGAGACCGTGAAAGGTCACTTAAACGATGATATGAAAGACCGAAATGGGAGGAGAGTCCAAGATGTCAAATATGTTGCAGTTGAAAGATTTGGTCTTTGGAGCACGTGATATTGACGATGATTTAATGATTAAGCAAGATATTTCATATATATAATGATTAAGAAACAAGGATATATTTATACCATCATAAGAAGGCATCGATAAAGTAACAAATGTCAAGTTTACGCACTATGGGATAACTTAAGGCTGACAACAAGTGAGGGTAATAGTCACTTTTGCGATTGCTATGGTGACGTGATAATATTTAGGTACGTTCAAGTGACCTTTCGAGTTGTCGAAGAGATAAAGGAATTATATATTCAAGTCATAAGAAATTTTGTTTAGCCATAGGTATTTATACATTCAGTCTACTGCCGCATTCAAACCTGAATTCTGTACAAATTCTGAGGGTTTTCTCATCCTAATAATTATTCAAAGGGATCAACCAATCCCTATTATCGATGAATATAGTTTTGGGGGATCTGATTTGAACCCAAACAAAAAATACATGAGCAAGGATGCCCATATGAAATTAAAGAACAAAAAACTACCCACAATTTATTCAGATTTGTACCCAAATCCTCCAAATGGCCAAAAGCAACCGATTTAGACTTCCTGTTTCCACGATGCGGAACACGAAAATCGAAAGTTACAAGTTACTAATAAAACTTTGTATGTTTCTGATTTTTGTGTTCCGTATACTTCCGCTTTCGGCAGTGCGGAACATAGACAACAGAAGGTACAAGTTAGTAATAAAAATTTTTGTATTTTCAACTTTCGCTTTCCATTATGCAAGGCACTTGCGAGACACTTGTTCCACTATCATTTGGCAATAACCAAAACACATGTCAGAACATGTGTAGGAATGATAATGGCTGGGGAGACGAGCAATATTTTGAGACTGCGTCTCCATCTTTCCGCATTGTGGAATGCAGAAATTGGAAAAGTATTTGTCTCATATTTTTTATCTTCTTTCCGATTTTTTGCTTTCTGCATTGTAGAATGCGGAAATGTAAAATTTACATTTTTTTTTCGTAATGTTTGGTTTCATCTGCTTTCCCTTTTCCGCATTTCGGAAAGTGGGATGTGGAAGTTCGATTTGTTTTTGGGTCGGCTCCTTGACTTAGTTTTTCCAAACTACTAAGTGACACACATCATACAGATTAAAATGTTAAATCAGAACAATAATTTAAATAACACAAAATTAAAAAATACAGTAGAGGCAAGAAATAAGACCCTTCCTCATGGAACAAAAAAGAAAATGGAGATAAATGAAAACCTCTCTCAAAGGTGAAAAAAGAGAATGGAAATAAATCACAGCTTCTATCTAAATTTTATTAACTGTTCCAATTTTAATTTGTTCTTTTTATGATTTTTGATATGGGAACACGCAACACAAAACTTTGATAATTTTGTTATCCCTCGTCCCGCAAAATGCAGAATGTAGAGATATTTTGTATGCGTGATTCAGATATCCCGCAACCCGCATGCCGTATTGAAATGTCCTACGAAATCATCAAATGCACATTGATTAAAATATCAACATGTTTATCTTTCTAACTTTCACAGTTGGATCATTTGCATAAATATATAAAGACAGTTAACAAAATAAATTCTTTTAAAGCTTCATCAATGCATGAATCAGTAACATAGAGAAATTAAAGTTATTCATAAATGCATCCATTAATTGCAAGACACTAGCAGTGATATTGATCTATCTGAAACAGGAAAAATGATGATCTGTTAAAAAAATTTAAGCAAATCAATAACAAGAGATGTGAAATGATATCAATACTGTTTTTAAATTAAGTTCTGTAAGAAAATGCATAAACCTCAAGTACACAGAGGTATGTTCAGTCTCTTGTCCAAATATTTCCCCTTCGAAAAGTCCCTAATACATCTGAATATTACCCCTTACATAACTATTACAAAATAATCAATTCCCTTGAAAATGGGATCAAGAGAACCAAATACAGCTAATATCCAAGAAAATCTCTTCATATTCTCCAAATCTCCAACAGTTCTCCTATGTTGGGATAGTCGACGGATTCAAGTCCAAGTTGAGCATTACATTTATGATCTTCTAGTTCATTATTTGCCAATTTATGCCAAATATGAATGTATACATGGATATTTCCTTCAATAGCAAGTGGTTGTTTTATTAACTGGTCCACATCATCAATGCCGATATGACTGAGTCCCTCGATTTTCTCTTCTGTCTCACCTTTGAGTTGTTCAACTTGTTCAATCACAAGTTTCGGTGGGCGTGCTTTCTCAATGAGACCCATTATAGGAAAACACAGAGTCTGCATTAAATTATTAGCAACATACCACCTTATCCCACAGATAGCTTGCACCTTCTTGATAGCTTCACCAATTGTCTCATTCAGATCTTCCCAAGAACGCAAAATGATTCTGACCTTCTTTAGCTGGAAACTGCTAAGAATAGTGATGTTCTTAGGCTTATCTTTTGTGTATCTTTGAAAATCTACAACATCATCATATGCTTTAGAATCTTTCTCCCTTCTTTCTTCCTGATCTTCCATAGTAGCAGACATCTTATCAAAAGCAAGATGAGTCTCAAAAATACTATCCAAAGTTATGAACAACTCACTAATTAATTCATAATGCTCTTAATTAGTCTTCAGAGCCAATTCCTTAAATTCTTCTAGTGAGAACTTAGAGAACGAAGATGAAGCTGCACTTGTAGTTGCATCTTCACATTAGTTCTCAAGCAACGCTATTCTCTTTATGAAGCAAACATTGGCAGTTTTTTCACCTAGTGACTCATCCTGAAGAGAGGCATTCTTCACCTCTAGCTCATTTTGCTTCTATTCAGATAGCTTCATTAAACGAGCAACATAAACCTCATGTTCATTTTTAACCTATTCAAGCTCTTATTTCAATCTAGCTATTTCTTTTTTTTTCTTGTCAAACTAGTTGTTCAAATTATTAATAGCATGGAAGTTTGCACCTGTGAAAGCTCCCAAGGCAGAAGCAGTATATGTAGCATCCACTTGCGTGTCACCAGACTGTTGATTCCACACTACCTGGTTAGAGAGAGATGTATCTACATCACCTTGATTTTTGCTTCTCGTTTTACCTCTTTTAACCACTTCTTTGTTAGACTTGTCATAACAAAAATCTCCAAGAGAGATTACAATGTCTTCATTAAACTCGTCTCTTACCTCATCAGTAGAAGAAATGTCAATTCCTGTGGAGACCAAGGAAGAAGTCTGAGGGATGGTAACAGAAGGAATAGGCATATTGATGTGCGCAGAAAGTAAAGGAGAAGAACCAATTTGGACTACAACAACTTGAGAAGTTGAAGTATTGATTGGAATAGAAGTTTCAAGCGATGAAACATGAATGGTATCATCCGAAAGTGATGATGAGGTAGGAATTAGAACTTTATCAGAAACATAGGTTGATGATGAATTAAAAGAAGGGATGTGCAATGGAATCTTAAAAATTTGAGGTGCAGTGGATGACGACATGGGTGGTTGTATAGATATAGGTGTAACAGAAACAGGTACACATGTCGAAACATGATACAACTAGGATGATGGAAGTGGAAAAGTTGATCATACAGGCAAAGCAGATAGGGGTTGAATCGATGGTGTTGAGGAAAAAGCATAAGACCCTTGAGTGGACTGTGTGCTCTTAGAAACACGTCTAGATATGTCAATCCCTGTGGAGACCAAGGGATAAGTCTGAATGATGGCAATAGAAGGCATAGGCATAGTGATGTGACTAGAGAGTAAAGGAGAAGAACCACTTTGGCCTACAGCTACTTCATAATTTGAAATAGTGATTGGAATAGAGGTTTTAAAGGATGATGAGTTAGCATTAAATATTTCTCAGAAACAGAGAATGATGATGAAGTAAAGGAAGGGTTGTGCAGTGGAATCTTAAAATTTGAGGTACAGTGGATGACGACATGAGTGGTTGTACAGAGATAGGCGTAATAGAATCAGGTACACATGTCGAAACATGATACAATTGGGATGATAGAAGTGAAAAATTTGATCCAACAAACAAAGCAAATGGGGGTTGAATCAATGAAAGAAGTAGTGCTGAGGAAAAAGCATAAGACCATCAAGTGGGTTGTGTGCTCTCAGGAACAAAGGATGCTTTTTTGTTACTCCCACTAAATAAATTCATAAATGCTTTTAAATTGTTACCATCATCAACCTCTTCAGTAACAGGAACAGAATAATTTCCTCCTTCCTCAGCATCAGAATTGGTTAAGTCTATCACAGAAGCTGGGATAGAAGAGATCTGAATCTTCAATCTTTTGAATGGTTTCTCCTCAACCATGGTCTGATCAGAGTGTTCTTGAAGATTTGTAGTAGTTACCTGACCACTATCAGCAGGTTGAGTAGTTCCAACTTCTTCAGTGTCTAACGCAGATGCCATCTTTGTCAGTTGTTGTTTATACTACTAAGAAGTATGAATCAAGGTTTTTACCTGCTGAGCAACAGATTCCTGTGGGACATCCTCCATAGGACCTTTACCTTTATCCATGGTTGAGATAGTTGTCAATGAAGGATATTTAGCTACTTGAGCCTCCTTTTCTTCCTAACCTTTTCTCATATTCTCTAGAATATCCAATTCAGTTGCTCTGTAAGCCCGAACCCTGTCTCTAATTTCCTTTTGGTAGCATAAGATCTGGATTTCTTCCTCTTTTCTTTTAGCTCTGGATAAAATTTCAGAAAAAGTATCGACTCCTTGGTAAATAGAATCATCTGGTACTTCTTCATGAGTATAACCTGCTTTGAAATGGTTCTGCTTGAGATGAGCATCAACAAACCGGTTGAGATCATGCTCTCTTTTATTGGAAAAACCCAGCTTCAAAGAAACTATGTGGTTACTAAGTTCTGTAGCCCAAGTAGAAGTTGGTATGCTCAGTGCTCCAAGGTTATGAGGAAACTTAGGCCAAACTCTTCTCTTAGGTCCATTAAGTTTTTTGTAAACTCCTTCAGTCACTGTCTGGAAAGATGTTTCCTCAATAACCAACCTGTCAGGTACAAATTTGGGCAACATATGGGCAGTATTGCTGCCAAAGGCTCTGACATATCACTACTACATTTCGATCCAAAATCCAACGACGCGTGGATTTCTCTTTTTAAACTTACCAAAAATCACAAGGATACATTTTTTTTTTGTAAATGTGGCCACAAGCGTCGCTTAAGCGACGGCGCGTTAGTAAGCGTCGCTTAAGCGACGACTCCTTTAATTGATCAACTATTTAACATGGAAAGCGCCGTCGCATGTTGGTCAAAAACTTATGAGAAGAGGTGAGGGATTTGGTAGTGCTCATGAATAGCATGCAGCATGCAATGTTGTAGTTAATATAAAAGGTTGACATGGTTATTAATGATTATGTTCTTATATTGCAATGCCTTTTGTGGTGATTTGGTTGTCGCACCAAAAATTTGGGATGTTCTATTATATATATCTTCCACCCATACATTTGGCATTCAATTGCTTAATAAAAGTTTTAATTTATATGCTTTGTAGCATGCACATATCAACAAGGTGTGGCTATAATATGTTAGCTCTATATTTTTCATACATGTATGAACAAACTCTATTAAGTTTGCCTTTGGTTTTATTATGAAAATGAATTTATTTTTGGCCTTATATGATGCAAGTTTATGCCAGTGCATTGGCATAAAATAATGTTTATGCCAATGCATTGTTTCACTTATAATGTTGCTTAAAAAAAATACCCAGAACCTCCTGCTACATGCCTAGTTTACCTTGTCCCACCCTTGCCTACACCCTACCATATATGTTTTGACCTGCATTAACCATTGATTGATATAAATTAGTGTGTTAGTTATATGTTTGTGTACATCAACATAGTTCATTTAGAGAATAATTGCTTGAGTAAGATTATGTGG